>CM033998.1:51090844-51126425 GCA_019603395.1 Cyrtorhinus lividipennis | reverse complement strand
CACACGCCCAGGTTCCAGAAATCTCGAAAACACATATTTAAAATGAGTAATATATACCCAATTTGACCCATTACTTCTTCCAGTGGGTGCCAATCGTCCTGAGACCCACTTCATTGGATTCAGCTTCCAAGATTTAGTGGAAAATAATACCCCACACGCCTAGGTTCCAGAAATCTCAAAAACACATATTCAAAATGGGTATTATATACCCAATTTGACCCATTACTTCTCCCAGTGGGCGCCGATCGTTCTGGGACACATTTCATTTGATTCAGCGCCCAAAATTTAGTGGAAAATGATACCTCACTCGCCTAGATTGCCCAAAATCTCGAAAATCCATTTTTCAAAAAACACATTTTGACCCCTACCCCGCCCAAATTTGGTCCGATTGGGCTGAAAAGCTTGGAGGACCGTCCTAGGCCGGGAACAGACCCCTGACCCAAATTTCAGATTTTTAGAAAATTTTCTACTACCAAAAACGGCGTGGACGGCGGACGGCGGACGGACATTGACCTTTTGGTTGGTTATTCCTTGAATAATCAACCTATGTTTTCATGCAAATGGTCAACCTCTCCGATTTGGCTCAAAATTTTTTTCTGGACGTTTTATGGTGTCTAGATAAAAAAAAATCTGCAAATTCTTACACACGGGTTGGTTATTCCTTGAATGGGGGAAACAGTGGGTGTGGCGGGTCCCAGACCCATTCCAATCGATTGAGGGTCAAAAATTTAGTCGAATATGATACCCTACTCGGTAGTATACCCTACTATACTGGTTGCGCAACCGATTTCATACTGGTTGCGCAACCGATACAAAAACTGGTTGCGCAACCGATATCTCAAAACTGGTTGCGCAACCGATTTCAAAACTGGTTGCTCAACCTATTGTAAAACTGGTTGCGCAATCGATTTCAAAACTGGTTGCGCAATCAATTTCATTGCTGGTTGCGCAACCGATTTCTAAACTGGTTGCGCAATCAATTTCAAAACTGGTTGCGCAATCAATTTTAAAACTGGTTGCGCAACCAGTTTAAAATCAGTTGTGCAACCATGTTATAAATTCGATTGCGCAACCAGTTTTAAAATTGATTGCGCAACCAGTTTTTATATCGATTGCGCAACCAGTTTTGAAATCAGTTGCGCAACTGATTTTTAAAACTGGTTGGGCAAGTGATTTCAAAACTGGTTGCACAACCAATTTCAAAACTGGTTGCGCAACCGATATCAAAACTGGTTGCGCAATCGATTTCAAAACTGGTTGCGCAATCAATTTTAAAACTGGTTGCGCAATCAATTTTAAACTGGTTGCGTAATCAATTTTGAAACTGGTTGCGCAACCAATTTTATAACTGGTTGCGCAACTGATTTTTAAACTGGTTGCGCAACCGATTTTTTAAACTGGTTGCGCAACTGATTTTAAAACTGGTTGAGCAATCGATTGTAAAACTGGTTGCGCATCGATTTCAAACTGGTTGCGCAACTGATTTCAAAACTGGTTGCGCAACTGACTTTAAAACTGGTTTTGCAACCCATTTCAATACTGGTTTTGCAACCGATTTCAAAACTGGTTGCGCAACCGATACAAAAACTGTTGCGCAACCGATATCAAAACGGATAACGCTACCCAATTCAAAACTGGTTGCGCAACCGATTTCAAAACTGGTTGCTCAACCTATTGTAAAACTGGTTGCGCAATCGATTTTAAAACTGGTTGCGCAATTCGATTTCATTACTGGTTGCGCAATCGATTTCATTACTGGTTAGCGCAACCGATTTCTAAACTGGTTGCGCAATCAATTTCAAAACTGGTTGCGCAACCAGTTTAAAAATCAGTTGCGCAACCAGTTATAAATTCGATTGCGCAACCAGTTTAAAAATTGAATGCGCAACCAGTTTTTATATCAATTGCGCAACCAGTTTTGAAATCAGTTGCGCAAACTGATTTTTAAACTGGTTGGGCAACTGATTTCAAAACTGGTTGCACAACCAATTTCAAAACTGGTTGCGCAACTGATTTTAAACTGGTTGCGCAACCGATTTTAAAACTGGTTTTATGATGTCCTCGATAAAAAAAATCTGGCAATTCTTACCACACGGGTTGGTTATTCCTTGAATGGGGGGAAAACAGTGGGTGTGGCGGGGTCCCAGACCCATTCCAATTGATTGAGGGTCAAAATTTAGTCGAATATGATACCCTACTCGGTAGTATACCCTACAATACTGGTTGCGCAACCGATTTCAAAACTGGTTGCGCAACCCATTTCATACTGGTTGCGCAACCGATACAAAAACTGGTTGCGCAACCAATTTTAAAAACTGGTTGCGCAACCAATATAGAAACTGGTTGCGCAATCATTTTAAAACTGGTTGCGCAATCATTTTGAAACTGGTGCGCAACTGATTTCAAAACTGGTTGCGCAATCGATATAAAACTGGTTGCGCAATCAATTTTAAAAACTGGTTGCGCAATTGAATTTATAACTGGTTGCGCAACTGATTTTTAAACTGGTTGCGCAACTGATTTCAAAACTGGTTGCGCAACCAATTTTATAACTGGTTTGCGCAACTGATTTTAAAACTGGTTGCGCAACTGATTTTTAAACTGGTTGCGCAACTGATTTTAAAACTGGTTGAGCAATCGATTGTAAAACTGGTTGCGCATCGATTTCAAAACTGGTTGCGCAACTGATTTCAAAACTGGTTGCGCAACTGATTTTAAAACTGGTTTTGCAACCCGTTTCACAACTGGTTTTGCAACCGATTTCAAAACTGGTTTTAAAACCCATTTCAATACTGGTTTCGCAACCAATTTCAAAACTGGTTTCAATACCAATCTCAAAACTGGTTATGAAACAAAAATGGGTCTGCAAGAATAAAATGGGCACAACCACGTTTTCCCCCTATTTTATAAAATTGTCCCCACCTTAGTGTCAGTGCCTTAATTGAATTCAAGGAGTAGGCGCAGGGAAGAATATAAAACGTACAACCTGTCTATTACAGCGTCAAGTTCGTCCGTATCGTATCTCTATTAATTTGAGGCAACTCTAAGTAAAAAGCTACGCGCTTGTAGTTATCTGCAGTCAGATGATTTAGGCTACCAACCGGGTTCCGTGGGCCCTCTATGATACCGATCAATTAATCTTTTCACCAATAAAATCTCGATCGGTGTCGTGTCCGTCATCTAACACACGTGTACATATATTATAAATATCAGGATGAATTTAACATGGACATCTCATTCGAGCGTTTCCCTTTCCTTGCAGTTGTTTCACAAACACATCTCCTGCTTAGGTGGATCTGTTTGTGCCTTCACCTGTAAGTCTCAGAGGTCCTTCAACAAGTATTTTATATATTTTGGCGACAGCTTTTTTCTGCTGCTTGCATAAGTCATTTCCAATTTGTACGTGACTTATACAAAATGCATTGCGTTGCAATACATGCCTTTTGGTTGGTTATTCTTCGAATAATCAACCTATGTTTTCATGATAATGGTCAACCTCTCCGATTTGGCTCAAAATTTTTTTCTGGACGTTTCACGATGTCCTGATCAAAAAAGGTCGATGTCCGTCCGCCGTACGCCGTACGCCGTACGCCGTACGCCGTCCATGTTCCGCGCCCTTTTTGGTAGTAGAAAATTTTCTAAAAATCTGAAATTTGGGTCAGGGGTCTGTTCCCAGCCGAGATGGGTCCTCGAAACTTTTCAGCCCGATCGGACCAAATTTGGAGGGGGTAGGGGTCAAATGTGTTTTTTTGAAAAATGGATTTTTCGAGATTTTGGGTGATTTAGGCGAGTGGGGTGTCATTTTCCACTAAATTTTGGACGCTGAATCCAATAAAATGGGTCCCAGAACAATTGGCACCCACTGGAAGAAGTAATGGGTCAAATTGGGTATTTATTACCCATTTTGAATATGTGTTTTCGGGATTTCCGCTACCTAGGCGAGTAGGGTGTCATTTTCCACTAAATTTTGGACGCTGAATCCAATTAAATGGGTCCCAGAACAATTGGCACCCACTGGAAGAAGTTATGGGTCAAATTGGGTATTTATTACCCAATTTGATTATGTGTTTTTGGGATTTCTGCTACCTAGGCGTGTGGGGTATCATTTTCCACTAAATTTTGGACGCTGAATTCAATGATGTGTGTCCCAGAACGTTTGGCACCCACCGGAAGAAAGTTATGGGTCAAAATGGGTATGTATCCACCCATTTTGTATGTGTCAGGATTTCTGGTGCCTAGGCGATATGATACCCCATATTCCACTAAATTTTGGACCCTGAATCGATTGGAATGGGTCTGAGACCCGCCACACCCACTGTTCCCCCCATTCGAGGAATAACCAACCCGTGTGTAAGAATTTGCAGATTTTTTATTTACTGGGTCCTGCCTACGTGTTTTTGACTTCTAAATTCGGGATGAATTTACTTTTCTGCTGTTTTGCTGAAATGTCTGACCTTTTCCGTACAAAATGCTTAAGTCCAGGTCTTTCTACCCCGTATGAACTCCCTGATTTGACTTGTAGAACAAGAACTTTTGTTTCAATTCACAAGACAAGCTTTAACACCGGCTTGTACAACAGGCTTAGAGCTCTGTTGTCTAGGTCCCTACTTATTTGCTAGAGAAAGTTCACTCGTAGCGTTTTCCATCAAAATTCGCAATACAAATGATTATTACTTGCAACTTTGTGCTATAAACGGGGTTCACTAGCCTAAAGCCAAACACCATGCGGAATAAGAAAAATCTTAACTAGCATGCACATACAAATAAAATATAACCATAACATAACAATCGAGAGAGACACTGAAATAAGTTGCTAATTAAAACCCTTCGATCGAAATTAATAGTCTAAATCCATTGATCAATAACCCTTCAAAATCAATTCCTGTTTTCTTTCTTGAACGTTTACTTCTTTATTTATTAATTTTATTTATTTACGTACGTTGTTAAATCGTTAATTTTATTACGTTAATTTTATTTATTATTTTTGCTTGTTAAGCCTATCAACCAGTTATTGGGGGCGAACCTAAACCTAGGCGCTACTCCACCATTATGTCAGTGCCTTAATTGAATTCAAGGAGTAGGCGCAGGGAAGAATAGAAAACGTACAACCTGTCTATTACATCTACCCCCTTTATTCAATTATATAGGATAATACCCCTTCGAAACAATCCCTCCCTAAAGTCTCTCCTCGGAAGATACCTGAAGATCCAGCTGCGGCGAAGGCTCAGACCAGGCTGTAGCGAGGACTCCCAGAGGTGTCTCGAGGTGGTTGGGACTTCGATGTTACGAAGGAGATCCAGGCGCTGAAGCGACGAGACGGGGCTAATCGGCTCGGACTCAGGCTTCCAGGTGAGGAGACGTCAGCGAGGGCCAATCGCTGTCCGATGTGTTCCTTGACTCGGAAGACCAAAAAGTGTCCTTTTCGGCGGCCCGTTCAGCCTTATGTAACCTTCTTTCGGAGTGGGGCTGCTGCTGGAAACCCCCGTCTCACAGCGGCTCCGACAGGTTGGGTCCTTGGACCAGGCGCATGAAAAATTGAAAAACAAGGGGGAAATGGGGAAAAAGGTGGGGTGGCGGGTCCCAGACCCATTCCAATCGATTCAGTGTCCATGATTAGTGGAAAATGATACCCCCACGCCTAAGTACCAGAAATCTCATAAACACGTATTCAAAGTGGGTAATATATACCCAATTTGATCCATAACTTCTTCCAGTGGGTGCCGATCGTTCTGGGACCCATTTCATTGGATTCAGCGTCTAAAATTTAGTGGAAAATGATACCCCACTCGCCTAGATCGCCCAAATTCTCAAAATTCATTTTTCAAAAAACACATTTTGACCCCTACCCAAATTTGGTCCGATTGAGCTGAAAAGCTTGGAGGACCGTCGTAGGCCGGGAACAGACCCCTGACCCAAATTTCAGATTTTTAGAAAATTTTCCTACTACCAAAAACGGCGTGGACGGCGGACGGCGGACGGTGGACGGCGGACGGCGTACGGCGGACGGCGTACGGCGGACGGACATTGACATTTTTTGATCTAGACACCATGAAACGTCCAGAAAAATCCGAGATCCGATTTTGGTTGGTTATTCCTTGAATAATCAACCTATGTTTTCATGCAAATGGTCAACCTCTCCGATTCGGCTCAAAATTTTTTTCTGGACGTTTCATGATGTCTGGATCAAAACGCTGCAAATTCTTACACAGGGGTTGGTTATTCCTCGGACCAGGCGCATGGAGACTCATTTCTTCAACATGGGGAAATGGGGAAAAAAGTGGGTGCGGCGGGTCCCAGACCCATTCCAATCGATTCAGGATCCAAAATTTAGTGGAAAATGATACCCCACACGCCTAGATCGCCCAAAATCTCGAAAATTCATTTTTCAAAAAACACATTTTGACCCCTACCCCGCCCAAATTTGGTCCGATCGGGCTGAAAAGCTTGGAGGACCGTCGTAGGCCGGGAACAGACCCCTGACCCAAATTTTAGATTTTTAGAAAATTTTCTACTACCAAAAACGGTGTGGACAATGGACGGCGTACGGCGGACGGACATCGACCTTTTTTGATCTAGACACCATGAAACGTCCAGAAAAAAATTTTGAGCCGAATCGGAGAGGTTGACTATTTGCATGAAAACATAGGTTGATTATTCAAGGAATAACCAACCAAAACGGTCGTCCGGCTGGCCCGATACAGCCAAAAAAACTATCAAAAAAAACTTATCATCGCAATCGGCACATCATCGTCACCTGGCTCCCACTTATCGCTTCTCCTCGTTGAATTTTTGCTTTTCTTTATTCACTCTTTCAATTGGCATTTAGGTAATTGTCTCACACTGTTTAGACACCCCATTGAATATGTCTGTTATTTAAATAGCTCCTTGCTCCTTTCAGACCTCCATGACTACGATTAACAGCTAGGGATGACCGATACCGATCGATATCGATACGGTATCGATACTTTTCTTCCGATACCAATCATTTTGGTATCGATACATTGCTTTTGATACCGATACTGGTATCGGAAAAAATAATCGGGATCGATAAAGTATAGAACAATAACAGTACCTCAAATTTTTGTTAAAAGTTACCAATTAAGAATCAAGAAAGCCCTCTCCTAAAGGTTGCTACACTTGTTTTGGCCAGAACTTCGAGTATTTACTATAGACTCGAGGGTATATAACATAGACTAAGGTATATACTCGAAGGGCCAGAAGCTTCGAAGAGAGATTCCTCTTCCCTGCTTTGGATAGGGGTAGTCTTGTGAAGAAGAAGAATGCCTAGCTATCGAACCAGTAATAAAACAGTGTTAAAAATGTGTTATTTTGTTCCGTGGTCACTTTGTTGTTAGTTGTGTTCATGGATAAGGTGATTTACTTAAGTGTGTGACGCGGTGATTATATAAGGTTCTGATTTAGTGGGAGGAATGTAGCGAAATTGCGTGAAAAGCATCAGTAAAACACATCCTGTGTTTCAATAATTTCGTCTGAAGTATGTTAATAGTGGTAACCGGGGGCAGCCCCCCTGGCGAGACGCGGAGCGCCGAGTTTTGATTCGATACCGATATTAGTTGGTATCGATACTTTTGATCCGATACTTGCTTGGTATCGATACCATTCTTTCGATACCAATACTAGTACTCATATCGATCCTCCCCCGGTACCGATCATCCCTATTAACAGCACTATTCGCGCACAGATGGGCGCTGTTAGAAAAAAAATGTCAATCTCGCTCATGTAATCGCCGAATCCGTTGTCGCTCATCTTGACGACATCAGGGCAATCGTAGGAGGTGGAATTTTTGACATTTTGGCGATTTCAGAGACCTTCCTAAAGCCGAGTATCACATCGCTGTCAGTTAAAGTGCAGGAGTATAATTGGGTCCGAAACGATCGAGTCGGGCATGGAAGAGGAGGGGTAGCCTTGTTGGTTCATGAGAAGCTAAACTTTCGGGTTTTGAGTACCTCTTCTCCGACCTATTCTAAAAGCCCAGAATTCATATTTGTGGAATTGGAACATAGATGCGCTAAGTTGGTGGTGGGAGAGGTCTTTGGTGAGGTCTCCAAGTTTTTAGCGGTCTACAGCCACGTGGTTATTTTAGGTGACTTCAACTCCGATTTATTGACCAACAATGCCTACAGTCGTCAGCTGCGCAGAATTTTGGATTCTCTGGGCCTACGATTTCTTCTGTTTGCGGCGACGCATCACTCGGCGAACTCCAGCACTCTTCTAGACTTGATAATAGTCAATGACAGTAGAATAAAAGTGATCGTACCGCAACACATGACGTCATCGATGTTATCAAGGTCAGCTGACGTCATTTTTCGAGAACAGTCGACTTATTTTTCAAGGTCATCATTTTTCGAGATCAGTCGACTTAATTTTCCGAGGTCATCATTTTTCGAGAACAGTCGACGTTAATTGTCGAGGTCAGAGTTGACAGCCCTAACCGCGAACGTCATCGTGACGTAACGGCACGGGAGGCCCGTAGACGTTAGTCGGCCAGCCGACGGCTAGCCGACGTCGGACCCCCCCTCCCCCGTCGGACCCCCCTCCCCCGTCGGACCCCCCCTCAAATCCCTTGAGCGCGCAAGTGCGCCACGACGGGCCTCATTAACTTATGGAATACGTAGGGGGCTGTAGAAAGACCCATCGGCAGGCATGTCATTGAATATAAACGACCGCTAAAACTAAGAACCGTCGATCGGCCGGATGAACGGGGACCAAATAAAAAGCCTTGGAAAAATCTATGATGACGGCGAACATGTCCGGCTCTAAAAGGTGCAGAAGCACCCGGTGGTCCTCCAGCTTAAAATGGGGAGGCCGGAGAAAACGATTGAGGCCTTTCAGATTTAAAATAATGCGGGCCTCGCCGTCGGGCTTGGGCACCGTAAAAACTGGCGAGAGGAAGCACGGCTCGGACGACGGGAAATAATATTATTTTATTATTAGTCGATGGGTGAAGTCTATTATGGCCGGGGCGGGGGTCGACACGTCCATTTTTTGGCTCACTCCACTCGTCACGCCTCCGTATCGGCGGCGGCGTGTGAAGGCGTTCCGTTGGATGCCATTTTCCAGGCGGCCGGTTGGTCACCTCGTTCACATATGTTTGCGCAAGTTTATAATCGGCCACTTTCGTTTCAGGAGGACTTCGCAGATGCGGTGGTTCGGCGGCACCTCATCGACTCGCCCTCCGGCCTTTGATTTGTTCAGTTTCATTTTTAACATCAACTTTCCATTTCAACTGCAATTCCATTTCAACAATTTTTCAATTTCACTCCGATTTCCAAATTCACTTCAATTTCAGTTTTCAGCGCATTGCGCATACACGTAATTCTGTCTTAATTCCGTCTTTGTACTTTCCGTAAAGGCCCAATCACACAGGACGCGTTATAACGCGGCGTTAGGCGTCGCGTTACGGCGGTCAGGTTGTATGACGAACATAAGCATCATCCCGTTCACACACACGGCGTTGAGACGCGGCGTTACTTTAGTAACGCGACGGTAACGCGACGTCAGCCTTTCGAGTTGTACAAAAATACAAAATAGCGCGCGTTACTCGGGCGTTACTCAGACATTTCCCACTTGACATAACAAGATGAGTGAGGAAACAGAGGCGTTAATTCATGAAGTGCGGAAGTTTGTGTATTTATACGATCATTCACATGAACAATACAAGAATGTGTTGAAAAAGATGGAGGCTTGGAAAAAGATTGCAGGAATACTGGGCATTACAAGTAAGTACAAATATAATATAAATATAAATAAGTACAAATATAAATAATATAAATACAAATACAAATAATATAAATATAAATAAGTACAAAAACCTGTGTATTGTGTTATCTGTTTTGTTCTATGTGTTCTGTGTACCATGCATCAATGTGGGAGATGTGTGTTATAATGACCTACTGGCAAAGTAATCAGCAAACTTTTCTCGAACTTGAATCGCAGCATTCGTTGATCTTCGATTGGTGGGAGTTGTTGTAACCAGCGCTTGCATGGGCTCGGTGGCATCGCGGTCATTGGCAGAATATTCGAGATGAACATCACTCATCATTATAATGTAGTTGTGTAAGCAGGTAGCAGGTAGCTGCTTTCACGATGTAATCAGCAGTTGAGACACCTGTTTCTATGGGTCTCAAAAATACACGCCATTTCATTGCCAATATACCAAAAGTATTTTCGACTACACGGTGGGCTCGACTGAGTTGTCCATTGAAACATTTCTTCTTTGGATCGCCCAGATAACGCCCAATAATAACGCGGTGAGTGTGAAGTCGCTGTATCGCCGAACGTCGGGGGGAACGCGCGTTACCTGAACGCCGCGTTATAACGCGTCCTGTGTGATTAGGCCTTAAGTCGGCGGATATGACCGCTGTTGCATCGGAAGTATTTACCATGTGTTTCTTGCGCATACACGTAATTCTGTCTTAATTCCGTCTTTGTACTTTCCGTCAGTTGGCGGGTACGACCGCCTTGGCATCAAAACCATTCACTATATATGTTTCTTCCACATCAAGTATATTTCTTTTTCTTCCTGCGTAGCTATTGCTACGGCCCTTCCTGCACATCTGAAGGCCGTTTTGCTTTATGCCAACCCCATATAGCTTTTTTGTGCTCCGTTATTTCGGGCTCCGCCCGCCCCCTTTTTTTTCCCTCAGTGGACTCAGTCTTTCAACAGCTGCCAGTGATGACCACTCTCCGAGATACCGAAATATAATTTGGGAATTTTGATCGATTTCAAAACGGGCCAACTTTGGAGAAAAATGCAAAACAAAATGACACAAAGATTTTGAAATGAAGAATAAGATGTCTTAGTCTAGATTAAGTATTACGGAGAGAAAAAGATAGGTTTCAAAGCTTATCTGCAGCGTCGTCGGGCAGCGGATGTGGGCGGTAGATAAGGCGGTGTCCTGTTCGCGGTCTCTAGACGTTCCTAGGAGGGTGCTCCGGAAGATTCCTCGCGGTAGGGATTGGACGTTTTTCTCCGGCTAGATGAATTTGAGTTGCCGTTGAAAACGTCGCGAATAGTTGGGGTTCGATGAGACGGAGGTCCAACTGATTCTGAATGTCCAAATTACTGAATTTTCGGTGAGAGGTCTTCCACTATATCATCGACACTGAATCGATTGGAATGGGTCTGGGACCCGCCGCACCCACCGTTATCCCCATTTCCCCCATGTTGAAGAAATGAGTCTACTTGCGCCTGGTCTGACGAATAACCAACCCCTGTGTAAGAATTTGCAGTGTCTTGAATATGTGTTTTCGGGTGTGGGGTACGCCCTGGTCTCCGCCTTGCCTCCGCCTTCTCTCGTCCTGGTCTCCGCCTCGCCTCCGCCTCGCCTCCGCCTCGCCTCCGCCTCGCCTCCGCCTTCTATCATCCTGGTCTCCTCCTCGCCCCCGCCTACTCTCATCCTGGTCTCCTCTACCTCACCTCCAGCTTTTCTCGTCCTGGTCTCCTACACTTCACACCCGCCTTCTCTCGTCCTGGTCTCCGCCTCGCCTCCGCCTTCTATGGTCCTGGTCTCCACCATGCCTCCGCCTTCTCTCGCCCTGGTCTCCGCCTCGCCTCCGCCTTCTATCATCCTGGTCTCCTCCTCGCCCCCGCCTACTCTCGTCCTGGTCTCCTCCACCTCACTTCTGCCTTCTCTCGTCCTGGTCTCCACCTCACCTCCGCCTTCTCTCGTCCTGAGGTTTGTTCGCACAAGCACCCAAACCAGTTTCCAATCGGTTGGAAGCGTTCGCACAAGCTCCCCAACTCCACCAGAGGGGAACGATGGTGGAATGGACTCGCCCACTGCCGTTTGCACAACGCATCAAACCGGTTTGAAACCCGTCAGAGCAGTCAGAGGGTTTTCCCGCTGACTGCTTTCAAACTGTTTCGCCCCTCCCCCTTCAGAGCCGCTCGGCCAATCAAATCATTCCATCTACATCCGTCTTCTGCAGCGTTCCATCTAAATTCTCGCGGTTTGCCGTGGATTTCTTTTGATTAAATCCGACAAAATTATTTTTGGTAGTTGAAATTTTTCAAAAAATCTGAAATTTTGGTTCAGGACCCGTTTTTTGCTCTAGTTGGCCCTCGAAACTCTTCAGCCCGATTGCACCGATATTATAGGGGGAGGGGGGGGGGGTGTCTCTAAATGTCTTCTCCGAAAAATGGATTTTCGAAATTTTTGGAAATCTAGGGGTGTAGGGTATCATTTTTCACTAAACTTAGGACGCTGAATCGATTGGAATGGGCCTGGGAGACTCCAATTTTCACTGCTTTCCCCATTCTCTTGGTCCGAGAAATAACCAACCGATGTGAAAGATGTTAGTCAATTTGTTTACCTTCCATTTTGAGCGTTGTCAGAGAACGGATTTTTGTAAGGGTCGGATGTTATTACGTGCTCATTTTATATTTTCTCCGACGTTTTGCCGGCGCCCGGGCCGGCATAATCAGGATGAGCAACTCGGTCTCCCCTAATTTTAAAGAACATACTGAGCCACTATTGGGCAGGTCGTCAAGAATAAAAGGTGGTATTTAAATGGACATTTTTCGAGGCAGATACACACCTAATTTAGAGTGTAAACTACGTGATTTAGTTTAGTGTGTAAATTATTAATTTCGATTCTTTATTCTGAATCAAGGTGCGGATAGCATCTCGTGAATTAGTGTTTGAAAACAGTGAGAATTCAAGTGTCATACATTAGATTTCACCATCCTTCACTATTTGACAATTTTGGGGTCGCACAACTTTGCGTGCTCGCTGAACCGGTTGCGTGCATTGGAAAAAATTGTTTGAGGGATCAAATTTTCATGAAATTTCTAGTAGAATGTGAATCTGCAAACAAAAATTAGAGTTCCCAATTGAAATAAGGATGTTTGATTTGAAAAAAACAATTTTTGTTTGCTCTCATTTATAAGATTTTAGGGAGAGAGGGTGGGGGGACAATTTGTGGGACACCCTGTATAATGAGCACGAAATAACGACCGACCTTAAAATTCTATTCTATCCCCTGTGATAGAATTTGCAGCGTGTTGTGATCTATTCACCTCAAAACGCAATCGGTAAAATTTTGGGGAAAAATGAGAGGTTGACCTTCATGAAAACATGGGTTGGTTAAAAGGGAAACCAACCAAGACGGCGAGAGAAGAAAAGAGGCGGAGAGAACGGCGGTGGCTGAGGGAATGCGGGTCAAACGCGTTCGCAGAACACCTTGGTTCCAACCAGTGTGAAATCGGTCAGCAAACTGCTACTGTGAACATACCTCATGTCTCGTTCTGGTTTCCGCCATGTCTCATCCTGGTCTCCGCCTTGTCTCGTTCTGGTCTCCACCTCGCCCCACCTTGTCTACGATTTGTAACCACCATGCCTCCACCTTGATTCATCCTTGTCTCCGCCTTGTGTCATCCTGGTCTCCGCCTTGTCTCGTTCTTCGTTTCTCCATTGTTTATAATAAGTGAATAATTAGTTAAGTACTAGCCAAATTGTCTGTGCCCATATGGTCATCTCAATCTCAAATTGACGGTAAACTTCATTATTAGATTCCCAATAAAGTCAACCGAATCGGTGTTGTGATAGTAAAATGTAGGTAGCAATAGAGGGTGATTCCCTCCAAATTTCAACTTCCTAAACAAAAATCCGGATTTTAGGTGGTGGTTCAAACATTAAAAACGCTCTCCTGAAAAGTTGGGAAATTTGAGTTACCCACTTATTCACTGGGGCTGAACTCAGCCAGACTTTGATTCATATTACCCTTTTTGCCGTGCTCTTCTCACCTAATGAGCTATTTTTGCTTATCTTTTTCTCTTATTCAATAGTCCTCAAACATATATACAAGTTTTGGTTCGCTGAAACAAACTTTAGTTTTTAAAAAGCAAAATTTTATCAACACGCAGAAATTTAGGGTTTACACGTCCGTCACAATGGGTCGTCTTTGGCCCGCACCGAATAGCAAATTCTTATCACTTCAGGTAGGTTGTTTTAGTTCTTAGGTCTGCACACTACAACACAATTTATTCCCTACGAGTGCCAGCTTAACTAGTATAAATTCAACATCTTCCTTCGTCATTGTTATAGTGCCGTCTTAGGCCTGCTCGTAAGGCACTTACATAGGCAGTAAAGTGTATTCTGCTAAAGCATAAGAGTTAAGAAATAATTATTGATAAGGAACCTTGAGAAAGTTTCTAACACAATTCATGTGTTTCAGGTCGCCGAACAGATATGGGTGTGCGAAAAGGGGACGGTCACCAAATGGCAGGAGGGCATTCAAGGGTACAAAGAGCACCTCAAAGCCAAAATCACCAAGAAAAACGACGCCGCCGAAGCCCGCAGAAAATAGCTCTTCAACGACAACACCTTCCGCCTATTCGCCCGTTCCACTTTCACGATTAAAAAACAAAATTAAATTAATTTTTCTCTTCCGAAAAATACAGAAACCAATCGATTTTGGTGACTTGAAAATCACGGTTGATCCGACATAAGTGAGCGTTGAAATTTTATCATCGAAGTGCGCGAGGTGTTATTTACATTAATCTTTACGATGAAGTGTTTACAATGGAATATAATAAAGATTAACGAAGTTGATGAGTTCAGTTGTTAGCTACTTAGCGGCGGTACCCTTCATGAAAATATGAGAAAAGATGAATAGGTACCTCAATGAATAAAAATACGGAATGTCGAATTTGAGCACGTTCTGACAGATTTTTGTTGGTTACTCCTTGATAATTAGAGTGAATCTCTCCGAGTCGGCCCAAAAATGTTTTTTGCAGCGTGTCTTGATCAGAATAAGCAAATGTCCGTCAGCCGTCCACGCAGATTTTGGTAGTATTTTCTAAAAAATCTGAAATTTGGGTCAGGGACCCAATTCCGGCTCTAGTTAGTCCTCAAACACATGCTCCACGTTGTCGAAATTTACCTTCCAACGGTACGAAAGAATCCTCGTAGAAACAGCCACCAACACGCCACCTCCGATAGCTTTAGTACTCGTACGTGCGGTTCTGTCTGTTCTATACAAAATGTAGTTAGGAAGGCCCAGTTCACTACCAGCCACCGTATCATCTAACCTGGTTCTGAGAAAAACAACAAATCGTAGTTTGAGGTAGGGCTCAAACATTTCATGGCAGCCAATTTGGTCCTCAATCTGGAATTAAATGTATGGGGTTAGGTCATGATAATGGTCAACCTCTCCGATTCGGCTCAAAATTTTTTTCTGGACGTTTCATGATGTCCTGATCAAAAAAGGTCAAAGTCCGTCCGCCGTACGCCGTCCTGATATACCTGCGCTAGACTGTTCCTGAGGCCATGTGGCCCATTACAGTCTATCCCAGTCGTGTTTTCCCTTTTTCTTTCCTTTGCGCTAGATCATCTGGGAGCCCCGCTCTATGGCTTCCCCGTATATCAGGTACCCCACCCTCTTCCGGCGTCCGCCTGCCTGTGGCAGCCCAGGGTGGATCTCGTGGAGGTGCCGGGTTTTCCAAGGGGTCTTTTAGTTCAATCTTTTGCTCTGCTAGGCCTCCGTACTAACGCGCCTCTTCTTGTGCTTGCGGTCTTCCATCATTGGCATGTAATGAGCTTTAGGGTGGGGGTGGCTGTGGAGCTGTTGGGACTTAGTGCTTGATGTGGTGGTGGCGGCACTTACTCGCCACATTACTGGGCTTCACTGAACGTACAGGCATTTTGTAGGGGTACCTAAATAGGAAAACACCCCACCTGTGTCCTCCACTCCAGTTCATTCTTCACCCTTTTCTTTGTGCTCCACAGTCCTGCGAAGGAGTCTTTTGCTAAAACGCTGTAGGTAGGGCGGGTACTAGGATATTCCTCCCCTGCCTGGATAAAAATCTAAATTTAACTATGCCTAGCCTAAAAAAAAAAATTATCACAGGCGCATATCACATTTTATTTAAAAGACTAGGGGGGGAGAGAGAGTACTTGTTAAGGTGGCGGTTCGCGCCGCGACAGAGACAGGAGACTGAGACCAGCGACCGCGACCGTCACTTGACATTAGGAAATGTATACGCGACAGTTCGCGAGCGAGACAGAGATAGGAGACCGAGACGCGAGACAGGAGACAGCGAGACGGTCGCTGCTCCGGTCCAGTAGTGTCTCCGTCGCGCTCGTGAAAGCACACGTGTTTAGTGTTCAAAAATGAGTTTTTCTGACGAAGACTGTGAGAATCTGATTGAACTAGTCAGGCAGCACCCTCCGCTATACAATGCACAACTAGACTCCTACAGAGACGAACATTTGAAGGACAATATTTGGAAAAGCACCAGAAGAACAATGGAGTAATACTCCTTATAATTAAAATACAGCGACCCACTATTTTCAGGGGCTCTTATTCTTACGTGCTTCCCATCAATAGCACCTGTGCAATTGGGGAATTGCCATTTGTCCCAAAAACCTTCAGATATACGCCTAAAATCACCTTCTTTTGGAATAGGCATAAAAATTGGCACCAAAACAGTCTTTAAATGTTTTAACACCTCTTTGACTATTTGTGAAATATAAGAAGGTGATATACGAAATACGAATGATAGCATTGTTTTTTTAATTAAATTTAATACGTAATCAAACTGTGTTTTATTGAGCCGAAAATACTTCCTGAATATATTGTCATCAAACATCAGGTGCTTCTTTACTAATAGCGAAAATGATCCTTCTTGACCTCTAGTTAAATATAAATCCTTAATAGGTACCTAATCGTCTTTCAGTTTTGTATTTGTAATAATAATATAAGAGCAAATCATCGTCTTCTTCTTCCTCCAATAGCAGCTTCATTACTAGGTTTTCCATCACGACACAAAACACCACTGACTTCATCGACAGACTCTCTTGAACTGAGCGTTTGCTTGATGACACTTGTCGCGATCTTCGGTCTCAGACTCCTGTCTCGGTCTCCTGTCTCTGTCGCGGCGCGAACCGCCGCCTTTAGTGGGCGGCGGCGTAGGGTGGGGGTGCATTCTTGGGGGCTCCGGTGCCCAATCTCTCAGCTGATAACGCGGTCTCCTCAAAGTCCCTCCAGTTCCATTGCAATCATTGGATCTAATGGGAAGTCGTTGGTTCCTTTTTTATTATTTTAATTTATTTTATTATTAATTGATTAGTTGGCTTGACAATGACGTCTTCACGTCGAAAGCGCTCGCCCACCACACTAAACTTGCTAGGTAAGACGGACTCTCTAATGATAATGGTCAACCTCTCCGATTCGGCTCAAAATTTTTTTCTGGACGTTTCATGATGTCCTGATCAAAAAAGGTCAAAGTCCGTCCGCCCTCCCGCCGTCCATCGTCTGCGCCGTTTTTGGTAGTAGAAAATTTTCTGAAATCTGAAATTTGGGTCAGGGGTCTGTTCCCGGCCTACACGGGTCCTCGAAACTTTTCAGCCCGATCGGACCAAATTGGGGGGGGGGGGGGGGGTCAAAATGTGTTTTTTGAAAAATGGATTTTCGAGATTTTGGGCGATCTAGGTGAGTAGGGTGTCATTTTCCACTAAATTTTGGACGCTGAATCCAATTAAATGGGTCCCAGATTGATTGGCACCCACTGGAAGAAGTTATGGGTCAAAATGGGTATGTATCCACCCATTTTGTATGTGTCAGGATTTCTGGTGCCTAGGCGTGTGGGGTATCATATTCCACTAAATTTTGGATCCTGAATCGATTGGAATGGATCCGGGACCCACCACACCCACTGTTTCCCCCATTCGAGGAATAACCAACCCGTGTGTAAGAATTTGCAGATTTTTTACTCGGCCGAACTCCAGCTCTGCCGATTCCACCGATTCCCCGACTGAGGTGTTTAGACTAGATCCGATTTTTCAAACGATTCTACCGATTTTCGTCAGTTGCCCCGGGCCCTTCGTATAATATGGAAGATCTAGCAGCGATAGAATTTCTAAATGAAAACTCACTGTTGAGATATATGTTGATGGTTGAGCGTCGGGAATGGGCGAATTACATTTTTATGGAAAGAGAATCATACGGAGAGTTCCATACTATGTTCCCCCATTACTAGAACAACCAATAAAGTTTCGCGAGTATTTCCGGATGACTCCAAAGACTTTTTTTTACATTCTGAGTGCTATCTGACGGCAAGTGAAGAAATTTTCTAATTTCCGGATTTGTATTTCTCCAGAAGAGAGGCTGTGACGTTGAGCTAAGTCTTTATGATGTCGTTACACCTGACTTTCATTGTTTTCACTTCAAAGTTATTGTTTTAAAATAAATTTGATTTTCTCAAAATAGAAAGGTATCCGTAAAAATGCTTCGTTGACTGTACTTACATTAACTGTACAAGATGGACGTTGTTATTTCCATATAGGGAAATGTTGAGATAAACCAAATCGAAATAGAAAGAAAAGGCGTTACTTTAATTGGATGAAATACAAGTGTAGAAGCGTGAAAATTAGAATAATAAATTAATGAAAATATAGGAACTTTGGAAGGAAAATGAATAAAAACAGTTGGATATAAAAGCGATGGTATAAATAAATTAAAATGTACGACCTGGCCAGGTATTAAATATCGACGTAGGAGATTTGGAGGAAGACGAAGGCCAGGCGACGACCAGGAACGCCGACGAGACCCGAGTGAAGTCTCCGCGAACCCTGTTGGGCTGAGTACGTTCCCGACTTATTTCCCTTCGTGGCGAGGGATAAGTTGATAGGCGAGGACGTCCCGGATTATTTCCCATCGTGACGGGGAAGTAATATGTAGAGTTCCGATCACCTTCGGGAAGGTGGGGCAGTTGTGACCATTTTTAACAAATCCTTCAATTGAAAGTAGGGAACTGAATTTTTTGGAACAGAAAAAAAACTCGCCAAAAACTAGGACATTTTAGCCAATAGAATCCGGATTTAGTTGAAGAAAAAATCCAAGTATAATTACTTTTTCTGATTTTTCCCCAATGCTTAACTTTGGTCACAGCTGCCCCATATGTGGGGCAGATATGAGCACGATATGGGGCACATGTGCGGTCTCCATGCCGATTCGACTCTCGCTCGTGTCCTCTATTCCACTCCTCAGGGAAGAAACGCTCCGTATTTTCCCGCACTACTTCGTCACCAAAGCGCCTCAAACACCGAACAACTTCGCGAAGACGGTTCGGCTCTAGTCTGCACGTTTTGTTACCATTCGGTATTGGCTCAATAGCGACGAGCTGCCAATTCGAACGTCAATCCCGAAAGTCGTACGTACAATTGGCACGACTACGTATGTTTCGTATGCGGCATCACCACATACCGCCGCCGCGTTCGGGCGCTCCCCGTCAAGGAATTTCCCTTCCTCCGCTACCATCGCGCTCCAGAGCGGTCGCTCCTCGTCGAAAACGGAGAATTGGCCGTCGTCTGTTTAGACTGCTACGAAACTCTTCGGTCACAGAGTTTAGACTACGAAAAGTGGGGATTGCCCCCGGAGAAAAGACAGTACAATTGTATACCGCAACCACCGCCGCCTGAAGACTCGCCTGACGTCCTCGTAGCCCGTTTACCGTCCGGTCATCGTTACGATAACACGATTGTTTCGGCGTCATTACCAAATAGAACGACAAATTCGACCAAAAAATCTACATCCTCTTCTTCGCACAGCGGCAAACCGTCAGACAAAAGGAATTCTTCCCACCCCGTCAAACCTTCGCCTGAACAAGGTGGTTCTAAGTCGAAAACGTCGCAACCGACGCCGGTTCGTCCTCCGCCCGTTGTTCCGACGGCGCCACCGCCGATGCAATTGGGACACGCGCCTCCGCCAGTGGCTCCGCCTCAACAAGGGCGCTCGTTCTCCGCTTTTCCACGGAACCTCGCCTCTAAACAGTCGACACCGGAAGTAGAAGACGGTCAAATGGTATCTCCCAAAAACAGGGGACCACCTCCTCTCGTACGTGCTCCATCGCCGACGAACAACAAACTCCACGAGAAGGAGCCGACTGGTCGGAGCGGCTTTCAACCGTACAGGCCGCCCAGCGACGCTCGAGTCCCACCTATCGGAGTCCCGCACCTCGACTACCTCATGTACCAACCTCAACATCACATGTACCCCCCCGTCCCGCACCCACCCTATAGGCACGACGAGGCGTTGTGTAACGGGGCGGCAGATTCCAAGCGCCCCGTCAAGAAACTTCGGCGGCGGGGGACGGAACGACCCCTCTCCCCTCCAAGCGCCTAACCCCAGCTGGGCGGAAGGCGTGTCCTCATTGGATTGGGTAGGCGATGGGCGGCGCAAGACACCCAGGGAGGAGTAGAAGGGGAAGGCGACTTGACGAGCGGACTGGGAGAAGGAACATCAAGCAGTCGTATCCGAACTCAAGAGAAGGAAAAGTTGGAATCCCCGTTCGCCGTAATCCCGTGAGGACAAGGCGGAACGTAGTGAAGTGAACCGGAACATCGAAGCGGAACAACCGACGCGTAGCAAGTCAACCCCTTGTGAACCCGGTGTTGTGAAAGTGACCTGAAGGAACGAGTGTATCGTGGTTCCTTCAGGGTGAGAACTCGGGAATTGGAAGATCAGCCAATTCCTCTCCCGTAACAGTGGTCCCTTATACGAACTGAAAATCCCCCGTCGGACCCGAGTGTTGATCCGTTCGCGCCCGATTCGACGGCCAATAGTCCAGGTTTTCCACGCACCGCCAGTCGTCGGACCTCCGTCGGAAAGAGCCTCGCCTCCTCCGGCCTGGACGGCGTTCCCCTGACCGAAGCCGAGCAGCGAAGAGCACATCACCCTGTTGTCTCCATCCGAAGGAGTTGGTGCACGTAAGTGGCGAAATACTCTGTCTCGTACCCTAGACAACGCGAAAGTCGACTCTTTAAATCTGGCCCAAGCCCTGACGTTTAGTCACCAGAAAGCTGATCAGAGAATTGTACATTGTAACCGTAGTATTTAGTATTTTATCTGCCGTAGGAAAAGTAACAGGAATTAGGGGAGGACATTAGCAAATCACTTTTATTTTGCCGTTATTCAAATCAAACACTCCTGAGCCTTCAGCTACTTCGTAAATTCATTTGGCCTTCAGCCCTTCACTCTACCTACTCACTAATTAGATTAAGTAATAGTCAGTATCCTTCTCGGCCGAGACATTCCGTATTTCATATTTCTGACAATTGCGTTATTATAAGCCAATATTGAACCCTTGTCTTTCAATCACGAAACCCCATTCCTCAGAGCTTGGTAAATTCAGGTGTACTTGGCGTCCATGACCGACCATCTCCGACATTCCGGACGGTAAGTGAAAGTCTTTAGTCTCCCACTAATTTATTCGCCTAGGTCTATTTCTGGATCCCTAGCCCGTTAGGTGAAAACGGCGGGTTACAGTTGTACATGGAAATGGCTCGGTATCCGCTCCAGTATCATTCTGGGATGTACCCCATCCTTCCACCGCCGCTTCACCTCAGCCCCGCTTCTCTGCACAATTGGATGAAAATGGTCGAGGAAGAGCAACGAATGAGAGAGGCCGAACGGCGGGAGAAAAACAAACAATCACCTCGAGCGTCGCCGTCCCACTCCCACGACTCCAATGAAAAAGGTGTCGTTCAACCAAAATTCGTTCGACCATTCGAAGACGGACCACCACCACCGAAAAGAAAAAGTCCGCCACGTGGAGGTGACGCCCCCGGGCCGCCTTTCAATTTAGAATTGTCAATATCTGAACAGTATCTGGCGGGAAATCCTCTCTACGTTAAACCACCACGACCGAACGACGGGAACGTCGTCAGCCAGTTGGATTTGAACGCTCGCGAATCGGCTCGTATAATTTTGATCAACTCAGACAACGAAGAAGATTCCGGCCCTGACATGAATCCGCTCATCCTATCAAGACACTGCACTACGATTACTACGAACTACCACAAAATTATGTGACTGCAACCTAATCGTCTTTATCCCCCTCATGATAACCTGTTGACTTCATACAGTGAAAATAAAAATCTGAGTCAGGTTTCCATTCAGCCCAATAAACGTACCCCCCTTGCTTACCTGACCATTATGGCGGGTAATATGAACTACTCTGACTGCAACCTAATCGTTTCTATCCCCCTCATGAGAACCTGTTGTCTTTATACAGTGATAATAAAATTCTGGGTCAGGTTTCTATTCAGCCCAATAAACGTACCTCCCTTGTTTATCTGACCATTATGGCGGGTAATATGAACTAGTCTGACTGCAACCTAATCGTTTCTATCCCCCTCATGAGAACCTGTTGTCTTTATACAAGGATAATAAAAATCTGAGTCAGGTTTCTATTCAGCCCATTAAACGTCCCCCCCCCCTTGTTTACCGGACCATTATGGTGGGTAATATGAACTACTCTGACTGCAACCTAATCGTTTTTATCCCCCTCATGAGAACCTGTTGACTTTATTCAGTGATACAAAAAATCTGAGAATGGTTTCCATTCAGACCAATAAACGTCCCCCCCTTGTTTACCGGACCATTATGGTGGGTAATATGAACTACTCTGACTGCAACCTAATCGTTTTTATCCTCCTCATGATAACCTGTTGACATTATCCAGTGATACAAAAAATCTGAGAATGGTTTCCATTCAGCCCAATAAACGTCCCCCCCTAGTTTACCGGACCATTATGGTGGGTAATATGAACTACTCTGACTGCAACCTAATCGTTTTCATCCCCCTCATGAGAACCTGTTGACTTTATACAGTGATACAAAAAATCTGAGAATGGTTTCCATTCAGCCCAATAAACGTCCCCCCCTAGTTTACCGGACCATTATGGTGGGTAATATGAACTACTCTGACTGCAACCTAATCGTTTTTATCCCCCTCATGAGAACCTGTTGACTTTATACAGTAATACAAAAAATCTGAGAATGGTTTCCATTCAGACCAATAAAAGTCCCCCCCTTGCTTACCGGACCATAAGGGTGGGTAATATGAACTACTCTGACTGCAACCTAATCGTTTTTATCCCCCTCATGATAACCTGTTGACTTTATCCAGTGATACAAAAAATCTGAGAATAGTTTCCATTCAGACCAATAAACGTCCCCCCCTTGTTTACCGGACCATTAGGGTGGGTAATATGAACTACTCTGACTGCAACCTAATCGTTTTTATCCCCCTCATGATAACCTGTTGACTTTATACAGTGATACAAAAAATCTGAGAATGGTTTCCATTCAGCCCAATAAACGTCCCCCCCCTGTTTACCGGACCATTATGGTGGGTAATATGAACTACTCTGACTGCAACCTAATCGTTTTTATCCCTCTCATGAAAACCTGTTGACTTTATACAGTGATACAAAAAATCTGTGAATGGTTTCCATTCAGCCCAATAAACGTCCCCCCCTTGTTTACCGGACCATTATGGTGGGTAATATGAACTACTCTGACTGCAACCTAATCGTTTTTATCCCTCTCATAAGAACCTGTTGACTTTATTCAGTGATACAAAAAATCTGGGAATGGTTTCCATTCAGACCAATAAACGTCCCCCCCTTGTTTACCGGACCATAAGGGTGGGTAATATGAACTACTCTGACTGCAACCTAATCGTTTTTATCCCCCTCATGATAACCTGTTGACTTTATCCAGTGATACAAAAAATCTGAGAATGGTTTCCATTCGGACCAATAAACGTCCCCATCTTGTTTACCGGACCATAAGGGTGGGTAATATGAACTACTCTGACTGCAACCTAATCGTTTTTATCCCCCTCATGAGAACCTGTTGACTTTATCCAGTGATACAAAAAATCTGAGAATAGTTTCCATTCAGACCAATAAACGTCCCCCCCTTGTTTACTGGACCATTAGGGTGGGTAATATGAACTACTCAGACTGCAACCTAATCGTTTTTATCCCCCTCATGATAACCTGTTGACTTTATACAGTGATACAAAAAATCTGAGAATGGTTTCCATTCAGCCCAATAAACGTCCCCCCCCTAGTTTACCGGACCATTATGGTGGGTAATATGAACTACTCTGACTGCAACCTAATCGTTTTTATCCCCCTCATGAGAACCTGTTGACTTTATACAGTAATACAAAAAACCTGAGAATGGTTTCCATTCAGACCAATAAACGTCCCCCCCTTGTTTACCGGACCATAAGGGTGGGTAATATGAACTACTCTGACTGCAACCTAATCGTTTTTATCCCCCTTATGATAACCTGTTGACTTTATCCAGTGATACAAAAAATCTGAGAATGGTTTCCATTCAGCCCAATAAACGTCCCCCCCTTGTTTACCGGACCATAAGGGTGGGTAATATGAACTACTCTGACTGCAACCTAATCGTTTTTATCCCCCTCATGATAACCTGTTGACTTTATCCAGTGATACAAAAAATCTGAGAATAGTTTCCATTCAGACCAATAAACGTCCCCCCCTTGTTTACCGGACCATTAGGGTGGGTAATATGAACTACTCTGACTGCAACCTAATCGTTTTTATCCCTCTCATGATAACCTGTTGACTTTATTCAGTGATACAAAAAATCTGAGAATGGTTTCCATTCAGCCCAATAAACGTCCCCCCCTAGTTTACCGGACCATTATGGTGGGTTATATGAACTACTCTGACTGCAACCTAATCGTTTTTATCCCCCTAATGATAACCTGTTGACTTTATACAGTGATACAAAAAATCTGAGAATGGTATCCATTCAGCCCAATAAACGTCCCCCCCTTGTTTACCGGACCATTATGGTGGGTAATATGAACTACTCTGACTGCAACCTAATCGTTTTTATCCCTCTCATGAGAACCTGTTGACTTTATACAGTGATACAAAAAATCTGAGAATGGTTTCTATTCAGCCCAATAAACGTCCCCCCCTAGTTTACCGGACCATTATGGTGGGTAATATGAAGTACTCTGACTGCAACCTAATCGTTTTTATCCCTCTCATAAGAACCTGTTGACTTTATTCTGTGATACAAAAAATCTGAGAATGGTTTCCATTCAGACCAATAAACGTCCCCCCCTTGTTTACCGGACCATAAGGGTGGGTAATATGAACTACTCTGACTGCAACCTAATCGTTTTTATCCCCCTCATGATAACCTGTTGACTTTATCCAGTGATACAAAAAATCTGGGAATGGTTTCCATTCGGACCAGTAAACGTCCCCCCCTTGTTTACCGGACCATAAGGGTGGGTAATATGAACTACTCTGACTGCAACCTAATCGTTTTTATCCCCCTCATGATAACCTGTTGACTTTATCCAGTGATACAAAAAATCTGAGAATGGTTTCCATTCAGACCAATAAACGTCCCCCTCTTGTTTACCGGACCATTATGGTGGGTAATATGGACTACTCTGACTGCAACCTAATCGTTTTTATCCCCCTCATCATAACCTGTTGACTTTATCAAGTAATACAAAAAATCTGAGAATGGTTTCTATTCAGCCCAATAAACGTACCCCCCTTGTTTACCTGACCATTATGGCGGGTAATATGAACTACTCTGACTGCAACCTAATCGTTTTTATCCCCCTCATGATAACCTGTTGACTTTATCCAGTGATACAAAAAATCTGAGAATAGTTTCCATTCAGACCAATAAACGTCCCCCCCTTGTTTACCGGACCATTAGGGTGGGTAATATGAACTACTCTGACTGCAACCTAATCGTTTTTATCCCCCTCATGATAACCTGTTGACTTTATACAGTGATACAAAAAATCTGAGAATGGTTTCCATTCAGCCCAATAAACGTCCCCCCCTTGTTTACCGGACCATTATGGTGGGTAATATGAACTACTCTGACTGCAACCTAATCGTTTTTATCCCCCTTATGAGAACCTGTTGACTTTATACAGTGATACAAAAAAACTGAGAATGGTTTCCATTCAGCCCAATAAATGTCCCCCCCTTGTTTACCGGACCATTAGGGTGGGTAATATGAACTACTCTGACTGCAACCTAATCGTTTTTATCCCCCTCATGAGAACCTGTTGACTTTATCCAGTGATACAAAAAATCTGAGAATAGTTTCCATTCAGACCAATAAAGGTCCCCCCCTTGTTTACCGGACCATTATGGTGGGTAATATGAACTACTCTGACTGCAACCTAATCGTTTTTATCCCTCTCATGAGAACCTGTTGACTTTATCCAGTGATACAAAAAATCTGAGAATGGTTTCCATTCAGACCAATAAACGTCCCCCTCTTGTTTACCGGACCATTATGGTGGGTAATATGAACTACTCTGACTGCAACCTAATCGTTTTTATCCCCCTCATGAGAACCTGTTGACTTTATCCAGTGATACAAAAAATCTGAGAATGGTTTCCATTCAGACCAATAAACGTCCCCCCCTTGTTTACCGGACCATTAGGGGGTTATATGAACTACTCTGACTGCAACCTAATCGTTTTTATCCCCCTCATGATAACCTGTTGACTTTATACAGTGATACAAAAAATCTGAGAATGGTTTCCATTCAGCCCAATAAACGTCCCCCCCTTGTTTACCGGACCATTAGGGTGGGTAATATGAACTACTCTGACTGCAACCTAATCGTTTTATCCCCCTCATGAGAACCTGTTGACTTTATACAGTGATACAAAAATCTGAGAATGGTTCTATTCAGCCTAATAAACGTCCCCCCTGTTTACCGGACCATTATGGGTAATATGAACTACTCTGACTGCAACCTAATCGTTTTTAACCCCCTCATGATTACCTGTTGACTTTATTCAGTGATACAAAAAATCTGAGAATGGTTTCCATTCAGACCAATAAACGTCCCCCCCTGTTTATCGGACCATAAGGGTGGGTAATATGAACTACTCTGACTGCAACCTAATCGTTTTTATCCCCCTCATGAGAACCTGTTGACTTTATACAGTGATACAAAAAATCTGAGAATGGTTTCCATTCAGATGAATAAACGTCCCCCCCTTGTTTACCGGACCATTATGGTGGGTAATATGAACTACTCTGACTGCAACCTAATCGTTTTTATCCCCCTCATGATAACCTGTTGACTTCATCAAGTGATACAAAAAATCTGAGAATGGTTTCCATTCAGCCCAAAAACGTCCCCCCTTGTTTACCGGACCATTATGGTGGGTAATATGAACTACCTGACTGCAACCTAATCGTTTTTATCCCCTCATGATAACCTGTTGACTTTATCTGATACAAAAAATCTGAGAATGGTTTCCATTCAGCCCAATAAACGTCCCCCCCTTGTTTACCGGACCATTATGGTGGGTAATATGAACTACTCTGACTGCAACCTAATCGTTTTTATCCCCCTCATGATAACCTGTTGACTTTATCCTGTGATACAAAAAATCTGAGAATGGTTTCCATTCGACCAATAAACGTCCCCCCTTGTTTACCGGACCATAAGGGTGGGTAATATGAACTACTCTGACTGCAACCTAATCGTTTTTATCCCCCTCATGAGAACCTGTTGACTTATACAGTGATACAAAAAATCTGAGAATGGTTTCCATTCAGCCCAATAAACGTCCCCCCTTGTTTACCGGACCATTATGGTGGGTAATATGAACTACTCTGACTGCAACCTAATCGTTTTATCCCCTTCATGATAACCTGTTGACTTTATCCAGTGATACAAAAAATCTGAGAATGGTTTCCATTCAGCCCAATAAACGTCCCCCCCTTGTTTACCGGACCATAGGGTGGGTAATATGAACTACTCTGACTGCAACCTAATCGTTTTTATCCCCCTCATGAGAACCTGTTGACTTTATACAGTGATACAAAAAATCTGAGAATGGTTTCCATTCAGACCAATAAACGTCCCCCCCTTGTTTACCGGACCATAAGGGTGGGTAATATGAACTACTCTGACTGCAACCTAATCGTTTTTATCCCCCTCATGATAACCTGTTGACTTTATCCAGTGATACAAAAAATCTGAGAATGGTTTCCATTCAGACCAATAAACGTCCCCCTCTTGTTTACCGGACCATTATGGTGGGTAATATGGACTACTCTGACTGCAACCTAATCGTTTTTATCCCCCTCATCATAACCTGTTGACTTTATCAAGTAATACAAAAAATCTGAGAATGGTTTCTATTCAGCCCAATAAACGTACCCCCCTTGTTTACCTGACCATTATGGCGGGTAATATGAACTACTCTGACTGCAACCTAATCGTTTTTATCCCCTCATGATAACCTGTTGACTTTATCCAGTGATACAAAAAATCTGAGAATGGTTTCCATTCAGACCAATAAACGTCCCCCCCTTGTTTACCGGACCATTAGGGTGGGTAATATGAACTACTCTGACTGCAACCTAATCGTTTTTATCCCCTCATGATAACCTGTTGACTTTATACAGTGATACAAAAAATCTGAGAATGGTTTCCATTCAGCCCAATAAACGTCCCCCCCTTGTTTACCGGACCATTATGGTGGGTAATATGAACTACTCTGACTGCAACCTAATCGTTTTTATCCCCCTTATGAGAACCTGTTGACTTTATACAGTGATACAAAAAATCTGAGAATGGTTTCCATTCAGCCCAATAAATGTCCCCCCCTTGTTTACCGGACCATTAGGGTGGGTAATATGAACTACTCTGACTGCATCCTAATCGTTTTTATCCCCCTCATGAGAACCTGTTGACTTTATCCAGTGATACAAAAAATCTGAGAATGGTTTCTATTCAGACCAATAAACGTCCCCCCCTTGTTTACCGGACCATTATGGTGGGTAATATGAACTACTCTGACTGCAACCTAATCGTTTTTATCCCCCTCATGAGAACCTGTTGACTTTATCCAGTGATACAAAAAATCTGAGAATGGTTTCCATTCAGACCAATAAACGTCCCCCCCTTGTTTACCGGACCATTATGGTGGGTAATATGAACTACTCTGACTGCAACCTAATCGTTTTTATCCCCCTCATGAGAACCTGTTGACTTTATACAGTGATACAAAAAATCTGAGAATAGTTTCCATTCAGACCAATAAACGTCCCCCCCTTTTTACCGGACCATTAGGGTGGGTAATATGAACTACTCTGACTGCAACCTAATCGTTTTTATCCCCCTCATGATAACCTGTTGACTTTATACAGTGATAAAAAAATCTGAGAATGGTTTCCATTCAGCCAATAAACGTCCCCCCCTTGTTTACCGGACCATTAGGGTGGGTAATATGAACTACTCTGACTGCAACCTAATCGTTTTTATCCCCCTCATGAGAACCTGTTGACTTTATACAGTGATACAAAAAATCTGAGAATGGTTTCTATTCAGCCCAATAAACGTCCCCCCTTGTTTACCGGACCATTATGGTGGGTAATATGAACTACTCTGACTGCAACCAAACTTTTTCATCTCCCTCATGATAACCTGTTGACTTTATACAGTGATACAAAAAATCTGAGAATGGTTTCTATTCAGCCTAATAAACGTACCCCCCTGCTTTCCTGACCATTATAACGGGTAATATGAACTACTCTGACTGCAACCTAATCGTTTTTAACCCCCTCATGATTACCTGTTGACTTTATCCAGTGATACAAAAAATCTGAGAATGGTTTCCATTCAGACCAATAAACGTCCCCCCTTGTTTATCGGACCATAAGGGTGGGTAATATGAACTACTCTGACTGCAACCTAATCGTTTTTATCCCCCTCATGAGAACCTGTTGACTTTATACAGTAATACAAAAAATCTGAGAATGGTTTCCATTCAGAGAATAAACGTCCCCCCTTGTTACGGACCATTATGGTGGGTAATATGAACTACTCTGACTGCAACCTAATCGTTTTTATCCCCCTCATGATAACCTGTTGACTTCCATCAAGTGATACAAAAAATCTGGAATGGTTTCCATTCAGACCAATAAACGTCCCCCCTTGTTTACCGGACCATTATGGTGGGTAATATGAACTACTCTGACTGCAACCTAATCGTTTTTATCCCCCTCATGATAACCTGTTGACTTCATCAAGTGATACAAAAAATGAGAATGGTTTCCATTCAGCCCAATAAACGTCCCCTTGTTTACCGGAGCATTATGGTGGGTAATATGAACTACCCTGACTGCAACCTAATCGTTTTATCCCCCTCATGCATGATAACCTGTTGACTTTATCCAGTGATACAAAAAATCTGAGAATGGTTTCCATTCAGCCAATAAACGTCCCCCCCTGTTTACCGGACCATTAGGTGGGTAATATGAACTACTCTGACTGCAACCTAATCGTTTTTATCCCCCTCATGATAACCGTTGACTTTATAGTGATACAAAAAATCTGAGAATGGTTTCCTTCAGCCAATAAACGTCCCCCCCTGTTTACCGGACCATTATGGTGGGTAATATGAACTACTCTGACTGCAACCTAATCGTTTTTATCCCCCTCATGAAAACCTGTTGACTTTATCAGTGATACAAAAAACTGAGAATGGTTTCATTCAGCCCAATAAACGTCCCCCCCTTGTTTACCGACCATTATGGTGGGTAATATGAACTACTCTGACTGCAACCTAATCGTTTTTATCCCCTCATGAAACCTGTTGACTTTATACAGTGATACAAAAAATCTGAGAATGGTTTCCATTCAGCCCAATAAAGTCCCCCCCTTGTTTACCGGACCATTATGGTGGGTAATATGAACTACTCTGACTGCAACCTAATCGTTTTTATCCCCTCATGAAACCTGTTGACTTTATACAGTGATACAAAAATCTGAGAATGGTTTCCATTCAGCCCAATAAAGTCCCCCCCTTGTTTACCGGACCTTATGGTGGGTAATATGAACTACTCTGACTGCAACCTAATCGTTTTTATCCCCTCATGAGAACCTGTTGACTTTATCAGTGATACAAAAAATCTGAGAATGGTTTCCATTCAGCCAATAAACGTCCCCCCCTTGTTTACCGACCATTATGGTGGGTAATATGAACTACTCTGACTGCAACCTAATCGTTTTTATCCCTCATGAGAACCTGTTGACTTTATCAGTGATACAAAAAATCTGAGAATGGTTTCCATTCAGCCCAATAAACGTCCCCCCTTGTTTACCGGACCATTATTGGGTAATATGAACTACTCTGACTGCAACCTAATCGTTTTTATCCCCCTCATGAAACCTGTTGACTTTATCAGTGATACAAAAAATCTGAGAATGGTTTCCATTCAGCCAATAAACGTCCCCCCTTGTTTACGGACCATTAGGGTGGGTAATATGAACTACTCGACTGCAACCTAATCGTTTTTATCCCCCTCATGAACCTGTTGACTTTATACAGTGATACAAAAAATCTGAGAATGGTTTCCATTCAGCCCAATAAACGTCCCCCCCTGTTTACCGACCATTATGGTGGGTAATATGAACTACTCTACTGCAACCTAATCGTTTTTATCCCCCTCATGAGAACCTGTTGACTTTATACAGTGATACAAAAATCTGAGAATGGTTTCCATTCAGCCCAATAAACGTCCCCCCTTGTTTACCGGACCATTATGGTGGGTAATATGAACTACTCTGACTGCAACCTAATCGTTTTTATCCCCCTATGAAACCTTTTGACTTTATACAGTGATACAAAAAATCTGAGAATGGTTTCCATTCAGCCCAATAAACGTCCCCCCCTTGTTTACCGGACCATTATGGTGGGTAATATGAACTACTCTACTGCAACCAATCGTTTTTATCCCCCTCATGAAACCTGTTGACTTTATCAGTGATACAAAAAATCTGAGAATGGTTTCCATTCAGCCAATAAACGTCCCCCCCTTGTTTACCGACCATTATGGTGGGTAATATGAACTACTCTGACTGCAACCTAATCGTTTTTATCCCCTCATGAAACCTGTTGACTTTATCAGTGATACAAAAAATCTGAGAATGGTTTCCATTCAGCCCAATAAACGTCCCCCTTGTTTACCGACCATTATGGTGGGTAATATGAACTACTCTGACTGCAACCTAATCGTTTTTATCCCCCTAATGAACCTGTTGACTTTATACGTGATACAAAAATCTGAGAATGGTTTCCATTCAGCCCAATAAACGTCCCCCCCTTGTTTACCGGACCATTATGGTGGGTAATATGAACTACTCTGACTGCAACCTAATCGTTTTTACCCTCATGAGAACCTGTTGACTTTATACAGTGATACAAAAAATCTGAGAATGGTTTCATTCAGCCAATAAACGTCCCCCCTGTTTACCGGACCATATGGTGGGTAATATGAACTACTCTGACTGCAACCTAATCGTTTTTATCCCCTCTCATAGACCTGTTGACTTTATCAGTGATACAAAAAATCTGAGAATGGTTTCCATTCAGCCCAATAAACGTCCCCCCCTTGTTTACCGGACCATTATGGTGGGTAATATGAACTACTCTGACTGCAACCTAATCGTTTTTATCCCCCTCATGAAACCTGTTGACTTTATCAGTGATACAAAAAATCTGAGAATGGTTTCCATTCAGCCCAATAAACGTCCCCCCTTGTTTACCGGACCATTATGGTGGGTAATATGAACTACTCTGACTGCAACCTAATCGTTTTTATCCCCCTCATGAAACCTGTTGACTTTACAGTGATACAAAAAATCTGAGAATGGTTTCCATTCAGCCCAATAAACGTCCCCCCTTGTTACCGGACCATTATGGTGGGTAATATGAACTACTCTGACTGCAACCTAATCGTTTTTATCCCCTCATGAAACCTGTGACTTATCAGTGATACAAAAAACTGAGAATGGTTTCCATTCAGCCCAATAAACGTCCCCCCCTTGTTTACCGGACCATTATGGTGGGTAATATGAACTACTCTGACTGCAACCTAATCGTTTTTATCCCCCTCATGAGAACCTGTTGACTTTATACAGTGATACAAAAAATTGAGAATGGTTTCCATTCAGCCCAATAAACGTCCCCCCCTTGTTTACCGGACCATTATGGTGGGTAATATGAACTACTCTGACTGCAACCTAATCGTTTTTACCCCTCATGAAACCTGTTGACTTTATACAGTGATACAAAAAATCTGAGAATGGTTTCCATTCAGCCCAATAAACGTCCCCCCCTTGTTTACCGGACCATTAGGGGGGTAATATGAACTACTCTGACTGCAACCTAATCGTTTTTATCCCCTCATGAGAACCTGTTGACTTTACAGTGATACAAAAATCTGAGAATGGTTTCCATTCAGCCCAATAAACGTCCCCCCCTTGTTTACCGGACCATTATGGTGGGTAATATGAACTACTCTGACTGCAACCTAATCGTTTTTATCCCCTCATGAGAACCTGTTGACTTTATCAGTGATACAAAAAATCTGAGAATGGTTTCCATTCAGCCCAATAAACGTTCCCCCTTGTTTACCGGACCATTATGGTGGGTAATATGAACTACTCTGACTGCAACCTAATCGTTTTTTCCCCCTCATGATAACCTGTTGACTTTTACAGTGATACAAAAAATCTGAGAATGGTTTCCATTCAGCCAATAAACGTCCCCCCCTTGTTTACCGGACCATTAGGTGGGTAATATAACTACTCTGACTGCAACCTAATCGTTTTTATCCCCTCATGATAACCTGTTGACTTTATACAGTGATACAAAAAATCTGAGAATGGTTTCCATTCAGCCCAATAAACGTCCCCCCTTGTTTACCGGACCATTAGGTGGGTAATATGACTACTCTGACTGCAACCTAATCGTTTTTCCCCCTCATGAAACCTGTTGACTTTATACAGTGATACAAAAAATCTGAGAATGGTTTCCTTCAGCCAATAAACGTCCCCCCTGTTTACCGACCATTAGTGGTAATATGAACTACTCTGACTGCAACCTAATCGTTTTATCCCCTCATGAAACCTGTTGACTTTATCAGTGATACAAAAAATCTGAGAATGGTTTCCATTCAGCCAATAAACGTCCCCCCTGTTTACCGGACCATTAGGTGGGTAATATGAACTACTCTGACTGCAACCTAATCGTTTTTATCCCCCTCATGAAACCTGTTGACTTTATCGTGATACAAAAAATCTGAGAATGGTTTCCATTCAGCCCAATAAACGTCCCCCCCTTGTTTACCGGACCATTAGGGTGGGTAATATGAACTACTCTGACTGCAACCTAATCGTTTTTATCCCCCTCATGAAACCTGTTGACTTTATACAGTGATACAAAAAATCTGAGAATGGTTTCCATTCAGCCCAATAAACGTCCCCCCCTTGTTTACCGGACCATTATGGTGGGTAATATGAACTACTCTGACTGCAACCTAATCGTTTTTATCCCCCTCTATGAACCTGTTGACTTTATACAGTGATACAAAAAACTGAGAATGGTTTCCATTCAGCCCAATAAACGTCCCCCCCTTGTTTACCGGACCATTAGGTGGGTAATATGAACTACTCTGACTGCAACCTAATCGTTTTTATCCCCCTCATGAGAACCTGTTGACTTTATCAGTGATACAAAAAATCTGAGAATGGTTTCCATTCAGCCCAATAAACGTCCCCCCCTTGTTTACCGGACCATTATGGTGGGTAATATGAACTACTCTGACTGCAACCTAATCGTTTTTATCCCCTCATGAAACCTTTGACTTTATCAGTGATACAAAAAATCTGAGAATGGTTTCCATTCAGCCCAATAAACGTCCCCCCTTGTTTACCGGACCATTATGGTGGGTAATATGAACTACTCTGACTGCAACCTAATCGTTTTATCCCCCTCATGAAACCTGTTGACTTTATCAGTGATACAAAAAATCTGAGAATGGTTTCCATTCAGCCAATAAACGTCCCCCCCTGTTTACCGGACCATTATGGTGGGTAATATGAACTACTCTGACTGCAACCTAATCGTTTTTATCCCCCTCATGAAACCGTTGACTTTATACAGTGATACAAAAATCTGAGAATGGTTTCCATTCAGCCCAATAAACGTCCCCCCCTTGTTTACCGGACCATTACGGTGGGTAATATGAACTACTCTGACTGCAACCTAATCGTTTTTATCCCCCTCATGAGAACCTGTTGACTTTATACAGTGATACAAAAAATCTGAGAATGGTTTCCATTCAGCCCAATAAACGTCCCCCCTTGTTTACCGGACCATATGGTGGGTAATATGAACTACTCTGACTGCAACCTAATCGTTTTTCACCCCTCATGAAAACCTGTTGACTTTATACAGTGATACAAAAAATCTGAGAATGGTTTCCATTAGCCAATAACGTCCCCCCTTGTTACCGACCATTATGTGGGTAATATGAACTACTCTGACTGCAACCTAATCGTTTTTATCCCCTCATGAGAACCTGTTGACTTTATACAGTGATACAAAAAATCCTAGAATGGTTTCCATTCAGCCCAATAAACGTCCTCCCTTGTTTACCGGACCATTACGGTGGGTAATATGAACTACTCTGACTGCAACCTAATCGTTTTTATCCCCCTCATGATACCTGTTGACTTATCAAGATACAAAAAATCTGAGAATGGTTTCCATTCAGCCAAAAACGTCCCCCCCTTGTTTACCGGACCATTATGGTGGGTAATATGAACTACTCTGACTGCAACCTAATCGTTTTTTCCCCCTCATGATAACCTGTTGACTTATCGATGATACAAAAAATCTGAGAATGGTTTCCATTCAGCCAA
>CM033998.1:50663207-51090819 GCA_019603395.1 Cyrtorhinus lividipennis | reverse complement strand
CCTAATTCCAACGAAGGGCGACTTTCCGGCGCCCAAGTATGAATTTAAATGATGCATCATTCCGTGTAGAATGGGGTAAAGAGCTAAACCATCTGCTGAGCAGGGTCGTTCCATATTATTAAGCCGAAATGAGGAAGATGGAAGGGGGCCTTTAGCCGCGGCCACCGCTATATTGAGGTCAAGTTATTGTGACGTGTTTATGGGCGATGATCCGGATCCGGAATCCACGCATGTTAATGGTTAAGGTACGTAGGTGGGCTATGGAAGCACGGCAACGGCCCATAAAACTGAAATACAATCCAGGAGAAGACAGATTTATTAGGCGTGGTAGGTGAAGTCGGCTCGCCCTTTAATCAGTATAGTCCTGCAAGATCGTCAACCTGCAGGTTAACATGGCATCATGGACAAATTTTAGAAAGCAGTTGTTTTCCGTTTTTCAAGGTGACCAACATTTGAATATTTCTACATAAATTTCACTCGCCGAAACCAAAACGTGTACATGAATACTATTCTGTATTCCAACATCCATTAGCTAATAAATGGTACGTTAATACATCATAATATTCTTTGAACTTGTAACTTAAACGTATCACCAAACCTCAGGGATCCATGGGTTCATCAAACGGGATGCTGCACCACCGTATCTATCCATTACAATGACCTGATTTTTCAACTAACAGCCACCTGTTCAGGGATGCAAGAGTTGGTAGCGAAGTTTGCCTCTCTTGATCATTGTCACAAGTAGTTTTATAACTTACTGCTTCAATAGGATACAACCCAATACTATGAAGCACCAAAGAACGGAACCAGAAAACAAACCCATCCTCTCACTCGAACTGATGTTGAAGAATAATTCAATACACAATCATAATGCTTTCAAAATGGAATTTTCCTTTTAAGAATTGAGAGATCCAGTCTTCACCTTAGATGAAGTAGACGTGCACATATACCTTAGAGAACATTATAACTAAGTAGCTTAAGCATCCCAGTTATGTCTTCTAGTCTCGTGCATTTAATGAATACATTTTTAGAGCGATTAATAGTTTCTGAAATTCATTTGCTATAGTTGAAAGTGAACCCAAGTTATAAAGTGTCTTTCAACGAGCCTCCAACCCGAGTATAAAGAGTGACTAATAAGTTTTTCATTTTCCCGTGGTGAAAAGCCTAAAACCACGGAATAAATAAATTAGTCCGAGGCAGGTGGGAGATGAGCTCGGGATTGCTGGTTAAGTAAATAGGATGTGTCAGACGTATATCGTCATTAATTTCAAAAGGTAAGCAAGAAAAGGTTTATGTGGACGTGTGAGGGAGATAATTCGCACGGAACGAGAAGAGTAAGGGGGAAAAGGAAATTGTGTGAGAAAAACGAAGCGAGAGAAGGGACCATATTCAGGAAATTATGGGACTCTGATTAGGTGGTACGAGACCAGTGGGAATAAGGAGGGGCGGCCAAGGATCGTACGTGCGGTTTCGGTCGGAAGGCCGGAAAACGGAAGTTGAACATAAAAACTGATGGCGAAGAAGAATGTATTGTCCGGGTTTCCTGCCTCGAGCACCCATAAGCCCATGCGCTCAAAAAAGAGCACGAGATCCTGAGCTTTGGTGGGTATTGCCTGAATTCAGATGACGTGGATTCAAGGCGAATCCCCTTGTACGATACACTCTACGTTCAGTACATCTAGGAGGATTGACTTACAGTTCACAGTATCATCATCAGCGTCCAGGTGAAAGACGAAAAGCGGATTCCAGCCAACCGCAGTTCAGCAGCCTTCATGGATGGATGGGTTTCGTCGTCTGCTCGGTCTCCAGATAATAGATAAAAGTAGGTAAATTATTTGCGATGCGAACGGGATTTTCCATTTTCCAAAGTAATTCGCTGAAAAATGAATGTTTGCCTTCCTGTCATTTCTCCCGAAACTACTTCCTATCTTAGAAAATATGAATTTGGCCACCGCTGGTGGTGACGTCTAGGAAGTAAGGAATTACCTCTCATTCATGTTAAAATTGACCTTTCATCAAGCTGACCCTAAGCCAATTCCAAGGGACGGTATTTAAATTGAGGGTTTCCTGGGTCTTCGTGGCGATAGTCCCGATTAGATCGAGAAAAGGGAGACAAGTAGGAGGAGAAGAGCGAAAGAGGACCCTTTTGAAAATCTCATGAATAGAAACTGATACGTGTTAGGGCCTTAGTTCACTCCCAGGGTATCCCGAGTAGGGCTCCTGAATGCTTAATTCCCAAGAGAGAGGGCCGTGGAAAATGGGAAAGATTGGGAAGGAGAAAATGGCCCAAGTTGGGTAATGAAATAGATAAAATCACACGAGAGAACGCAGTTGAATGATGCTTTTTTTGGTTAGCACGTAGTTACATTGACAATCAATACCCTACGGTTGAGTTCATGACACATACCTACGTCAATGATCTGTTGAGGTGGTCAACAAATAAATGTAAAACCCTAGGTGGTGGAAAACTAATTCTTGTCGAGCCGCTGAAGTTTTTTTTTTCACAACATGGCCGGGTGTACGTACGTACTAAGTGGCGATGACCTTCCTCGGCAAAAGTAGGTGTTAATTGATGCATAGAAAAATTCTGGGTTCCTGGTGAGAAGGATGAGAACTACGTTTCTTAGGTGCTCTAGGTCTTTATGAATTACCTGATTAGTATTTCTAGTAGGAAGGTTAGTTATTAAACCAACGTACGTACTTGGTGCAAATTAAAAAAAATCTCGAACTTTGATTAACACTGCAATTTATATCAACCTAGTTGGCATCTGCAGCCGTAACACTAATTCCCTCTTTCTTCAACAAAATTTCTACAAGAAAATCCGTGAACGAGCGCCATCAAAGTTGCTCCCTTGGATTTATCTCAGGCACGTCAGCCGTTAGTCAGCGAAACAATAAAGACCTCTCTTCCCTCAACTGATCCTCTCTCATTTGAGGGACCCCCGAAACTCAGGTTAGCTCCTCCTCCCTACAGACCGCTTCCCTCGTAACTACTACGTGACTTCCCAACTTTAACATTTCTTTCTAAAGAAACGTGCCAATCACAATTTTTGTGGACCTTTTCTAATCGTTCATTCTTCTGAACAAGAAAGTTTCTAAACATTATAACTGTCATCATTCTTGTCATCCATCATTGGGTAAGTACCAACTCTGAATACCTACTTACCTGACTTGACCGTTGAAACCCCTTCCCTCGCTAAATGTGCCGTGCATGTTGCGCTCTCACGGGAAAACTCCCATTCATTGAAAATCACGCTCATTTTCAATGGAATTCCTCGTCAATAACTTATTAGTTATTCATTGCTCAATAGATCGATAGTCTATCAAATATCGTTCTATGATCTGTATTTGAGTAAAGCTCCTAATGATACAATACGTCATAATGACCTGGGCGGTAAAGAAGATGGACTACCGGTAGTATCCCCGTTTCAGGAAAGTCGTGAGCATTCACACCACTAGGGAAGCTTCGGTCCATGTACTGCACTCTGATGCCAAAACGTAAAGCCTTACTAAGTGCTACAATGTGTACGTGGTCACTTTCCTTGTTCATCGGCTCAACGTCTCTCCGACAAAAATCACTCACGGTTCGTCCATTTTCCATGAAATCTTTGTAAAAGTTTTCCCTTTCTCGGAGATGTACTGATATGACAAAACGCAAGTAGCGGACGACGTAATCCGAATAGTGCTGCTCGTTGAACAACCTGTAGAGTTCTTCATGTGCATTATCACGCTGATCCACAACGGTCAGGACGCTGAGAAAACCTTCGTGAATTTCTTCTAACGTGTTTTCTGGGTAATTTAAACTCAACAATTTAATTTTGTTCTTTTCGATTATTTTGACGAACCTGATAAACTCCCTATGATTATTCAGAAGATGCTCCATGTACGCATAGGCAACCCCCCTAAAGAAACAATTTCCATCTGGTCGGACTCGCCGGCAGAACTTGTACGTAGAAGACAAATACTTCACTTTTTTGAAATATAAGTCACCGGCGGGGTATTCCTTAACCAGTTCATCCATTGACACTTGTGGCCCAATAAGCAGAGTCGATCCTGGAACATCGTTTTCGATTCTTCTCTGGTCTTCAAACAAACTGTCTTCAGAAGGTCCTTGAATGTCGTAATTCATATTTTCAAGTCAAGGCAATTAGCATTAAACGAGGACTAGAGGACGAAGTGAAGACGCAGATCATCGGAAAAATATCGTGAAACGAAAAATATCTCAAATAACACCCCTATTGTGTACATCATCACGTTTCGACATTGATGAGAGCGTTGTATAGAGCAAGGAAACAAGCTCCAAGGTGCGCGTCATTTCTTCAAGGCAGGCTGGAGAATAGAGATAACCACATCGGGGAACATAGAAATGTATTCCAATTCCGAAGTTTGCGAAAATCCTGGTTTCCAACCTATACTTGACGTTTTCTACATGAGCCTGACAAGTAAGAAACATCCCTGGGGTATAGATCTACTGGTAAATTGAAGATCTCAATTCAATCATTCGTATGAAGGAATGAACGGATAGCGGTACGATACGAGAAAAATGGAATCACGGAATCGTGGGCATAGAGGAAGGAAGGCACACGGAAAGCGAAGTAGTTCATATAGAACAAGGAGAGCGAGGATGTTGAATGGTCTCCTGTGCTCGGCTGCACTCACCACCTGAGTTCTCCATCATGTCAATCAGTTAGATAACTCAAGTTTTTTTCCTTTTTCCAACTTCCTCGAAGCTGGAGAACAATCGTGGACGCTCGGGCGAATACAGATACTCCGATACGCTCACAATTTTTTCTCATCTCATCGCAGCGAGCCAGTTGTCTTGTATTGCTGCTCTTTGGATCGCATGTCGTATTTTGACGGAGAAGCTTGAGAATTCTCGGACACTACAATTTTCAACAATCGGATTGAGTGCCTCATTGGGGAGCAACTGTAGGGCTTTTGAGAGGATTGGATGTATTGCGCTGTTCAATAGCTCGCATTTAGCAAAAAGGGCAAGATTATTAATAATTTCAATTATTTCGAAGAAGGCTGGACTTATCAATCCGTAATTCGATCGGTGAAAGAGCGTATGTCGTTATAGTCGTTATAGGGCTCGGATTTTGGAGGTTCGTTACCAAGAAGTTTGGATAGTTCAGTAGGTTAATTATATCTAATTTTTGATTTATGAAGTAATTAATTACCTACGTAAAGTATGTAAGCTCCTGCTCAGATGATTATCAGAATGGTCTGGAATAAGTGGTTCGAACACCAAAATCCGAGGGCTCATCCAAGAAGAAATATCAAGCACCCTGGGTCCTCCAGTTTTCCAACGAATTCATTGGAGTATAAAATTCTCAGGATTATGGCGGTAAGGGGCTCACTCAGAACGAGAGAACACCTAACGTTTGCGATTAGAAGGAATCTAGTGTGTTGGGTATAGGATACAAACTGCGAGAAGAGAGCTGAAGATTTCCCATAACCGTGCTGCAGCGGTGCTCTCACGCGAAGTTTCAAGTATCCTTCCTCCGTGATAAGTTTACCCTTATCCTTCTTGATTTTCCTCCGGAGAAGTTGAACAATTTTCGTTGATCTTCCGCTGAACTCATTTTCTTACCCCTCCACGGCCCATTCCTTTCCTTCGCTTCCTACCAGAATAATCAAGGTTCGAAGTTCCTAATGACCTCCCAAGCCTCCTCCTCGACTCTAATACACTCGAATATGGGTCCTCCCACTGCCGTCGTGTAGTTGAACATGACGCCGTCGCCCTTCAGGACCAGTAACGTGCTTCAAGGGAACGCGTAGTTACCACTTGTGCCTCCTCGGGCTTTCCCCACAGTTACGCGCTTCAAATGTTAATAGGCGAGCTCTTGTGAAGTGCGTATCACCTGACGTGCAGACAACTCTTGTTCAAGTCGCTACAAACTCGGTGGAAAGTCCTTCCCAATAATCTTGAGTCCTGTTGGTCGACCTTTAGGAAAACTGCCTAAAAATCGTGTACTTTGTTGGTATCATTGCGAATCTTATGTTCACCTTAATTGTGACACTTTTTGACCATAACAACAGGAAGGTTATCCTAAAACCCATAACCTACTACCCAATATATCTTTGACCAGGGACAAAGTATGATTGGCTCGGGATCATATCTGTTTTCATTTCAGTTCTAACATTTTGGTTTGGAATAATTTGACTGTAATCAAAAGAAACGATGGCTGAACCACGTAGTGACTCCGAAGGCCTATTTGTCACTCCTTAAGGCTTCGAAAAAGAACTATTCTTTATGATTCCTGCAAACTCCTATTTCTGTGATTGGCAGTTGGTAAGAATCACTTAATTAGTTCCTACGCAGCGACTGCTTGTGGCGTCTTCCTATCACCTATAAGATCGGTCTTTGGAATTTCGCTGGTTGTCGGATGTAACAGCATAGATTACAGGATGCAGGTATATTCTCCCAGCTCTGTCGATTCGCAAGTAATTTTTGCATTGGTTGGGTTCTTCACAAATCAAGTTCAACTCTTATCAGGTTTCTCGATGCATTATCGGGTCTCGACTTGCGTCGCCTTCTAAGCCGGCATGTAAGGAACCATCCGGGCCATTTCTAAATAATATATTCCACTCTACCGTCAAAGCGAGTGTAGAAATAAGCATTTACAAGTAAAGACTGAATGACAAGCGAGAAGAAAATTAATTCCTCCTCTGAACTGAAAATAACAAATAATTTCGATTTTTCTTCCTCCTTTCACGTCCCAATGACTAAATGACTCGTGATAAGTACTAAGAGAAGTCGAGCTTCAAAGATTTCTCATTTCTCGAAAAAATGTACTGAAGAAATTAATGTAATAGAATGACGAAAGTGGAAGGTTTGAATTCTGCTCGGAGAAAAGAAAAGGGGAATATAATGGCGGAAAAGTAATGGGTTAAGTGATGTTTTAGCAAAAACATCAGTATTTTATTGTCAGAAACTTGATGGATGTAATATTTTTCGTAGAGAACACTTGGAATGGGCAATAAAAAGATGTTTCCATTGAATCAGCCCTCAAATCAAAAACTGGGACGACTCATCGTTTGCTTAAATGCGATGTTCATACGCCCTTTTGAGTAGTTAATATATTTTTTTTGGACAAGAAAACAAGCTCAATTGGAGATTATCGAACACAGAAGTCAACGAAACTAGATAATTGATGAATGGAAAGAAGCAGAGGAAACAATAAATAATCGGTCCAACTCTAATCCCTCAACCGATTTAGCACGAAATTGAATGAGAAGTTTTACCTCACACTTTTAGTTCTCATTTTTACCCGCATCCCGCCTCCACTTTTAGTGCACAAGTAGAAAAAGATTTTAGTACCACTGAAACCGAGTTGAGGTATATATGAAATAAAACAACTTCGGAGCATTTATCCGAGTGCAAGACGGTACCGTTTTTTCTAGTCGTAGGCGTTACTAGGACACTAGAAGAAGAAGCTCCCCAGTATTCTTTTTGATAAAATGAAGATCAAAAAGAAATAAATGATAAAAAGAATAAAATTGCTGATGCCTCTTCTCAAACGTTCGCGGTCAGTAAGGTTTGACCATGAATTTCGCTGAAGCTGGAGGGTAGAAACTAAACAGTAAGGGGAACGTTGACGTAAGACAATACGATTCGCTGTCAAGAGATTTTCATTCAGAGTAATTTAAAATTGCACTGAATGATGATGAACTAAGGGCTTAAGCTGTCATGGAAATTGGAAGTGCCCATACAAAGCCAGGTGACCAGTGAATGAGTGATTGCATCATAAGGAGTTCTAATTCTGCGTTGGTTGATTGAAATGTACCCAAATGATTTGGAGATGATTAAGGGAGTGACCACCCAACATCTTGTTAGTAGCAATTCTACCATAGTAGCATTTTTTTTTCAGTACCCTGTAGATTCTGTACTATACTAAATACCGGAGAAATTGTTATAAATTTATGGTTTCACTCTTAGTCACTTGAATCTTTTATTGATGTTCAGTGATAAGCGAGGCCCCACTTTATTTTCAGAAGTATGCTGCTCTCGTGAAATTTTTTTTTAAGAATCACCATTTTGTCAGTTTGAGGTGGGTATTTGTTTGGAAAAAATTCGAGAATTAGATAGCTATTTCAATAAGATTTGAACAATCTAGATCCCAAGTACTCCGTAATATTGAGGGTAGGGTTGCTTCCATGAAAGTAGGAAGCTATGTGATTCAGTTAGTTCCTTTTCACTAGGAACCTACTGAGCTAATCTTACCTACCGACCTGTTCATTATTACTTGTAGCCTAGAGGTTTTGGGAAGGTAAATCTCATTACGGTTGAGCCAACAAGAGAAGGTTGAACCGAGATCCCAACCTCAGTCAATCTCCAACAAGACCGACCATTGGGACTGGAGTAGTCAGTCGAGTAATGGTCAGAGACTTTCAAAGCGATAGAGATGGGTGGCGAGAGAATGGTGGAAGGGGATGTTTGTCGTAAGTCAAATGGTGTTTGTTTAGGAGACTCACTAGGGCCCCCCTACGGCACCTCGCAGGTGTTTAAATAAATGAAGTTCCTTCACTTAGACTTTCAGCCCTCACGCCTACCTTGGCCTCAAGATAAATGGAGCAGGTGGACTGATAGACTACAAGGACATTTTAGCTTCATTTTCCAATCGTTTTTTGATTTAAAATAGTCTCTTGTCTATAATTAAATGCATTAAACCCTAGAAGTGTGTATGTTAGATTATTAGGAGGCCCTGAAATACCCTCACTGGAAACTGGTCAAGCTTTCTTGTGGTGAGGGAGCAAATTAATAAGCTTTTGATCCATGATGGATCTGACACGGGAGTTCCTCACGACTCCTTATGCGGAGCACAGTAGCTGTTCCACGGAGGTGGAATGGGTATCTTCACCATGGGTAGATTCACCTTCCAACCTATCGTCACGAGAGATTTCCCCTTGAATGGTTCTGTTGGACCTGTATCGTCGTGATTAATATTCATAAATGCACAACGTGGGGGTTCACCGGTGTATTTTCACTTGCCGGATAGGTGCTATGTCGGACATCATTAATGTAATCATACCGGGTAATCCGAGAACCTTGGCACACACCACCGATTTCGATCATAAGGCGTTCTATATCAAACCCCTATGAACCCCTTCACGGCGTGTGTCAACTATCACAAAAAAAGTTAGGTTCCGGATATATGATATACCTTTTTAGAACGACGGGGTTTTAAAACTCTACACTTACATGTTTCATGGATTTAGGTGCTTTTCGAATCAAGAATGTTTTGGGTTGTATCCATTCAGCTTTGCATCTTTGCCATCTGACACCTATTTCTTGGTGTTTTTGGTTGGTTATTCCTTGAATAATCAACCTATGTTTTCATGCAAATGGTCAACCTCTCCGATTCGGCTCAAATTTTTTTTCTGGACGTTTCATGGTGTCTAGATCAAAAAACGCTGCAAATTCTTACACAGGGGTTGGTTATTCCTTGGACCAGGCGCATGGAGACTCATTTCTTCAACATGGGGGAAATGGGGAAAAAAGTGGGTGCGGCGGGTCCCAAACCCATTCCAATCGATTCAGGATCCAAAATTTAATGGAAAATGATACCCCACACGCCCAGGTTCCAGAAATCTCGAAAACACATATTTAAAATGAGTAATATATACCCAATTTGACCCAATACTTCTTCCAGTGGGTGCCAATCGTCCTGAGACCCACTTCATTGGATTCAGCTTTCAAGATTTAGTGGAAAATGGTACCCCACACGCCTAGGTTCCAGAAATCTCAAAAACACATATTCAAAATGGGTGATATATACCCAATTTGACCCATAACTTCTTCCAGTGGGCGCCGATCGTTCTGGGACCCATTTCATTGGATTCAGCGTCCAAAATTTAGTGGAAAATGATACCCCACTCGCCTAGATCGCCCAAAATCTCGAAAATCCAATTTTCAAAAAACACATTTTAACCCCTACCCCGCCCAAATTTGGTTCGATTAGGCTGAAAAGCTTGGAGGACCGTCCTAGGCCGGGAACAGACCCCTGACCCAAATTTCAGATTTTTAGAAAATTTTCTACTACCAAAAACGGCGTGGACGGCGGACGGCGTACGGCGGACGGCGGACGGCGTACGGCGGACGGCGGACGGACATTGACCTTTTTTGATCTAGACACCATGAAACGTCCAGAAAAAAAATTTGAGCCGAATCGGAGAGGTTGACCATTTGCATGAAAACATAGGTTGATTATTCAAGGAATAACCAACCAAAAGGTCAATGTCCGTCCGCCGTTCGCCGTCCGCCGTCCACGCCGTTTTTGGTAGTAGAAAATTTTCTAAAAATCTGAAATTTGGGTCAGGGGTCTGTTCCCGGCCTAGGACGGTCCTCCAAGCTTTTCAGCCCAATCGGACCAAATTTGGGCGGGGTAGGGGTCAAAATGTGTTTTTTGAAAAATGGATTTTCGAGATTTTGGGCGATCTAGGCAAGTGGGGTATCATTTTCCACAAAATTTTGGACGCTGAATCAAATGAAATGGGTCCCAGAACGATCGGCGCCCACTGGAAGAAGTTATGGGTCAAATTGGGTATATATTACCCATTTTGAATATGTGTTTTTGAGATTTCTGGAATCTAGGCGTGTGGGGTATCATTTTCCACTAAATTTTGGACGCTGAATCCAATGAAGTGGGTCCCAGAACGATTAGAACCCACTGGATGAAGTAATGGGTCAAATTGGGTATATATTACCCATTTTAAATATGTGTTTTCGAGATTTCTGGAACCTGGGCGTGTGGGGTATCATTTTCCACTAAATTTTGGATCTTGAATCGATTGGAATGGGTCTGGGACCCGCCACACCCCCTTTTTTCCCCATTTCCCTCATGTTGAAGAAATGAGTCTCCATGCGCCTGGTCCAAGGAATAACCAACCCCTGTGTGAGAATTTGCAGCGTTTTTTTTTTCCGAAATGCATATCTCTCACATTTTTCAACTTTGAATACTTTTCATTTTTATTTTTGATTATTTAACCGCATAACACTGCAGATTGCTCACGTACCTCCTCTGTTTATGCTAGCATTTCCTAATTTCTGGTCAGTGCAAATGTTTTTCAACCAGGAGGAGCAGAAATATCAATAATAATCCACAATATTATCGTAAGAACAATTGTGATGTAAGCACTTTGCCTGGAAATATTATTGAAACCCAAAACACGTGTAGGCGTATTGTGTGTAGTGTAGGTTTATCGTATTTTCATCAACTCATGAAACCATGAAAACTTTCCAACTATGTAGATGCAGGCTCACTTACTTTTCAAAGTCTAATCTCTTTATAGAAATGATACTATGTACGTTTATCAAATTCCACGCAACCCTATTCCAAAGAAACTCGTGGCAAGGTTCTAGGTCGTGACGAGCCGTATGAAGACGGCGATGTAATGTGAAAGCATTCTCACAAAACCAAGATCGCACGTGGTTGTCTTCATCTCAGCTTTAGCACGCAACAACCCTAGATACCAACCGGTGTTAATTACAGAAGTTGTTAATAAGGTGCGAGTCGTTTCTATATTATCAAACCTCGCTCGTTATAACTCTTCCAGCTTTAAACCTTCTCTAGCTAGAGAGTTGCTCTATTGTCATGCCCGCTCATTATCTGTCGCCGCTAACATGAGATCCGATAATTTCAGAGGACGCCTCGTTGTGTCGCACCAGGCTAACTGCGTAGGACGTATTCCGCTTTTGTTGGAGCTTGTTCTATTCACAAGCATGATCACAGATTCTAATAAGCGAGCTTCAGAGTTGTTCAATACTAATCTTTTCCTATTGTAAAATGTCTCTGCGTAACCTTTTATTTCTGGAGGAGTAAGATTGGAACACTATACCTTTGAATGGTTGGCTGACTTACCGATCAAAGTCATAGGGCTCGTATGTGTGCCCCGCCCACGCCCACGTATGAAATTAAAATAAATATGAGCAGAAGAAGATCAAATTTCCCATTTTCGATACATCAGAATATATTTCCCCATCAATTTTTGGAAATTGAAAAACACAGAAGGGTAGGGATCAGCACTAAGTTTTTTAATTAGTTTTAATTTCGTACGCATAGGGATCACTGCTTGATATATCATCGGGCGGTCTATCGGGTCATTCAAGTAGGGTTTCAAGCATCCACTTGAGCCCAACAAGCCCCGCTCGTGTGTAGCAGAAACCTGTGTTTCGCAAGAGACATCAAATTCGCGTCCTTCACCTTATAATAATATTCAACCTCACGATTTATAAATTGTCTTCTAGGGACCGGGGGAATGATTATATTTAATTGTGTTGCTGAAAGACATCATAAATGTAGTCAACATTGTGAAAGAAAAATCATTCTCATGGTTGCCTTACGGTTTGGGAACGGCCAGCTCAAAGATGGTTGGTATCTCAGAAAATTACTTCAGGGAGAAAACCGTGTAATCTTTGGGTAAAACTACTATTGTATTGATCTCTTCAATATGCTAAAATAATTGAAATTTATGATTCAATCAAGATAGCTAGTTTGATCCGCTAAATAGCCCTGTTTGCCGTATCGGTTGATGGACGGATTTTAGACCGATTGCTGCAAATTGAGACAAGTACACATTTTGACCTCCCCCACCCCCCTTCCCAATTTGATCCGATCGGGTTGAAAGGTTTTGAGGACCAACCAAACCGAAAGTGGGTCCCTGACCAAAATTTCAGATTTTTAGAAATTTTTCTATCATGAAAGTCGGCGTGGACGGCGGACGGACATTTGAATTTTTATTCAAGGAATAACCAAAAACGGAAATTTGAATTTTGGCCTCCTCAGAGTATTTTTTTTTCTACAAAACACATGTCACAATTATACGCTGAATCGATTCAAATGGGCACTTTTACGGGGAAACAAATTTGGCCTACTTTTTTGGTACGCTTTTCAACGGGAGCATGATCTATACACTTTGAATAATAAGCAATTGTGGAATCAGTTTCTGCTTTTAATCTTTGCGCCAAACTGCCTTTGCAACCGATTCTGTTACCTGGCAGTTATGCTAATCAGTAGGGTGACCTCATCAATACGAGTACTAAGCCATATTAATTTGATTAATATACGAAAGAGAATGAATGAGATTCTGCAGTCGGCTCTCGTTGGAAGTCCCATTACAGTGACACAGGAGGTTGTAATAAAACACCAAAATATCGCAGGAAATTCGTATCGTATTTCCATTCTGATTTTATTCCCGTAATCGTCATAACCATACGTATGTGCCAATCAAGTCACACCAAAAATGCGCTAAGGCGATGATCGTGAGTTTTCCTCTTGGTGATTAAAATATCTCCCCTGATGTTCCAATTTGCACTGGAAACCAAACGGAGTTTTTTTAATAGGCAGTGATGATGATTGTATCGCTTTATTGCTTCCTCCCTTTATTTCTGTTACTCTCTCTTCCAGTTACTGAACAGAATCCCCTAATAACAGCCTTTTTTTTCCAACCGGACCCCTTTTCGATTATCTAGATATGGTCAAGTCTGATAGCAGTTTAATCAAGTTTCGACGTTCAAAAAACGACCCCCTCTTCCCATTACTGCTTTGAATGGCCTAAATAACAGAAGATAATTCCTTTTGAAATCCTCAGGACACCCTGAATATGAGTTTTATATTTCAAATCATTTTTATTCGAGCGATCCTTTATTTTTCATCCCGTTTGGTCTGAAACATGCACATTCCTTCATTACTCTTGTGGGGTTGTAACGAGAAAATGTTATAGCTAAGCAAATATACCTTTGAGTATTAGCAGTCGAATTAATAGATTCATTGGTACACCGCATGTTGCCTCCAATTCGTTGAGAAAGATTCTAAGGTTCGCTCCATCCAAAGGAAAACATTCTTCAATCAATGAGACTGATACGTCCCTATAAATCGCAGGCGCAATGATCACCAACTTGCAAAAGTTTCAAAATATCTAAACTGAAGAACATTATGAAACATTTTCAATCGATATACAATACCAGATTTCGAATGGTTGTCAAACTTATGCGGGCAAGCTAGGCCATGACTAGCTTTGAAGTCCGCAGGTTCTGCAAGCAATTCTGTAATGGTTTCATCATTATTATAAATAAATTGGTAACTTCTACTGCAAATTGATGGCGCCGGATACCTGATACCGTACTTCCCGTGGCGTTGTGTCAGAAATGTTGATTTTCCCACCCTACGTACCAATTTCCCTATTTCAAGTGCACCCTCATAATTTGCATTTCATACTTGACAGAAACCTCAACAATACCTGACTTTTAAACCAGTCCTTTAGTTCTGTAATCATGTTTTAAAGTTTGAGCCATTTGGTCAAATGCGAGGTTATCATTCAGGAACGCTAGGAGGCAGAAAATGCGTTTAAACTACAATCCAATGAGACTGGTTATCATATATGTTGCCATGCACACTTCGAGTCGTACTCACGTTTTAGGTGTGTGATGAATCCAAGTGTTTAAGGTTCAAGAGACACATCTCACCTTCTCAACTGGGATTCTTTCCGACTTGTGTTTTCGGAAGTATTGTCCTAGGCAGGATTCAGGTACCTGTCATAATGATGTTGTCAAATTCGAATCAACAACTCCTACTTGTCACTGCTTAAGAAATCGACAGATGTGGGCGTGGAAATAGTAGATAGGTCTCCAGGAAGGACTTCCCAGTTGTTATTCCACCTGAAAACCCCGACGGAAATAATTTCATCCTGAGGTTGGAATTCCCATTTTGGCTGAATACCAACTTTGAAGAAATAACGTTTGAAGTGGAACGCGTGAATCATAAAAGGTAAAAACGGCTTGCAGAAACTGAGCCAATAGAAATCGACTAATTACGTAAAGAGCTTTATATCAAAGCTCTTCTAAGGCTTCGTGCGGAAGGACCGCTTTTAGGGTTATCACGGCAACGTCCCCTAAGTTCAGAGGGTAAAACGAGGTTTGACGGAAGCGGTGGGGATCGGATAAAATCTGCGTGGAGCGCCACCAAACTGTTTCCATCTAATGGGAGCGTTCAGGATTCAGGATGAGTACCTTGCTGGAGGGGGGGGGGGGGGGTTATGAGGAGGGTGAAGAGGATTCACGGTGATTAACCGAAAGGTCGGCCTGGAAGTGCTGGGTTTATTCAATTATTATTGCCAAACTGAGAGTCTCTTCTGGAACAGCGCCGGAGGCGTGTGCCAAACAGTTAGATATTATTTTCCCCTCAATTTAATCGCTCTTTCATAGTGTCATCAGAGTTGAATTTTTTCCTGGTGTCTTCTGCATTCTCTCAACACTAAATAGTACTCAATATTATACAGTGGGTACTAAATTATTAAGTTCACTGAAAAAAGTACGTAATAGTTACCCGGACAAGTCGCTAGTCTGGCATTGACGTGACAATCTGCACCCTCTCTATCTCACATTGATTTGGTGGCATTGCTGGGAGAAAGGGCAGAATGGATTCAAAGTTCTAAACTTGAATTAGGGTGCCCGAAAGGTTCGCAAAACGCAGTTGAACGAAAAAATTATCGTTAAGAGGGTACCTATTACTTGGGTTTTCACTTCTGGACGATTTCTTGTTTTTCAACTCGTCACCTCGTTACACCTATATGATCCTCAAACTAAGGATGAATACCTCAAACGGGAGAAGTCCGCATTCGCGACGGATGGAGGAACTTCCTACAATGATCTGGTTCTCCTTGAAGGCATTTCATACGTAGCTAGCGTCAGTTGGCCTAAATCACGCTTTCCACGTTTCTCCTTCATTACGACAAAGAGTGGAGCGTGTGAAGAAAAGGTTTGTTAGACAGGCGTCCGTAGACGGGTCCATCAACATGACGTGTATAACACAACAGGAGCTTTTACCACCACTTTGACACCTTCTTTCATCAAGTTTCTTCCCTTCCCTCGCATTGTTTCATGTCCCATTCATCGAAACATGTTGAACGGGTGATTGGGGAGCGACCGAATCTCTTTTGTTCCTTGAATGATGAGCTCTACAGCCTTCTGAAACGGGGGTGTTTTTCGTTTGCGGTTGACGGAGCGTGAAACTTGGAAGGTTTTGGAAGCAGATACTGATAGATTCACAGTTGAGTGACCCAGAATACGCTCATTGGAGAGTAATGGATACGTATCAAAATACTGAACAGAATGTTCAATTTGTAAAGGTAAACTGAACTCTCGATTGAGTAAAATCAGTAATTTGAGATCGGAGTCACAAGAGTCGCAAGATTTTGTTACCATATACGATTTTGCTTATTTTTTTCTTCAAAAGATGAGCTGGGAAAGAATTAGTTAATGTAATCATTGAACGGATTGCAATATTTCTTCACTAAGTACATTTTCAAACTGCATAAAAATGAAATGTGATTGGAGTGAAAAAACTTTTTTTTTTAAATGTTTGACTGATTTTTCTGTTGAACTTTCCGAAATGTTATTTTTCATTTCACATCATACGTAGTTTTCTTGATTACGCGGCTCAGAAAAATGCGTAAGTTAGAAGAAGAGCAGTTTCTAGAACGGCCTCATAGAGTGTTGATGAGACTTTTCTCTCAGAATCTGATACAGCTCATTGTCACTTCTCGCAGGGAGAATCTCTTCTGAAACTACCTATTTAGTGAGAAACCAGACTTGTCTTTCAAAATAAGGGGGCGTGCCGAATTTTCCGATCGAGGTCAGAGGGAAGCGAACTTTGCGACGGCCCTCGGGGCCGAACTTAGGGCCTTGTACCAATTAGTGAACCGCGTTATTAGGTTTTCTCTTAGGGGGCCCCCAAGACTCATTAGCCGTGAAGGATCGGCGGTGAGCAACTCAAAGTGGTGCGCGGACCGCGGAACCCCCTCAGCCCTCACTCAATACGCCTCGCCCCTATTACAGAAACACCCACTAGCGGTCGAAATCGAAATTAATTGCTCCTCATTAATTGGATTCATCCTGGTTCGATTCCTTTCTCGCGGAGATTCACGAAAGGGATTCCCTGTTACGAGGTCCGGTTGGATTTCGGTTTAGTGGGCCACCGCAATCACTGACAAGACTGAGTACGGTGGATAGTATTGTATATTTCATAGAAACCCGCGGGGAAATCATTCTGTCACCATTCTAGTCCATTGTGAAAAGTGAACACCCCAAAAATGCTAATCAACGTGACTCCTCGGGAGCTGGCAGTGTCCAGGCCTTGACGAATCGAGACCGAGTTCAGGGAGAGTGATATCAACTGATTTCCGAAAATTGTTGCGGCCAACCATGTTGCGAGCGTTTTTTAATTATTCCGCATAAATGATTACATAATATAACATAATATGATGTAATTATAGATACACGGAAAATGTTCCCGGCAATGTACGAGGTGCACGTAATCCTTAATTTGCGCATAACGTGATAACGCGGTGCACAGTGAAGGTTGATGCAGCTGCCACTACAGTGCCTCGTAGGTCTTTAGTTGTTTGATGAATAACGGCGGGTGTTGTGCAGAGATAGATAACATTGTCATCGTCACAACGTCCGCCACGAGGGTTTTCATCAGGAGGGCCTGTTACAGTGGGCCTCGCCAAGGGAGCAGAGAGCTTCCCAAGGGGCCCGTCATCTAGCCGTATCCTAGCGATACTCGACGGCTTATCTGCCGCCCTCTCGCGTTCACCCCCGCGCACAATTACTCCGCGGACGTGTCCTCCTTTATCAGCAGTTTCCCGTCCGTCACCCCGTCGACGCGTCAACTCTTCCAGGAGGATGATCCTCCTTGTCTGAAGCCTGCCCCAAGAGGATGAGCTCATTCTCAGCAATACCTACGCGAGCAGCATAACCAAGTCCATCCACTCAATTTTGCGGCCATGGAGAGTGGAATGGCTCATCACCCATTTCTGATTTCTCTACTTACGTGTGTCCTCCGTCTCTTCCTCATACATCAATACTGCTGGTCTATTACTCGTTCCTTCCGGTACTTAATGAAGGAGCATCTATACCACGTAAATGGAATATTTCTATAACTAGACTACAGTAAATATCATTTTTATATATTTTTTAATTATTTAGCCTGGATAAGCTCAAATGTGTGTATGAAGGATGATTCTATGCAAGCGGCATTTTTTTCATCTCTCTTCAATCAAAATAACGTAGCCTCTACTATTGCACCAAAGCTTCCTGGCGACCTTCGCAATCTGTCATGCGTAATACGGATGCGCTTGCGCAGCGCCTAGCATTTAGATACAATTATTTGTAGTTAATTAACAGAATATATTTTACAAAATACTGTGGAATTAGGCTGACTCAACCACTCGCCAAGCAATTATTCTCGCTTAAAGTGGCGGGATTCGGGTTTTCCTGAAACTCGTTTTCTGAATCTGGATGAGTGAGATTTTCACCCAAACTCACATCCATTTGTGACAATCAGACCAGAACCCTCCTCGAGGCGATAGGGTTGAAAGGTTTCGAGGACCAACCTGAGCTCAAAGAAGTCACTGACCCACGTTTCAGAATTAAAGATAAAATTCTACTGCCAAAAACAGTATGGAGAGGTAAAGGCAAACATTTCAGCTTTGTAATCTAGATTGACTCTTTTAGTTTTGGTTAAAATCGAGTTGAAAGGGGTATAGGTAAAAATGTATTTCTTAAACTCTTTCAGGATTTCTTAGGACAAGGCATGTAGGGTATCATTTCTCAATAAATTTTGGACGCTGAATTGAAATCACTTTGCGTTTAAGAAAAAAACGAACTTCAATAAGCTTATCTCATGATGTGTCTTCAGTGAAGGCATTGTTTTGTTCCTGTTCTGTCCTTTCGTACCTCAGTTTGGCTTGACCAGAACGGCCTGGATAGTCTCCTTTCACTATTACGATTTACCTCCTGAGCCCACGATCGGTGCCTCTTAATTCCTTTCAGAAGAGTATAACCCTCTTTACTATCTGAACCATTTCCATCTTCCTGCTCTCAAGTAGAAGAGACAGACTTTGATCCTACGCAAGAAAGGATAATTTTTCATCCCAGGTCGCTGCCATTGTGTGGGGGCTCGTGTTTGTGACTGACCCTTTTGAGAGTTATGAAAAACTCCCCGCCCTCGGTATTTTTTTTCCCCTCATCCTCGTCATCATGCGTTGGATGAACAAGACAGGGTTGACGTAGTTTGCAAATTAGATAAGATTATGTTTCTCAGTCATACAGCGTGAGATGAATTCTGTCAATTCACTTAGGGGTTGTGTTCAAAATGGCTTTTCACCTACTCAGTGGGTAAGAATCTCTACGCCGGTCATATAAAAACTGTCCTGGTAAAAAAAGGGTGAAAACTAGTTATACGTTTTAAGAGGTGCCTTTCCAGTTTGCTCGTTGACGTTTTCCCAAGTTTTAAAGGATAATCCCCCATCTCTCCCCTTCCCTTCAGAGATGAACTGTCAACTCCAAACTCAGCAGACTAAACCTCGAGATCTCGGAACTTTCCTCTCTCCTCGAGCCTGGTTCAATCCGGCTAATCATGGCTACGGTCCCTTTATAGAGACACTCATCACACTTCCTCAATAAGCCGAGATTTCCCTGGAATTTGTGACATCGGCGCAGCCTGGAGCTCGTTGCACCGTTTCTGCTTGGTCGAATAGTTTGTAGAAATGTGCTAAATGTGCAAAACTAAAGCGTCTAAATAATGTGCTGGTCGATCACTCAATGTGTAGACTTGATTTGATACCCTACTGCCTTTTTAGATTTAGGATGAACTCATTTCAGTTGAACCATCACAATGGATTCAACGTCAATTTAGTAAAAAATGATACCCTGCATGCCTATTACCCGAAAATTCCCGACTATCATGCGGGGTTTCACAGTGCAGAACGCATTTAGTTTTAAGATAAACGAACAGTATTTCGAAACTATGTCTCTCCGACAAAATATTGTTAGAAGTATTTTGTGATTCAAGATGTTTGGATTCAATAAAAAATGCCCATATTGACACCTTTCCGGTTCTTGTTTTTCCTTAAAACTGTTCAGCCTTATCGCCCTAAACGAAGGTACGGCACGCGATTGGGTTTTGTCGCACAGGGTTTCTAACTTTTTGGGAACACAGGCGTGTAGGGTAACCCCAAGAAATTTCGGGCGTTCAATTGATTGAGATGGGTTTCGAACCACTAGCCGCAGACAATGGCAGCGTATGGCAGCAAATTAAATATAATAATTGAAAATTTCACTGTTACTTTTACATTTAAACAAACCTTTGTTGATATAGTGGTACATTTTATGGAACCGTCCTTCTTTCGAACTTCGATTCCTCAGTCTTTTTTAACCTCCTCCACTTGTTCAATCTCCCTTTACCTTTTCCTTTCTCACCGGATACTTTTGCATTAACTCGCAAAATATGTCCTTCCGATTTTTCAAGAGTTCTAGTTAAGTATACCGTTGCGAGCAATTCTTAATATTCTTATTATGTTGGTAGGTACTCATCAGTGGAGAGTATGTATCCAATTACACAAGGAAAAATTGGTCGGTGCCATTATATTAGCACGTCGATGTTGACATGAACTTTATACCGTAGTAAATTGAATCAACATTCCCAGAGAGAAGGAAATAAGCCGAGTTTATCAAACAGGGCCATATTTTCACAAATGAGAGCTTCTCATACTGTTCACTATAAACTACCCTACTAATCAATATACCTGATGGACGAACTAGGTATAATGATGAAGCGTTTTTGCCCGTGTTTGCGTTTGATAGAACCGGTTTCAGACTGACTCTCCCAATCACTCCCATGCTTAGCGATTTTCAATACATTTTGATAATCTATGGTGGATACCTATAAATCATGATTGAGACTTGAGCACGAACCAAGTAAAGTTTTCGCTTCAAAGGATGAGGATTCGATCGATTTGAATTCGCCGTCCAATTCATTTGAAAGAGTTGAATAGCCGGGATTTGGAGAGGTAACGAAGTTGTGATTATTTGGGGTTGGGTGGTGGAAAAACTTTATTTTATGACGAGGGATGTTGGAAACTGCGTTCGAATTTGTTGAACAGAGAAATCGAGAAAGAGGGGTCATTAAAACCCTTTGTTTCCTCCCCTTTTCCACCGTCCTTCCCAAATTCATCGTATTACAAGGCGGCATCTCCTTAGAAACGGTGAATGGAAAGCTAGCAGCAAATAGAGAGGTCGTGTCGAAGAGGTAGGGATGCCTAAAATTGAATCTCGGGCGTTCATTTTCCTGTGGAACGGCGGATAAGCGAGTTATGCAAATCAGCATCAGAGAGGTTCGATATTGCATAATATATGAGGTATCAAAACAGGCTCACGGGGACAATTCAGCGGGGGAGAGCGATTACCGATGAATTTGATTCGTCTTCGTTATTGACTGCATGGGACGTCTCGTCCAATTTCCCTTGATTCAGTCCCTATAGCAATTCCAGATTATGCGCACAATGTTCACGTTGACTTCCTCCAGGAGGGAATTTAGCTCCCGCATTCCACTTCTTTCATCTGTAGATTGTACGAGTGTTTGATGACTGTATGATGATTTGCCTAGGAGCGAGTCATCAAGAAACCGATATTGTTGAATTTCTACGATGCTGCTGTGCTTCTGTGAGATGCGATTAAAATAGATAGACAGCATAATATGTTTGTTGAAGTTTGATGTTGTGAGACAACTCATTTCAAGTGGGAAAACGGAACTGGCGAGCACTTACTCCACGTTGGGTCCAATTCTTCATACTTTGTGAAAGACCGTTTAAACGATTACCGGTCAAATTACATTACGTAGGTAATTTCAGAATTTGTCGTACTTTACGAATTTTGCCAGCAAGACTATCGAAGAAAGTAGAGAACATAAGTCTAAATAAATTATGGTAGGGATGTATGTAAATTACTGGGTATTCACAGTGGGATCGCATTTTATGCGTTCGTAAAAGCACCGTTTCAGCATGGAGGATGATAGATATGATGTTGAATCCAACTTATAATTCAATGACGCTCCTGATGTCATTTCTGCCAGTAGAATACTTCCACGAATGATCGTAGGACCCCAAAAGGAAAACGTTTAAATGTACCAAACGCATTACGGCCCTTTGACGTAGCCTCTATCCACTCAATGGTAACACTGATGAGCTAATTATCCACAGGCCGATGGGGGCTGAGAAGGGTTATTATGTCCATGGTGTATATAATTCGAATGCTAATGACTCGCCAATGTAGCATGATTAGACGATCACTCTGTATTCAATCTCAACCAGATCCTGTGTATTTTAAGTGCGGAAGGCACTATTTCCATCGATATGGGTAATTAGCGACCCATGTAAGTTGAGTGGTCATTGACAGGTTATATTGTAATACTATAATAAATATCGAGCACTCATCATTAGCACATCATCTGTGTAATATACCAGCAGGAGAAGTTATTTAGACGCATTCGCCAAACACGGATGTTCGTTCATCGCCTCTATAATCATGGCTCAGAATACGTATATCGAATGTCCGGTGTATGAGTGGGCCCTGAAACGTAGCACCCTAAAACTGGTGATTATTTTGAGCACGATTTGTGAAATGATCTTTCTAAAAACCATCAGTGGATGAGGGTACGTGCTCTCATCAAGAGCTGATTAGCTTTGAAAATTATGTTAAAAAATAAATAATAAAATAAATAAAAATATGCCGGTCGGCCATGCAGACGCAGAAGAGCCTAATCCAAAAATCTGACATTTTGGAATAGGTCTTAGCCCTGGTGAACTTGATCAATCAATCAAGAGTTTAATTGTTATCACATATCAGTATCACTATAGAAGGATCGCTCAACAACCAGTATGTAAATTTGTATTATTTGGAGAACTGGAGTCGGTCAACCGAGTTTTCCCCGCTCAGGCGGCTCCTTTTGCGATTCGGGCTCTCAGCACGATCTGCCGGTTTAACTTCGCACTTCCACCCCCGTGGACGAACAACTTGACAAGTGCTACAGCCAACGGCGAGGCTTCGAACTTCGAACCATCCCCTTACCACTCCTAGACCCAATCTACCGACCAACCCCTCAACCCTGCCTATTCTGTGATTCACAACGCAGCCGTTGACGTGTGACGCGACGCCACCACGCTTAAAAAAAAAAATAATAATAATAAAAAAAAAAAAAAAATTATTGCTCTTTCACACATACCTACCTATCACTTGAAAAAATTCAAGCTTATTATAAGTTAAACACGAGTGTACTTTGTATGAAATTACCGAGTGAGCTGTTCAACGTCCACCGCTTTGTAGTTTTATTTTATTTACATTTTTTAAAACGATGATTTACTATTTACTATTCTGAAGATAATCTTTACTTTTCAATCACAATAAAAATACGTAGGTGCGTTTTAACATTTTTTTTCAGGATATCTAGTTTCAAGTCAGTATTGGTCAAGATTAAATATTGATGAAAGGGGTGGTTTATGTACGATCCTCCTAATTTTCTATTCATGCAAACAGGATTATTACAGTTAGTTTCAAATTGTGAGCATACGTACACCTAGTAATTATTTAAAAAAAATTGCATTCGACTTTACTCGAAACGATAGTAGGGCTAGTAGAAACATTTTCCGTGCTAAAACGCATATTTTTTTATTATCTCCCTGCATTATTCCGTCAAAATCTCAACCCGCAACACTCATCCATTTCGTGGTAGATTTGTCGTGCCCACAATGTACCTATGCCTACATTTCCACTTTCGAAGAGAGGGTCGTTATTTGTTTCCGTTACTTGTTAGGTTCATAGCGTTCGAACGATACAACCATTCTTATGAAAATATTATTTTCTGTGCAACGAGTGATGTTCTTCTCCCAGCTGAATAACATTTTTGTCGCAAGGAAAAACCGTTTTCCGCCCCTAATTTCATTTTTTTAATATAATTCAATATTTAGCCTAATCCACCCAAATTTTCATTATTCAGTTACCCTACAGGAACAAACTTGTTATTGAATCTGTGTTGTTGGATTCAGTTCACGCTAGACGTCGTTCAGGGCAGCAAGCAGAGGTTTGACGTCGAGGGTTGAAAGAATATTGGATGATTATGTCTGACAACACCGTGATGGCTCGTCGAAAACATTTTCGTTACCATCACTCCTTCATCGAACTCCATCATAATACGTGTCAACGTGCGTCTATGATCCAATGAAACCAACAGGATACATAACATACGTTCACCCTCTCCACAATAATAAGCTTTGAGACCCATCGACTCCTCAATTCTCGGTCGGTATCTCGAGGTATTTCTTAACAACAACAAAATATATTATATACTGTAGACATACAATTGATACAAAATCCAAGTTTTTTTGGAGAGGGGGGATTGCATAGAACTCATGAAATTGGTTTAGCACACATATGACTTTTGCCCTACTTTATATAATTATTATACAAGTGGGGTGTATTAAAAATCATAATAAACTGAAGACCGATATAATGATTCAGACAAAAGTAGACTACCTATCCAAAAAATATTGTGCGAGTTCTTTGATTTGTACGTAGGTCTTTGAAACAACAAACGTTACTCGATTGGCTCTGTTGAAAAGACAAACTCATGGTGACAAAAATAATACTGATTCAGTTCACAACGTGTGTGTAAATAAGGTCTTGATGTGCTTCACATCAGAAGATCCCCTCAAGGGTTGGTGGATTGCATATGACTGAAGAAAGCGAGTTTGATCAGGAATAATATTGTTTGTTCGTGTGTTAAAGTATCCTCCGTTGTTGGCAAATCAGAAAGAAAACGAAAGAAACGCCTTGTGAGGAAAAAGGGAGAAAATAAAGAACAAAACGAAGGAAAAGTAGCTGGCTCGCGTCCTTGCTGCTTTCGTATTCAATGTGAGGGGTTGGTAAGGTAACTTGAGCCTTGTTAGTAGAAGTGCAGGGTGTGGGTTTCCAGCAGTAACCTGCCTCCCTCGTCGCACTTCCACCTTGACTTTTCTCTGTCGACCTCCCCTCAACCTCTTTCCGCGCAACCTATCCGTACAGAAAGGTAATCTAAGAACCGAGAAACCTTTTTATACTCGACCACTAAAAACCAAGCCTACGAAAGGGAAACAAAAAGCTGGATCACGTATTCTTCTATCTTATCTTCCTGCGACTCCTTCGAGAGTACATCCGGAGGAACGCAGCTCTTGGCGTTAGGTGGCAACCCTCGTCATCTTCTCGCAGCGATAACGAAACTCGAGGAATTTGAAGGAAATGTCACTTTTAACTCGACCGTAGAAGTTATAGGACATTGTTATCGTGTGTGCCGTAGGTACCTACATCTAAAGCAATAACCTCATGGCATCTGCAAAACGTGCTCAAACCTCGATAGTTACTAGGTTTGTTCCCGGCGACGCGTATTACCTACTTTATATATTCTCACAAATTATGCGCAGTCGCCCTGCGCAGGCTCACCTGTGTTCCCAGCAGATTTTGTTAAGTAACTATTCCGAACCTATTCTCGTGAACGTTGTTCCCAGCGCCTTGGGTGCGGTAATATATTTCCCTGAGTTTTCTCACAATCTCGCACCCTCCTAGCAGTAGGGTTGTGAACGTATTATTTTTTTAACCTTCAGATTACCTTCCAGTTTTCCTCATTCTCGCTCGAGCCTTTGAGCTGTTAGCTAGCCTAGTATTACCGTATGTTTTTTTTTTTTTTTTTTTTTTCACTTTACGTGCGGTGTTTTTTTTACGGACGTGTGTGAAGAAATGGACGAGGAAATTCTCCCTATCGTTCTTCAAATCCTCGACGAGGAAGACATCTCAGATGACGAGGAAGTCATCTCAGTTATTAGTTAATTGAAATACTGTTAATCTCAGCGTTGATGGGATCAAAAGTATAAGGCGTTGAAGTCTGAATTTGTAACCATGATATACATTGGAATGAGTTGTCAATTATTGTCTTCACTGTAGCATTTTTTACTTAAAATTCTGTTTTTTTACACATATTTCTTGTAAGCATTGGACATAGGCAAACAGATCAACGACCACGGGTAAGAAAAATCAGAAAATTTGTACTGTATTAAATATAATCAAATTCATTGTTTTTTTACTGTGTCAATAGCATTTTTACAATATTAATTTTAAGTTTATTTACTGTATTAAATAAAATAAAGTTCATTGTTTTTCAAATTTTCCTAATAACGCAGTAAGCAAATTATTCGCCTACTAACCGCCAGACTACAAAATTAGTAATCCAACAACAGGTACACATACACAAGCAAGTGAACCCAGCTTTAATACGCAACTCGAAAAATTGGAGCGACGTTAGGGTGAATCCAATGTAACAGGTGAGAAGGAGGAGTGTTCACCGTTCCAAGCGGCGAGTTCAGGAACCCAATAATATGTCTGCACTCACCCCCCTCCTCTTTTGTTAGGTGCGATAACTATTCCCCACCGTATTATAATATATTACCACACCCATGCTCGCTGGGAACAAACCTACTAATTGTGCCTTTAGTGATCGTCTGATCACGCTACATGTTTTTATGACGCTGTCCGCTGGCAAATTTGCTTTCCATCCCATTATTTCGCATCATCTGATTAATAATGAATGGGTGGCACAAAAATGAAATACACGTTTCTGAGATTCATCTTGATGCGTGTTGATTCTAACTTGAATCTCTCGAAGCCTCAGAAATCGGGTTTTACGTACTACATAGGAATACTATTGTTGGAAAACTTGAGAGGAAGGGACATTTTCGTAGGTTCGTTTATATACTCACTAAATAATTGGTAAGCATTCTTTGGAAAAAAAAAAAAAAAAACTTTTTCAGAACTAATGCTCTCTAACAGTCTTTCTTTCTAGGTGGTGACAAGACCGAGTTTGAATGCGAGAAAATTTGTGTATTTTATATACAGCCAATTAAAGTGGTAATGGCGACACTGAATGCATGGCACTCTGTAAACGTACAATGATACGGTGTCGAATCCCCCTGATTCAACATTAACAAACAGGAGTCAAGAACCACCTATTGCTCGAAGGAACTTATATGTACGGAGCAAAGGAACGGTTCGAAGCTTCTAAGGCTGCAACGCAACGAGATATCCGACCTTGAAACGCAACCTGAAGGCAACTTCCTCGTTTTGCTGCTACAGAAAGAGTCATAAAACCTTCCAATGAGGGATGTAGCAGGTAATTTACTCGCAAATATACGGGTACCTTCCTTTCACGAGTTTTTTGTCATTGAAGAAAAGTGGATCGTGAGCCAACGTCATGTCAGTGGGAAGAAAACAACGTTGCCAAAATAGTTACAGCTTGGAAATTATAGGGTGCAAGTAGGTAAGGCGTAATTTATTTACATCGTGAGCAGGGAAAAAAGATGCGTCGTAAAGATAGATGCAGGGTATAGGTGCCTATTTCCATTTTAGCCTTGAAAGCGGCGGAAATACCGGTTAAACACAGTAAGTGGGCCGTTAAAACTGATAGTGTTGACATATCCGTCGTTCGGTAATGGGATCACCCCCTTTCTCGATCCACGTTAGCGCCGGTCCTTGGAAACGTAAAATGAGAAGTGACGGGGGACAATGATTTGAAATGAGCAAACAGAGCGTCAGGAGTGCTAATAAACGAAGGTTACTTGTACTCCAATCTTGGAAAGCAATATCGTCGCACTCGTCGGGATTTAACGGCGAGTTGATTGCCGGACTCGATGCTGTTAATTCGAAACCCCTCGCGCAAATCCCGTATCAGATACCAATGATTTGCCTGAAGGGGTGTTGCACCTTTGATGCAGTGGCTCTTCCCATCCAACTGCATTAATTGATTCGGTTGCGCCTCCAGCGCCACACCAAGATTAGGCTTCATTATTAAGGTTCCGCCAAGGGAAGCCAATCACGGATTTACTCGGTTGCTACCACTGGGAATTTCCACTCGGTCGCTAATTGGTACCATTGTGAAGTTGTTATTCAGCTTTCGACCTAGGATTGATTTCCGGCGGCTCGTCTTAGCATTGATAGGATTATCTTCTCTCGTCTTGGCCGTCTCGACGCTCTACTACCCCGCAATTGATCTTGATTGAGTATTGAGCTCATAAACATCACTCTACGCACTTTGGTTAAGAAATGCTTACGAGTGAAATAGTAACATGAATGAATGAATGATCAGTTTAAATGGCTCCAATCCGCCACGGCGAACTCATCAAAAAGCTTCCTCGACAAGCAAGCGAGAAGAAGAGACAAGATGAAATTATCATTTCCCAAAACCAACAGTTTACCAGCAATGTTTAACCCGTATCTATTATTACTCAATACAAGAAATCCAGGTCCGATAGGTATACTACCCGTCCGGGTCCTTCACATCCTGTTGTGTAACGCAGAACCTGATTCAGCATTATGGCTAATTTGTTAGTAGAGTTCTAATCAAATCTGAGTTCAACAACTATCTAGTGCTGACAAAATAGTAAAAATAATACTGAAAAACCGTAGAGTTTCAGCAAATAGTTGAATGCTTTGTTTGTTCAACGTGTTGATAGGTGTACACGTATGGTACATTCCCAGCTCTAGGTTAGTGCTTAGTTATTGCGATTTTCTCATTAATGGTTTATTGAAAAGTTGGCCATGGGATTTCTCAATTAGATGGCTACTAACAACGATCCTTGGCAATCGGAAGGATGGAACTTCGTCTCAAAACCGTATTCCTCGCGTGTACCCACTTCAAACTGTCCATAACACAGAGCTCGATAGCACACTGAACACGGGTACTCAAGATCTTAAATTTCTCTGAACATTTGATGAGTTTATGGGGGTTAATTACCTGATTGAACCAAAGGTGATTTAAATAAACGCATTCGTTATCCATTTTCACTGGTAGGAAACTGGGGAAGCTTTTGGAATCCGGTGAACGAAAAATGTCCTGAAAAGTGGTAAATCAATCTGTTTGGAGGGAAGCAGAGGAGGCTTGGACTTGCCGTTTCGACAAGGCTGGTGCGGGAGGCTCTGTTATAGGGCTTCCGTTGATGTTGGAAAGGGGGAGGCGGGATGTGACGTATGAAATGTATGATGTTTGATCAGAGATGACATCACATGAGTAATGGCCATTGTCCAAACGGCTTCCAACTTTACTCATATCCCTTCCGTGGCATCTCTTTCCATTAGATCCCCCAGTCGCCCGTGTAGTTTGCGAAGGTTGGTGCTCCAAATATTGAATGTATTTTGCGAGAGGTGACTAATCACAACAAAAGTGAACTACTTTAGGATCTTGTTTACTCGGATGACCTCCTCATCTCGCGTTACAATATCAATCACCTTCAGATTCCTTTTCTTACGCATGGCTGCCCTGTTCCCCTTGTCCACCATTTATCCACCTTCTAAGTTCTCCCTCCTCTTGCGGCCCTCTATAACTCATCGCTTTTATCATGTTACCTGTCTTCCAAACGAAAAACATGTCGTACAATGCTGAAATATAAATCCTAAAGTTGTCACTTATTTATATTTTTTGCACTTAGAACATGGAAGCAGGAGCTACATCTGAGTACCTACACGAATTGAGGGAGCTAGAAAATGCCCGTCTCTAACCCCCCCCGAGAAAGAAATGTAGCAAACTAAAACATCTCATACTTTTCATTTCATACACTTTTGGCACTTCCGTACCGCGTTTCCCTTCTTTACCCGAAGAATAATCGTACAAATGCCCCGCGAACAGAGCCACCTTGTGTGCAGGTTGGCTAAGGGGGTGTATTCTGCACATTGATGCGAAGATCACCCTGTGATCGGTGACATTCTCTTGAAACCGACGTAAAGAAGGCATACGTTTTCATGCAGGGGCGTTTGCTGGTAGTTTCAAGTATCGCTCAAGGTTTACCTTGTCATGTTGGTTTCCAAATGTTTGCTAAGCGACTGAAACGAGTGGTTTCACTCCTGCAAGAAGAAGTTGTTTGTGCGGTATACCAATTCAGTTATTACCTAGATTAGTTCTTGTCCAGCAGCAAAGTTAGCGCAGAAGTATTGACAGTTTTCCCTCTTTCGACTGCGAAAAATATGTTTTTTTAGTGAATTAGTATCGAAAAATGGACCAACTTTGCCGCAGGGTTCCTTATCATCTCTTTTTCTCGAGGGAAGAGAAAAAGAAAGTCCCGGAAAAGTATCGCGGATAAAGTCCGGATTGGTTGGCGAAGAATAAACTTGAAGGGGGTTGGAAGCAACTTGCCACTACACGAGGCGTCTAATCTTAAAAATAAATGCGGCTTATGTATCGGTGATCCCGTCCCCGCGCATTCCTGCCTCATCTAACTTCTTTTTCCTAACTTACTTTGGATTCCTTTCAACACTTTCGACCGAGAAAGGGCAAGGGATGAGCGGGAAGTAAAAGTCCGCCTTGGGGATTAAGGTATAAATCCCTGAGTGTCGTGAGAAAAAGGCTTGGGGCAATTTTCTTATTGAGTATCGATGAACGGAGAAAGTGGTAAGGCTAACTCAGCGCTGCCCCGAATCAGAGTTATTGAGGTCTTCCAGTATAATCTCTCGAAAGATAAGTTTTTGCAAGCTAAGAGTACCACCGTATATGACTTTATTTATTCATCGATTTGTATCCTAAATTGCCATGCTGAAGGTCTTACAGCCGGACGAAGATTTTACGATGATTCCCAAATCTTTACTTTATCAATGAACATACGAGTATACCCAAGTATGAGGGGATTATTCTCATCCTTCTATATAAATCAGGTGAGCTTTAGAAATTCTAACACTATCGGTGGGGTTTTAGATCTCAAGAAATCGCTTCTGAATTTCTTGCTATTCAGGCCATTGACTGCAGTTGGTGTCTACGATCTGCAGGCCCATTATAAGGCATACAACAATGATATACAATTTTAGCAAATTTCTTTAGTACCTAAGAAATTAGACTAAATCAGCCAATGATGCTTCAAGCAGTAGTTAGATCCATCTTTCAGCATAATGGGGCGCGTAAAATTTCAGTTCGTTCCCAAGGTGACCGGGTCCCTGTCAGCGCACACAAAACCAACCCTGTACCTATTGAACTTCGTGTGAAATAGAGTAGGACTCTGACATGAGATCCTAATAGGTATTTATTTATATATTTTGTATTTAGATTAAATTTCAATTTCGTTTAATTTTCTAATGCGCGAATGCAATTCATTGGAACTTTTGTGAATATTTGAGAGGTTAGTACAAATTAAATAGTTCACAAGAGCCCTTAGTAGGACTATTAATTTTCAAAAAACAAACGAGCTGGGGTGTGCTGTGAAGACATCCATTCGGCACGAAAGCCCATAAAAGTCGCAGCAGAAACGCATGGAAAACTGTGATACTCGTACATATAATAAATTTTTCTCTTCAGATTGTATACGCAATGCAGGCAATCATGAATTCTATCCACGTTAAAATATGTGACTGAGCATCACTCTCCCCATCACTCTCTCCATGATGTTATTTGAGCAGCCTTTGGTTCTTGGTACTTGTTGGAACTGCTGATCCCGAAATAGCATCGTCTCTCGAGAATGGATTCAAAGTGGATCAACACGTAATACCCTTCTCATCATCCCGTCAACTTTAATCCTCTTCCAAAAAGGGGGAGCGCTGATAATAATTATTGCCGTGTAGGTCCGAAGGGATGTTTTTTCTCCTCGTTTTTATTGCGTTTTATTCGGGGTTTTCTGAACTTTTTTAATCAATTTATCTCCCTGAATAGGGTTGCAATTGGTTGAAGCAGAAAGGGATGAAAGCGGGTCGTAGTGCTTTCTACTTTTTAAATTGATTAATTCAAACTCGAAGTTAGCGGCCATCAAAATATAATTTGTCGATAAATCAAAGAAAAAAATAAAGATCAAATGTGCTTATCACTTTTTCATTGATAAAGTGTGTATTAAATAATGGTGCGTCAAGTTACATAAGGTGAGTTGTGAAGTGAGTTGTTTTTCAGGAAAAGTTGAAGCCGATTTTAGTTGTTTTCTGTCATTTTCGGCTGGTTACACAGGTACAGGAGACGGATCGATGAATGAACTGAACTTAAGAAGGTATCACTTGGGGCTTTGTGCCCCTATAAAAATACAGGTAGTCCATTAAATAATACCGTAAAGAGATAAAATTAGGTACCTTCGCCAAGCTTGTTCCGCAATTTTTGGATCTACTTCTGAAGCTGCAGAAAGCGTTCAACGTTTTTGAGGATAAGATCTCCTCTAAAAGCACTCAAAGATACCATAAAGAATAAGGAAAGAAAAAAAAACGCATTTAGGATCAAGGAACTTGACGCAAGTTGAAGGGTGGGGAGTCATGCAAGATTTAAAATTGAAAACCTCCTTTCTCATTAGGCGTTCCATCCATTAAAGAAGCAGCACCTGGACCTACTGCACTCCCACGAAGTGACACCGTAATGACTGTTTAATACCCCATCACCCTGGAACCGCCTGAAAAATGTCAATCCACATTTTCTGAATATACGATGGTCTCCACTTTTTCGCTCCCCTCCTCATTCAGTGGAGTTTTAAAACGCGCTGTAACTTGGTGAAGTTTAAAATTTAAGGTTTCAATCTTGGAACCTTTCTCGTAGTTGCTGTATTAATGATCGTGAGTGGGGTGGCATTGAATTTTACATCGTTCATTCCATTGCTCACCGCCTTAAGGTTCGTTGAGTATTGGCAGTATGATGAACTTCAACAATCGACGGATGTTCGAATGAGAAGCATTTTAGTTTGAGGCGACCTACTTATCAAAAAAATATGGTATTTTCGTCGTATAATGGTTGATGAGTTATACAAAGTATTAATTTATCTTTTGGTTGAAGTGGTATTCCTTCGTTATAACTATTCCGTTTTTGAATTGTGTACAAAGTTCCCATTAGCTCAAAACCATTACAACATTCCATCTCAGGATGAGAACATTAGGGTTTTCCTCAGCCTTAATGTCAGAAACGCGCTGAGGCGTTCTGAGCTCCCCAAAGCAAGGAATAATTAGTCGGGCGAAAAAGTGTGAGATAAGCAATTACAAAAAGGAAAACAAGTGGGAGTGTGAGTTAATGTTCACAGGAGAGTTCAAATTAACTCCCGACGAGAAGAGCTGGAAAGAATGCGCGAAGCGTAATTCTGAGTGAAACGTAAAATTGTAGATTAGAAATGTTAACACTAATTCATGTGCGCGTTCGTTCAAATGTGTGATGAGGTCCATTCATCTTGACAAGAATGAGTCGGGCAAGTTTTTTTTATTTTTATTTTTTTAATTTTTAATTTCAAGTTTTTGATGGATGTCTGTTTATATCCTGTCTTGTCTTTCGTATTATCGTATGGTATTTATCGTATTTATGTATTTCGTATCATTGGTTGAATCCTGTTAAAAAAACATTCCTTCTATTCTTTATTCAATTATTTTCTTCATATCCCTCCTTCTTATTGTAAGCCTCTCTCGAATTAAAATCGGTTATGAATTTTACTATGATTTAATTCGGGTTTCTTCGGAGAATTTGGAAGCGACCTAGCGAGAGGATACGGGATGTAAGTCCAAGACTTACGACTGAGCAACTAGGGATACCAAGGATGAACGTAAAATACATTGAAACAAAATGAATTATAATTAAAAACAAGGACTCGTTGCAAAGGAAAATATGCCTCAACCTGGGCTAGAATTGGTACAAGACAAAGTAAATTAGACAACATGTGGAGCATGAAATGCAATCAATACATGATACATGAAATACAATTTAATGAGCAAGTGCAACGATACCGGCTGACGAAAACGGCGTCGACGTCGAAGGTAAAACAGGAGGGGGCTCGCTGTCCCGCAGGTACACAGCGAGGCTTATTAACTTGAGTCCTTTATCTCATGGGGAAACACAATATTAGAGCTTTGGTCGACTTCAGCACGGTCGCAGAGTTCACTTCAGAGCGAGCACAGGACGAAGCCAGGATGGACTGAGTGAGTAATCTCTTGCACGACAGGTTACAGAAATATATAACTCCAACATGTTGGGCGCCTTGGCCCCGAGGGGCGCTTTGACGACGACCGCCTGGTTGGGCGCCTTGGCAACGAGTGAGTGCTGGGCCTCTCTAAATGCAATGTCCAGGCAGGAGCTGCGCGCGCATTTGGCGCATGCTCTCTCCCTTCTGGCCTTCTGGAGGCAGCAAGCCTGGGGGCTTACATTATAATACATTATATCATCATGTTCATATCACTTTGGTAGGTATATCTTTCTAAATTATTTTCATTATAAATTTTCTACAATGGCTCATTGTTCTTAATCCTGCTCGTGCTGGAATGATACTTTTCGGGGTCTCCGGAGCAAATGCTAACTACACAAAAAAAATTACTTTTTTTCAAAACCATTTTTCAGGATGTAATAACCCATACCCTGCTTCCGTTACGGTAATCGTTCCGGGACCTATCTCAATCGACTCGACGTCCAACATCTGGTGGAAAATGTGTAGGTCCTCTAAAATCTCAGAACGCATTTTTTCTTCACTCCACCTCAGTTTATAGTAATAGTTCCAGAACCTAATTCAATCAATCATCGTTCAAATGATATCCCCACATGCTTAGATCCCCAAAAAGCTTGAAAACTCATTTTCACCGTTACCGTGTCGATCTGAAATGTATATAGTTTGATTCAGTGTCCATAATGAGTAATATACCCCGCACGTCTGAGTCTCTGAAAATATCAAAAAACCATTTCAAAAATGCTCATTTCTACTCACACCCTACCTTCACTTTGGAGTAGAAAGTTGAGAGGAAGAACAACTGTCATAACGGACCGAAATTTCAGTTTCATTATGCATAGGATAAAAACCAAAAACTGACAGTAGTTTTGGCCTCTTGATTTAACAGGAATTCAATGGAGAGTATTATTTTTAGGGGAATTTCCCTGAATAAATTAGTTCTAATTTGCAGCAGTCAGCTCTTGAGTGTTTCATCACACTAGTGATGGTTAACTCGAAGGAATCGTCCTTCCATCCCTTGAAATCCTTTCATTCCTTGAAAGGAACTTTGGTGTGGTAGAAAGTAAAACTAAGTTTCTTGGACGTCATTGCGCCGCTTGCTCGAAGATGATGAGCCAGGAAAGTCGCTAGTTGACGTGATGCGCCTGCCAACCCCTCGTGGATGGTCCTCTGAATTGCCAGGTGGGGAGGAGAAGAGTTAACGTAAACTACCCTCGAAAGAAAGGGAAACTTATTATACTCTTCAAGGGTGGACAGACAGCTTTTCCATCAACTGTCTAAAACACTTCCAAGAAATTTACTTTTCAATTTAGAGATTAAGGGGTTGGCGCTTCCTTAGAGAACCACTGTGGCCATTATATTATTTACTTACTTAGATTCACTGCTCTGAACAGAAAAAAACATTGTTGTTATTGAGATTAGTCTGTGGTCAGTGAGGCTGGCCGTCTTGGTGCTTTTATGACATACAAGTGATGAATATAAATTAAACCGGAAGAACTGCCAAGAGAGCAACTCTAGCCTAATATTTTTGGCGATAATTATCATTTTTATCCTAACATACATATTTCTTCTGAAGAATATAGACTTTCTTTTCAGGGTGGTGCCTCGGAGCATTTGTTTTATCTACCCCTCTGATCTTCCATCTCAAATCATCTTGAAACTTTGATTGGCATTTTGTTTGCTCAATACCTCCTTTTGAGCCGTTTGAGCCTCAAGGGAAGGAAAGAGCCTACCGAAAAAAAATCTCAAATAAGACTAATTAGAGTCTTCAAATAAAAATACAACCCTCCGAAGGGTGGATATTACAGTGTCTCAAGGAAATAAATTAAACACAATATAAAAGAGTGAAGGATAGAAAAATTATACCCTGCTGTTGGAAAAAATTAATTGCCTCCTCTGTGTCCATCAGTTCAAGCAATGCTAATTTTCTCCCTTTTGATTACTTGAATGAGAGGTCACAATGTTCAACGCTTTTATCCTTTGAGTTGAAAAAAGTTGAAATATCGTACATTTGTTAAGTATCAATTACCCTAGAATACATTATTGATATTTACGTATCACCACTTGGTTCGTTTTGGAAGATAGAGATGCCAAAAGCCTGAGCAAAATAGTAATTATTACTCTCATTCTTTATCAACAGACAATATTAAATTAAGATTTCTTCCTCCCCTCGCTCTCCCAATGAGTTTATTCTTCTTTTTCGCGGATATTATTGTTAATATTGACAATGACATTGATAATAAACTATAAAATTCAGTATTACGTACTTACTTGAATTAGATGAAATGACACCCCGAAACTTCTTTCAAATCTCCATAACCAATTTCGTCCTCTACCAATAACCAATTCGGTTTGCTCTTCTTTTTGCTCGAAAATGGAAATGTTTTCGATTCTGGGGAGAGAAATGTGCTCCGCAGTTTATTTATGGCGCAAAACCAAAATGTGTTTCCATTCGGTCGCTTTTATCGGTTAGTGGAGGGGTTGTGGTTTGATTTACATCCCGTCAGTTTGATTCTCCTGCACGTTCTGAATTACTGATTCCCTGGCTGGTTCTACCGTCAATGATTTTTGGCTGTAACATCAAATTGCCATTGGTCATTTGAGATTGAATTTACGAGTAGAAAACCGGCACTTAATTCAGGTTGGCAGATATAATTATATGTACTACCCTCTATCCTTTCAAGTAAGATTTAGATGAAGGAATTAAGCCAAATCAGATCAGTGGAGCTACGTGGCTGAATCTCATGTCATCACTTCATGTTAGGTGGTAAATGAAATCCATGGGCTAACTTGTGAAACTACTTCCACAATTACTATCAAAACTACGAGAGTGTCGTAGATTCTTCGTACCTTTCTAGTTTATGGCTTGTTGTTTTTCACTTGACTGTTTCCAAATGATAGTAGGTTTGTTACCGGAAACAGAGGACTTCGTCTTGAACGACATTTCGTGGCGGTTAAATGTCCCTTTTTAACAAAAAGCAATTCTACTTCTCTTAATGATATCCCAAGAAAGGAATGAATATCAGTATGTTTTCATTACTTGTCACAGAACCAAGAAAAAATGGTTGCAATTGTGGTGGTGTCAGCTCTGCGGTGTAAATGACGGTGGAACAACAATATTTAGCACGAATTGAAGAAATTGAGAGAGTTGGTGGGTGGTAGCTCGGAAGGGAAAAAGATTAAAGTGGAAAGGGAGCCAGTGAGAACAAAAAAATAATTAAATTCCGCTTTGGGATAAAACGCGGCACAATATATAACCGAACCAACACTCCTATCTCTGAGCGTGGGCTTAACGATCTCGTTCTTTCTCAAATTTCATCTTATTTTAATTTCAACCGCTATTGAGTAATTTGTTCTCGATCTCACAGGTGGATATAAATTTTCCTGTGGTTAAGGAAAGAAAGATTATGATGACGAAGTTTTAAAGGTGTAAGTGTAACCCCGTCCTTTAACAGCTTAAGGCCGCTGTTACCCTCTAGTGACGATAAATCCCGGAAAAAGCTCCTGAAAATGGAAAAGTTGGGTGTTAAGTGCGACGGGTCTTGTTTGTTTTTAGTTTTTTGAAGAGAGGGAGAAGGAACGAAAGAACTCGGAAAGGAAAAAAGAGATATTGCCCAATTAGGTAGGGGCAAGGTGGTGGCAGTGGCAAAAGAAAAAGTGTGTTGTAAGCCTTGAATTCAAAATTACGAAAGAAGAGGCCACTCCGTAGGGTGAGGTGTTTTGGAAGAGTATTATTAAAGGGGTTGGAAACAAAGAAGTAACACAGCGAACGGAATTATAATAACAAAACTAAGGTCATTAAAGGGTGTGATTTAAAGGAGGTCTCACACTCCAGCACGTACGAGGGTTAATGAGTAACTTCTTCAAACGGTTTAATTGAGCTCTGATATTCATGCATTCACGCCTGTGGAAGTGCTGTGGGCTCGGGAAAGCCGTCTCACCTGTGTGGAAATCCTAATGGTATAACAGCTAACAAACCCTTGAAGCTTCTTCTTCTCCATCATTTTTTTTTCTTCTTTTCTTCGTGTCGCTCGTTACGTACTGGCTCACTTTGGAATCTGATTACTCTATTAAAAATTACTTGCGTCTCAGCTTCTCATTTGCATTTCCCTTCCCTTACCTAACTTTGAATCATCCCAAAAATCTAATTGCCAATTCCTGTCCTAACGAGGCACTTTTCCTTATGAGTCCTCTCAGAACACGTTACGCATTAAAAAAAAAATCTGCAAATTCTTACACACGGGTTGGTTATTCCTCGAATGGGGGATACAATGGGTGTGGCGGGTTTCAGACCCATTCCAATCACTTCAGGGTACAAAATTTAGTGGAATATGATACCCCACACGCCTAGGCACCAGAAATCCTGACACATACAAAATGGGTGGATACATACCCATTTTGACCCATAACTTCTTCCGGTGGTTGCCAATCGTTCTGGGACACACATCATTGAATTCAGCGTCCAAAATTTAGTGGAAAACTATACCCCACACGCCTAGGTAGCCGAAACCCCGAAAAAACATATTCAAAATGGGTAACAAATACCCAATTTGACCCATTACTTCTCTTCAACTTTCTTGGTGAGAAAATGGGAATTATAACTCGCGGATCACAATATTTGAACAATATATTTTTGTACTCACTTTCTTACAACTCTAGAAGAAGGAGTGACTTGAGACTTAAATGAACAGAGCTGCAAACCCTCATGACCACTAACAGTCTAAGGAGAGCAATATGTAGTTCGTATGTTACATGGAATGTATAAGATATTCCATCAACTTTCTCCAGTGGGTGCCAATCGTTCTGGGACCCGTTTCATTGAATTCAGCGTCCAAAATTTAGTGGAAAATGACACCCTACTCGCCTAGATCGCCCAAAACCTCGAAAATCCATTTTTCAAAAAACACATTTTGACCCCTACCCCCCCCCCAAATTTGGTCCGATCGGGCTGAAAAGTTTCGAGGACCCATCTCGACTGGGAACAGACCTCTGACCCAAATTTCAGATTTTTAGAAAATTTTCTACTACCAAAAACGGCGCGGAACATGGACGGCGTACGGCGTACGGCGGACGGACATTGACCTTTTTTGATCAGGACATCATGAAACGTCCAGAAAAAAATTTTGAGCCAAATCGGAGAGGTTGACCATTATCATGAAAACATAGGTTGATTATTCGAGGAATAACCAACCAAAAGTGATACAGTCATTCCAATCGGATCCCGCATTCTCCAAGTTCGAGGATTAGATGTGAAACTCTTTGAAATCCTGGATTATAATATTTAATTATACAAAGAATGTTTTGGAAATATAAATGAGATATTTTGTAATTACTTGAAATTTCGTTCATTCTGTCGTTTATCAATAGAATCTTATTATTGTTCCAGTCAATATTAAAAATCTGACTTTCGATAGAGATAGGAAAAATCAAATACTCATCGAATAACAATCGCTCATGTATGGGCATTCTATGTCGCTATCGTAAAACCAACTGTTATGTACACGACTCATCTCCTTTAGTGGACAAAAACAAGATGGTGGAGTGTAGAGATTACGCCCAACGATGATTGATCGAGCGTCGGATAAAAAAGGGTATTGCGGAAGATTCTTTTTTCTTCCCACTTTCCCACCTATGCAGACCCCCTATTTTCCGTCGTTTGCGCGCTCGAGTGTGCTTAAAAAAAGTAGACAGCTTGATGAGGGGTGAGAATGATATCGAGGTGTGAACAATGGGACCGAAAAACACGAAAACCTCGTGCCGCGTTGAGGTTTTTATCACGTGAAAAGTGATTTTTAATAAAAGCAAACTTTTCCGTGTTTACGAAACACAGTGAATAGGCTTGGTTAATAAATGTCAGTCTGGGGCTTTTCGAAGAGGTCATTGAAGAGGGTGAGCAATATCTCATGTTGTGTCTGAAGCGAACGAGGACGAGGTTGCAAGATATTAAAAAAGCTTTTGTTTACCCAGGTTCCTTTTTGCCTCCCATGTACCAACACCTAAATTGCAGGTGGCTTGAAAGGTTGCGTCTACGGGCAAACCGTAAATCAGTCCGCGTGTAGGAAGGATAGAAGGAGACCAGGTATTTTGAAAATTTTCGATTCATGTCAAAGTCTCGGAGAGAATCGCTTGGTCGCAATAATAACGGTGAAAAAGAGCGGCCTGCCTACCCTGTGTGACAGTCACCTACCAACCTTTTGTGAACATACTAAGAGAGATTTTCCATTTTGCTGTTTCAGGCTGGGAGATGCCTTCAGACCGATAAACGAGTGTCCAACGGTCCATCAACAGACACCCGCCAGGTACCTACATTTACTCTCTTACAAGTTCATTTACGTTATTCTCACCAATTCATGTGTGTCTCAGTCAGCTATATAGCGGTAGTTAAAATTACAGGGTTGTGTGAACAGCTTGTAGCTAAAGCCCTACTCCCTCTTTTGCCGCCTGTTATTATGGTTGTAAAAAAGCCCCTTAGAGAGTATAAAATAGAGATCCAGCTGTCGAAAAAGTGTCGGAACGCATTGCCTCCCTCTGCAATCTTTTTTTGGATAGAGGAGAGGGGCATCTGTTCGCTTGAAATAAAACTGGCAACCTTCAGAATACGATTTTCATCTTTAAAGCGTGGAACGGACACTTTCAAGCGTTGCCAATAATGTATGAATAACTACAAAAAAAATAATAATAAATACAAAATAGAAGGTTTGCCATTAAAACGGATAGATTATTGAAAATGACAATACTTATGGCAAATACGACCGCGATCGTGTCATCGGGTAGTAGTACGGATTTTGTTGGATTCGTACCAGCTCCTATACCTTCCCTTAATTTTCGGAACAAGATCCATTTCAGATGGGCTTCATTCAGCATTCACTCAGTTTCCTTTGAGAATGAGAGGCCCTGAACGTTAAGAAATTTCTTCCCCCTAGTCAACTACTGAAAAGCTCAATTCTAGCTGAAGGAGAGTGATTGTAACCATTAAACTAAATGTTCTTGGTATGACAGCAACAGACTGTGGGAGCCTGATCATCACATTCAGTTGGATAATATTTTTGATTGCCATGCAGAAGGCAAGGTTGACACTTTCGTGAAGTATTTCGATCATCATTCAAAGCGGCTTATCTGTCGAGTAGAAATATTCGGACAAACCGGTCACCCTCCAAGCACTATTGGGAAACATCAATAATTCATAAATGTCTAAGAGGTTGTCTACACGAATTTGATCCGAACAGCTTTTGTCGATATAAAAATTAAGAAGCACTCTCTTATCCAAACATGAGTATCGACTTTTTATTTTCATTTGCCGAAACCAGAAGAATGGTCTCACCTTACTCGCCCGTCCTTTCTTCCTAAGGTAGCTCAGTTATAAATGGTTCGACTAAAATTTCACATTCTTCTTCAAACAGCTCTGTTGACTACAACCCTCTCAGGTAGCCAACGTTTTTCTCACATACCGTTTCTTGTTTACTTTCGCGGTGGGCCACAAACGAAGATAAACTCTGTGCCACCCAAGTATAATATAAAATTATCCCGTGAGTGAGAAACAATGAAAAACTGTGTCTACTTGTTCTAATTTATCAACTACTCGATTAATTCATACGCTTTTTTTGCTTTTGCCGGGAGAACTATGTGGTATGAGGTTTCCGCCTCATCAACACGTAAATATTGTGAGTTGACGAAGACGGGATATTGTGAGAGGGGTATCCTACAGTAATGAAAGCCTTTCTAGAACAAAAACCTCTCGCCTCTTACAGGAGCGAGATCCCTTTTGTGATAACGTCAATACAGAGCCCTTCATATTCACGTCGAGGGTTCCAACGAAGGTGTGAAATGTCCCTCGTTCCTTCGACAACACGCCCAGTGCGAGATTTCTTGATGGGTTTTTGTTGGTGGCTAACGCAATAGCTGGTGGAGCAAAGCTGTGTATTGTACGCGATCCGAACTCGACTTCTTATTTTCCTTCATTCGTCTCAAGTGACGTACACCACCTCAGTCTACCATCAATCATTCGTCTCCTGTCGTGTCCGATGAAAGTAATATTCATGACGTATAATTCACACGTCATCTCTAATCGTTTTCACTTTTCATTTCCCTTGGGATCACATACATGTGCTTCCATCCTGATAATTCGTGCGTGTAATAGTCGCAACGGTAGTGTAAGGCGAAATTCACAGATCCATCAGATTATTTCTTCGTCTACCTTCAATTTTCAAATTTAACTCCCAATTCTTATAGAGAATTGATAACAACCAAATTCTTCATATTACATCCAAAATAGTTTTCAACTACGTGCCAAAGGGCTTGGTCCTACCTGGCGAATCAAATCACTCCCAAGAAGTAGTTGAAATACCCCGAGACTAACATTGCGGTGAAGTCTCTCCTCGTATTTCTCGGCAAAGCGGCCGATAGCTGGGTTGACAGTTTTCATTTTCAGGTCATGGTGAATACCGACATTCCGGACGTACAATGAAAAATAATACAATGTCACGTAGCCCTTGCTTTTTACCAAGTTAGCATTATTTTGACCTTTGTTTTTAGCACTCCCAGAGCTAATTTCTGAATTCGCTTGTACAGCACTCACCTGAACATCATCGAGCTCGCAACATTCACTGTATATAATTTTTCTAGCGTCACGGAAATACTCACTTAATTCATCGATTTTTCCCAAAAGCCTCGTGGATGTCGAAACACTGTCAAATGTGTTATTCTGCCAAGCTCAGTTTTTACTTGCGAAACCGAACTGTTTGCCACGCGTAAGTCACACGTAACACACAACAAAAACAATCAAAACAACAACAAAACAATCAATGTTTACCAAATACTGGGCCCTGTTATGTCGTTGAGCATGTGAATAATTTGTCCTAGACGAATGAATAACAACGTAATTCTTGCCTGAGTCAAGTACGAGGGTAGATTGAAATAAAGAGAGCCAAGAAAAACAGAGAGTTTCAATCTGGTTGGTTTAATTCAGTCGGTTTAATCGATTTGCTGGTCATCGTGCGATCATCTCTTAACAACTTCTAGGCAATGATTCATACACTATAATTTATTACTTTTGTGAGATCCAGCAGAAAACCCACAGTTCGTGGCATGTGCTAAATGCATTTCCCTTGTATGCACTATTTGTTTTGGTTGGTTATTCCTTGAATGATCAACCTATGTTTTATGCAAAAAGTCATCCTCTCCGATTTGCCCCAAACATTTTTTCTGGGCGTTTCAAGGTTTCTAGATTGAAATGAGCAAAAAATGTCCGTCCGCCTTCCATGCCGTATTCGGTAGTGGAAAATTTTCTAAATCTGAAATTTCGGTTCCGGGTTCAGTTGGTCCTCGAAACTTGGTTGGTTCTTGGTGGTTGGTTCTCGGCCCGATCAGACCAAATTTGTGGGAGAGGGGGAGGGGTCGAAATGCGTTTTTCAAAAAATGGATCATCGAGATTTTTGGCGATCCAGGCGTGTGGGGTATCATTTTCCACTAAATTTTGGACGCTGAATCGATCGGAACGAGTCTCCATGCTCCTGGTTTATTAAATACGAAATGAACAACCAATCATTGTATACAAACTTGTAGTTTTGGTTGGTTATTCCTTGAATAATCAACCTATGTTTTCATGATAATGGTCAACCTCTCCGATTCGGCTCAAAATTTTTTTCTGGACGTTTCATGATGTCCTGATCAAAAAAATCTGCAAATTCTTACACACGGGTTGGTTATTCCTCGAATGGGGGAAACGGTGGATGTGGCGGGTCCCGGACCCATTCCAATCGATTCAGGGTCCAAAATTTACTGGCAATGATATCTCACATGCTATTCGCCCTGGTCTAGGTTACACCATGGCGCAAGTGGCTAGCGCGTTCGGCAGTAACCGGAAGGTACTCAGTTCGAACCCAGGTGGTGATTTAGTTTTTTTTTACCCATAAATTGACCAATTACTTCTTCCAGTGGGTGCCAATCGTTCTGGGACCAATTTATTTGGATTCAGCGTCCAAAATTTAGTGGAAAATGACACCCTACTCGCCTAGATCGCCCAAAATCTCGAAAATCCATTTTTCAAAAAACACATTTTGACCCCTACCCCCGCCAAATTTGGTCCGATCGGGCTGAAAAGTTTCGAGGACCCGTCTCGGCAGGGAACAGACCCCTGACCAAAATTTCAGATTTTTAGAAAATTTTCTACTACCAAAAAGGGCGCGGACGATGGACGGCGTACGGCGTACGGCGGACGGACATCGACCTTTTTTGATCAGGACATCATGAAACGTCCAGAAAAAAATTTTGAGCCAAATCGGAGAGGTTGACCATTATCATGAAAACATAGGTTGATTATTCGAGGAATAACCAACCAAAAGGTCAATGTCCGTACGCCGTACGCCGTCCATTGTCCACGCCGTTTTTGGTAGTAGAAAATTTTCTAAAAATCTGAAATTTGGGTCAGGGGTCTGTTCCCAGCCGAGATGGGTCCTCGAAACTTTTCAGCCCGATCGGACCAAATTTGGAGGGGGTAGGGGTCAAAATGTGTTTTTTGAAAAATGGATTTTCGAGATTTTGGGTGATTTAGGCGAGTGGGATGTCATTTTCCACTAAATTTTGGACGCTGAATCCAATAAAATGGGTCCCAGAACAATTGGCACCCACTTGAAGAAGTAATGGGTCAAATTGGGTATTTATTACCCATTTTGAATATGTGTTTTCGGTATTTCTGCTACCTAGGCGAATAGAGTGTCATTTTCCACTAAATTATAAACGCTGAATCCAATGAAATGGGTCCCAGAACAATTGGCACCCACTGGAAGAAGTTATGGGTCAAATTGGGTATTTATTACCCAATTTGATTAAGTGTTTTCGGGATTTCTACTACCTAGGCGTGTGGGGTATCATTTTTTACTAAATTTTGGACGCTGAATTCAATGATGTGTGTCCCAGAACGATTGGCACCCACCGGAAGAAGTTATGGGTCAAAATGGGTATGTATCCACCCATTTTGTGTGTCAGGATTTCTGGTGCCTAGGCGTGTGGGGTATCATATTCCACTAAATTTTGGACCCTGAATCGATTGGAATGGGTCTGGGACCCACCGCACCCACTGTTTCCCCCATTTGAGGAATAACCAACCCGTGTGTAAGAATTTGCAGATTTTTTGTGTACATTACATCTTATTCGTAACCCACACATGCCTAGTTTATAAACATTCATCGACACATTTTAGTATCAGGGGACTCTAAATGAACAAATATTGTAGAAATCACATAAAAATAGGAAAAATTTCCATTCTGAGCACAAACAGGGTTATGATCTATCTAGGAACTATCTATGCAGGAATGATTTGTTTATTAACATTTCGGTACTCTTATACCATATACGGTTTCAACATGACTGGTGGTACAGGCCCTTGGAATCCGTGAAACATTAATCCACATGTTGTTCAATTCCAAAACTCGATTTTCAATCAATTATTTTCAAAGGAAACGTCTTGCAACAGCCGGAATGAAAAACTGTCTCGAAGAAGAGTGGATAGGGGTCCCGAGAGAAGTAGAAGGGAGCATCAGAAAGCGCCCACCCAAACTGACAGATGCCTCTGACACAACAGGCAAATAACGATTTCAGCCCTTATTGGCAGAGAAACAATAACCATCGCCCGTAGTTGAGCACATGTTGCGCCCGTTTTTGGAAGTTAGGCTGCGGTTCATTTAATTACCCTGAAGGGTTTTTGGAGCCGCAGTTTACGTTTGATCTTCGCCGACACCTGCGAGATAGACTGGAGGGTACTTCGTGTCGAAATGTGAAACAAAGTAAAAGAAACCCATCCTGAAAAGAGTTGAAAAATTATCACAACTACTAAAATACCTATGCAAATGGGTCATCATGCTAGCACGCAAAGTTTCCTACCTAAAAAGTCTAGTAATCTCGGCATTGTGAGTATTCTGACCATTTTCGTGATGCGGTCTCTTTCTTTCTACCTCTTCTTTGAGAAGCGGCGGTACTTCAGAAGCTTTTTTTCTCTCATTTCATCGCTGCACAACACTATCCGTAGAAAAGAGTGAAGCTTCACGGAAGCACCACCATTCAATCCTTTAGATTGTTTCGAGAATATTAAACCTAGAAAAAGCACGCTGGTTCTTGGAAAGTTTCTGCGATCGAGGTCCCATTTTTCCCCCTCAAATTCAAGCGAAAATTTGAAACACGACTTTCTACATGAAAGTTAGGTTTTACCAAGAGAACAAGTGGTCAGATTTGAAAGGGTCTGCGTGATGTGCAAATACTTGTGCGATTTTTTCGGATTATTCAGTCTGCACCAATTAATATTTCAACTCGGCTTTCCCACATCTTTAAGCATGGCATTTCAATTTTCTCTTTGGTAAGTACATTCAAAACATGAAAAAAAAGAAAAAAAACGCTGATTTTTTTCTCAATAGCGAACGTTCTGGTTCAAAATGTGGCGAAGGAAAAAAGGGGGAAATCGTATTTTTGGGGTCTCCATTGTGTTGGTGATTAGCATACTATTTCGCGATTCCTGTAGTGTATATGTATATTTTTCCCGTGATTATAATGAAAACTGGAACTAACAATTCTATAGTAGGATTTTTTAACTGTTAAAAAACATAGAGGAAGGAGGCTGATGAGCGCTCTTATCCAACTTTCCAGGTAATTCGAAAATTGAATTCTCGAGCTTTGCTCCCCTGAAATATCGCACCCGTCGTGGAATACTGTCACATCGCGAAAAGGACCAGATGGGTTCAAGGTTATTACTGGAGTGAATGATGTAACAGTATGCAGCAAATGCAGCAGGCGAATCCTCTCAACTTGAAACTGTAAGTACCGCTGTCCGGCGGCCAACTACTGGACTGCGCTTGGTGCTCTATTCTACGAGCAAATTCGACGCTGCCGTCACAAACAGAAAAATGAATTTTTTGAGATGTGACAGTATTCCACGACGGGTGCGATATTAAAAGAGGCATCAATCGATTCAGCATTCTAGAGAATAAATATATATTTCTCATTCATTGTTTGCGTGCTAACTGCGCTCCCATTAGGAAAATGAATAATATTCAGTTTCATCGCGGGAATATAAGGAGTAATATATTCGATATACGATAATAATGATACCAGGCATGACCATGCCTTCAGTGTAGGAACATATATATGACGCTAAATCCTGCTCGTGCGATTTCTCTGCAAAGAGGGATAAGTGACCGACGGCCCACGGAGTCAGCTAACCGATAACTGGTGTAGGTACGCTTGAAATTGGGGTTGCGACCGTCAACAACATGGATTATAGGAATACAGCCGAAACTCTTCAGTCTGACCAATATTATTGTACGCTTCGTCTACATTACATATTTATTCCAATCAAGGAATTTTAATTTATTTTGGTGCTTAATTATAGATCTGATCATTGAAAAATGTTGCGTAGAACCTAAATTTGTTTTTGAAAAAATGAACTAGTTGAAAAAAATGTACGCAAATTGTGCAACATTTTAATATTTGTTGTGCAATGTTTCGCTCTATAATTTTGAAAGTTCTGAAACTTTCACAGGAACTATGACGTTTTTTAAAAGGAAAATGGTAGGTATATTCACTGTATGACTGGCAGTTGATGAGAGAAGGGGAGGATGTTATATTGCATTTGCAGAAATTTTCTTGGAGGATGAGATTCTCCACTTGAGAGTATTACCGAGTTCCAAGTATGTCATCAGTCCTCTTCGTCTCAGGAATGACCTAAAAACCTGGCTCTCACCTCTGTACCCCACACTTATGGTAGCGTTTATGATAGGTCGTAATTTTCCAAGTTATTCGGGCAAATTTGCTACTCGGGGGCTATTTGACGCCATCTTTCTGCATTCTTGTTTTATCACTTGGCGTTATGAAACCAAATTAGGGCTCCATTTCCACTTTGATGGGGTGTGCTTTGAGCTCGGGGTAATAGCTCTGAGGGGAGACAATGATAGTCATAATTCGCTCTTTAAGACAGACACACCCTGGCCCGTCATTAGCTGACTAATAGAGAAGACCTTGCTGCTGAAGGTCCCCCAGGGGAAATGGGTGCGCTCCCTATACTCTGGCTCCTTATATGGAGAATAAATCCCTATTTGTGTCCCACCCCGAAGCTAGGGTGGTCGGAATGCTCTCAAAATGAAAAGTTTTCTCATCCTTGACTGACAAGAGACATGGAAACACACTATCCACCTCGGAAAAGAGAAAATAGGGTGGGAGATAGGGTGAGACATCCAAAAACCGGCCTCGCTTCTATCAACTCAGTTGGTTCCTGTGTAATTTGTAAGGGAGCAGCACCCTTCAAGAACCATTTCCTTGTGCTCACCATCTTCCCTTTCTCCGATGTCTTATTAACATAAAAGAGAATAGAATTGCATTACACCCCTGGCCTTTTTTTCTCGTGGAGCGTGATCTGAAACACCCATTTGTTCGTTTAAAGGGTTCAACCCTAGGTGCTGTTAAGTACCTATGTATACCTTCGTTCATAATAAATGGAATTTTGCAGGACTCCTTCCATAGAGGGAGTGAGGAGAAAAATTGACTCCGCACTGCGGATAGGCCTAGCTGCATTGTGAACTGTTTGATGAAAATATACTAACATAACTGATGAGTAAGTGAAATTGACATTATTGTTTTGAATTCTCATGTTTCCGCAACAATGATTTCATTTCGAGCTCTCATTTGACATCTCAAACTTCGTTACCAAATCTGCAAAAACATCTTCCAAAATAAAATTATTCAATTGAATTTTGTGTTCCGCAGTCTCCTGAAAAATTCGTTTAGTGTCTGTCCGTCGGCCTGTTTGTCTTAAGAATCCCCAGTAACCTCGACACAACAAATTTTATCATTTTGGATCAATTCACTCAAAATTTTCTAAGGGGGTCAACCCAGAAGCAGAATAATGTGAGCCCAAATCATCCTTAAGCTGTTTTTTATAAGATATATCCATGTCTACACAGATAAGATTATGTTGTCTCCTTCCGATCAGAGCTGGATTTATGGGGGGCTTGAAGGACGCACAATCTACATCCCTTCGTTGCATCCATAGGTAAATATCTCGTTGACGGAGCTCTCTAAACAATGGCCTCAGACGTAGAAATATGTGGGCTTACAGCTGATATCAATTCATGCCACTATTCCATCTTGTGAAAGGAGTCGAGGGGAAGCAGACGAGTTGCATCTCCCAACGGGATGGACGCCCACCCCTTGCCATTCGGATGCCCTATTAATATCTAAGCAAACCAGGGACAATTTTCTCCCTTTGCCTGTCTTTCTAGGTCCCCTTTTTCGTCCTAACCAATTTTCTTCGGATATTTATTAACTCTAATAAAAGCAAACGGCAGTATTATATGGAAAGCACGTTTATTGTTTTTATCCCAAAACGAAAAGGGGCAGCGCAATATCTGTACGAATGTTGGTATTCAGTAAGAGTTTGTTTTTAGGGCGGTCAGAGGGAATAGCTGAAGACGCTAGACGGGGCCCGTCTTTATTACACACCCGAGCCTTTCCGTTTATTGGAGGGAAAAGGAAACACTTTGACACTCGGTTATGATGACTCAATCCAACATTTTTTTTTTTTTTTTGCGAGTAAGCTAATGTTGGACCAGGAAGATGGTTCCTTCATGTAAGCAGACGACAGTGGGCTGAGAGTGAGCTGATCTTGGAAAGTGGGTGAGAACTGTATGTGTCCAGTGTTTGATAGTGCCTCCTAGTCATGCCATTCCAGTGGGCTATGAATTCAATTAAAGCTTGAACGTTCATGGAAGATATCTTGAAGATATGAAGTAGTGACAAGAAACCCTGGTACCCACTACATGTCCCTATTCCTGGAAGCGAGGAGGTTTTAATAGGATATGACTAACAACGAGTAACTATGTCTGATTGAAGGCTAGGTTGCTCTCCCAGTGATTTCCAATCGTAATCATCCATAATTCGGCATTAACCGAGATGTTATACTCATCAGCTATTCATGTGTCAACCGTCAGGTAAAGCACAAACATGCTTATGAGGTTACTTTTCTCTCAATACAAATTTCTGTGGATGCAAATAATACGGTAGATCCACATCATAGTGAATAATTCCGATCACGCAAATGGCCATAAACTGATGTAGAAGAAGACCGATCAACCGTTGAGCTATCAAATGACACTAACAAATTGATCGTGTATTTGCTCTTACAGGGACTTTCAATTGCGTTTTCAAGAAGTTTTTCAAAGTTTTTACAATAACGATCGTTTGGTGGGAGAAAATTAAGATGGTTCTCGTTGATCATTATTGCGAATACATTTAAAAGTAATTATTTTTATATGATGGGTACTGGAATTTTGGTTGTCAGATTTCGCTGCCAGCGACTGTTCCCCTTCTCATTTCCCCTAAAACCCGATAATTTGGAGACTAAGTAAATGAACTAAAAACTAAATGGTTAAACGAATACTCCATCCCCGTCTTACTTCCCTTCTTTGGCTTCCATACTAGTTCGTATTGTAAATTCAATAAAACCCTTCCGTTACAGAAGCGCCCCGAGATCTGCTTTGATTGAGCTCTCTCAATAGTTTCAAATTTACTTTGGAGAAAATTGTACCGAACGCATTCCGACTCGAAAATACATAAATTTTAATGTCGACTTTTGTCATGGTAGGAGTTTGAAAAAAACAAATATAATTATCATCTCGCGAATTATTTTATTTTCAGGGAGACCTACTCTTAACGAAACAGTTTAGTTACAGTTCAGAAAGGGTGGATCAACGTCTCTCAGCAGTATAATTAAATTGTAGATTGAGCTCGACATTATCTGACGTTATTAAGAACGAACGAAGTAAATAAATAGGATTATTTACTGCTTTGTGCGAGCGAATATTTTGGAATGATGAAACTGTAGAGGGTAGAGAGGGGTTTTGAGGATATCTTTTCAAGAGGGGTGACAGACAAGGGATGGAATAGGCTCATCTTCTGAGAGCACTTTCGCGTCTTGTTATAAACTCTCCTCAAATGACCTGCCCTTACGTCCCTTGCCCTTTTCACGTCACAAAACATATATTGAACGGATGGGCTGAGAAGGGGTATAAGAGACAAATTACAATCCGGCATGAGGCAACGAACCCTCCACCTACTTGCATCATGCCAGAAGAACGAACTGAGCACCACCGACCCCTTCTTTAAGATCAAATAGAAGGGTGTCCGTTTCAAAACCCTTCCCTCCTTCGTGCGATTCAATACTTATTCGCCTTCTTCCTTCTGATGGATTACTATTTGAACTGTCCATTACCCAGCGACATTTGGATGTTTCCACTTCGGTGAGGTTCTGACGGATGGCTAACAAACTTCATTCCACGACTGACTTCGGATATGAGCGATGGCTTCTGTTAGATAAACCAGCAGTTTCGTCTCACCGGTGGCACCACCTACTCCCATTTCCCCGTCGATGAATCAAAATTTTCTTCTCATTATTGAACCATCGTTGTTCACTGATACCGGAAAAATACCAGTTATCTCCAAGCTTTATATCACGGGCACTCCTACAGCTCATGAAAACATAAGCTACCTATCAGGAATCAAGTAGCATAATGTTAGGTTTAGATCCATCAAAAATTCGAGCGCTTTCGATAGCAACGGAACATTGTAGATAATAATTATCAAATTGAGGAAAATCAGATGAGAATTTCACTTTTTGAAAGCCCTCAATATTCATTGCAACGGGGACATTTGGTTTCCTCATCGAAAGAGATGCTCATTGCTACTTATTGGATTATTAATGACTGGAAGAGGAACGATGGCGATTATGTTCAAAGATTTGCCAACATACATGTACGTTGTACGATTGATATATTTCAATACCTAACGTATTATTAAAAAAAGAAGAAAGAATAGCTCATTGAAGAAATTTTGAACAAAATCTTGTTTAGGAACTTGCTGGTGTTAGAATAATACCGCAGGCCAATATCGAAAAAGTTTTCGATTCAACTGGCTCTTTCCGCTTACTTCCGCTCGCAACTCGAAAGATATACGTGAAAATGCGGGGATTCATATTATCGAAGAAAAACGAAGACAAGTTCCCGAGAAAAGTTTTAATTAAAAAGCAAGAAGAACGAGTGAAAAAAAACTCAATATTTCATTTTGGGGGCAGTCTAAGGAAGGAGGGAGCGTTTTGGAGTTCCAGGAAGTGCAGATCCTTTTGCAGTGCACTGTACGGACCTAAAGCCAAATTGCAGGTTTATGGAAATGAGAAGTTGAGAACCTCCGCCTAAAACGTTATTCATAAAAAGAGAAAATGAATAGAAGGGTCGGAGTGGGAATGAATGGGGTAGAACTAAGTATGCGTGTATGAGATGAGCTCACCCGCGTTAGGAGCGGGGAATACGAAAAGAATGTACATAAATAAAAAGTAAACAACCCAGAAAATATTAGACAAAACAGGCGGGGAAAAAAATCCTTGCTACTAAATTAAGGAGGGATGAGAACGAATCACGATGAATCCTCTTCTGCGACTGCAGCCAATAAAACAAGCTTTATTTACCTTGGGCTTCCCTCTTATCATCCGCCCCCTGTGTAACAACGTAGAACATAATAATTCAAATAACATAATAACATATGTTTATTGTCGGCTGCATCGCAGTAAAGCTTGCTAGAAGGGGAGCCAGCCCTGGTGCTTTCAATCATGGTTAGGACAAACAAGGATTTGCATTTCGGAGTTCCTTCATAACGGAATTACGTTAATTGATGTTAGCGTTGGAATATGAGGAGCTTCCAAAGTCTTATGGTGCGTGAGTAGGGCTTTTGGATTAAGGCGGCTAAAGGCTCAGTATGTGTCTTGGAAAGCAAAATTGTCTGAGGTGAAAGTTTATGAAGAAGCCGTTGAATGTGGAACTGACGTCGGAACTTAACCACTCATCGTAAACTCGGTCGCAATCCTCACAAGGGGAGCTTGTAACGTACATGTAGTACCGCTGAAAAAATTTTGGGTGTCTATCTCATTTTCAGAGTCACCAAACTCACCCCAGCCAATGGGTGTCCTTCAAAAAATAATTACGTGTTAGTCTTGAGTTATGAATCTAAAAGACTTCAGACTTGACTTTTCTGCCATGCTTTCATAATTCACCTCACAAATCCATTACGTTATTTGATCCCTACGCTCGCCTTAGTTGATTCGTTCACGCTCCCGTTTAACGAAAGAAGGCGTCCACTTTCGGAAAGTACCTATTCATGAATAAGAGTTATATAAATTCAATCGGTCATAGGGTTCACACTTCATTTACTGCTAACTTTAATTCGTCATTCGTTTAGATTTTGAATACTTATTCCTTTCCTCGATTCCATGACACCTGCAATCACAGAAGTTGGAGGGGACGGTCCACGTGCGACCATCACCGCTTTATTCCTTCAATCTCTTCAAATGGCAATGAGAGGAGGGGAGCAATGGGAGTTGAGATACACTAGCTAAGTAGGCATTTGTATTCATATAAGCTGACAACGGCGTGCCGTTTTTCTAAATTCTTTGAGTAAGAGCGCCCTCCACACGTGTGCCGAGTGGGTAGTTCTGTGCTTATGACCTCCTCGTCCCGCTTGCTCCAAATCTAGGAATATTGGTTTTCCCTTTCTTTATCTCCCTCACCCCGCTGCAAGACAGTCGGCATTATCGTACTCGGAATGCTATATTCGGGTAAAAACGTATTATTCGTCCGGGATCCTCTTCGTTTCCGCTCAATTCTGAGGCTACCTTGGAAAAACGCTGCCAATGCTTTCACAACTAATAAGTAATTTTTCTTCTTGATCGGGGGAGGAAATTGTGTCTTTATTCGTTGGCGTATACCAACCAGTTTGACAGTGAACCAGTCTGACTCGTTTGAGCTCTGCTTCACAATTTTTTTCAACAAAGAATATATATCTTGCCTAGAAATAGACACCAAAAATCATGAAAACCCGAATTGAAAATACCACCCATCCTCTCTTTGCACCTATCCGACTGAAAAATACATGAGGCACCGCACAAATGAAGTCCATGTTTACAATCAAGTTTTTGGAGCATTTTAAAGACAGCCCGGATAGGGCTTTTCGAATTTCGATTCCTGAGCGAGGGTCGGTTAAAAGTAATATTTCATTTTTGACTGTACAAATACAAGGTTTTATGTATGGAAAAGTTTTTTTGACGCACAGCAATGGTTTTTAGCAGGTAATACACCCTTTTATATTCCATTGATACTAGCAACCCAAGAAACATTGCTGTAAATCAAACCTGATGATGATCAAAAATTAAATAAATGCGGTTTGAACTATGACTATTATTGATAACAAGGTTGTTTTTTATGCTCAACTTGGGTCTCAATATCGTATAAATAATTATGAATGTCAGGTACCTGCAGAAAAAATATTATATACGATCCGATAGGTGATAATAATACACGAAGGTGCCTCCCAGCATTGTACTGATGAAAGGGTTCACACTGATATTCTTTTGGATATCCCATTCGTAAAAGACGTCATCTTTCAACTTTTTCAGGCCTTGCTGAATTTAATCGTTCTTTCCCCTCGAATAAATACTCTGAAGTGGGTATTCACTAATAGGTCAAGAGTGTGAGAAGAACCTTTAGTAGACAAAGTTGAGCGATATTCATTTTCGCTCACTAAGTTACCAGGGAGGGGCTCCAATATTAATTATGTGGTTTACCCTTCGCTAAAAGCTTTTAAATGAAGAGACCTCAACTTGGCAAGATTCAAGCTAGACTGTAATAGAGTGGTGAGATGACAGTCACCACGGAGAATAAAACGAAATAAGTGGGAAAGCTAAAAGACGTGAAGCCTAATTCAATTTTAAAGCTTTCTATATTAGGATGGTGGTTCCTGAATTTCGCTTTATCCAGTGGCTGTCATCTCACCACTCAAGCGTGATTATCAAACCGAACACCGATTGAAGGGGTTGATGAGACGCCTTGATTACACGTAAGCCACATGTATTTTATGACATAGTGATGGCAAATTTCCTGTTGTCAGACATCAATCAGGTTTGGGTGGCAGCTACCGTTGTGTAATTGCTTCTCTTACCCTTCATGTGTACGTATATATTATGTGAGTATCTTACTCTAATCCATTATATACGCTGGTCGGCTCTCCAATTTTTTGGATCATTGACTTTCAAATAAATCACCATAAGGTTTCGACGAAGTTCGTCAAGGAAGAGTTACGCCTCACGCCATATTTCTCCTGGGAGCTCTCGAAGGGTTGGATCTAGAAGTCAACTATGGCCTGAGGGGGGACAGAAAATGCAGCTTGGAAAAGGGGTTATTGCTTAGCGACTTCTTTCGCAAGGTTTTAGGGAACATTTGTCGTTGGGATCGCTACGGTGGAGAAGTAAGAGGGGGCTCAATCCCTGGAGAAACGAACTGGATGGCGCGTGAGGACATATGCCCACCGAAACTTTGTTCAAACTACAACGTAAGGTGTCTACAAAAAAGAAACTTCCCCATCACTGGGCTTGGCGCCTTTTATTTGATCAAATGTTTCTTTTTCGTAGTCGCAGAAATAAAGTGAAGGGGCGAGGGAAAGTATTACGTGACGGTCGACATAATAAAAGAATCATAAAACTTGGGCAGAAGACTCAAAAGGCTTTCTGAAAGTAGATAAAAATGTGTTGGTGCGAAGCATTGTTGGAAAAGTCCGATGGCAGTACATAGCTGTTCTTCTCACAACGGTACTTTCAAAAAGTAGGTGGACCATCGTTTTCCAAAACTTTATCCCTATGCCTAATCAGTTGCTTAAGCCCAAGTAGAGTTGTACTTTTGTGTATTCCACATTCCATGATTCGCGTCACCTTCTTTGAATCTAGTTGTTCATATAGAATTTCCTGAACTTGTTGTAAACTTGTGTGTTTGTTGTCTACAAATCATTACGTGTTTACTCATCGACTAAGGTCCAACGACAAGGGGCCAAGCAATACTTGCTATTAAACAAGATTAGTCCATTATGAAGGCTATGGGCTGACATCATTGGGTTGATCACCTTCAAGGCTGAGTGGGATTTCTTGAAGTAAGGGTGAAGAGGAATCAAGGGACGTGTTCCGCTGATGAGATGGTATCAAAGGACCTGTTAGTCGTAAGAAACGAACTCAGAACAGGGTAAGAGACTGTTTTTACTCGTGTGACGTGACGGAGTGTATGAAATTAGATACCATCTGTGCGACACAATGCAAGTAATGCGGTAAACTGAGACAAAAACGCCCTCGGCTCACCCTCTGGTACCGCTCAAAGGACGCACTTCCTTTTTCCCTGTCTTAATTAAAAACCCACATTACACTGGAACCTTTAATTTATCTTTCGTCTAAGGACTGAAATTCATCGCCGTTGAAATTGTGATTATGACATGCTCAGTAAATTCATTAAAGTGAAAGGTAACTGTGTAATTCTGGCACACCACTTCACGCAAGCCTCATCACTAATAGTTGGCTGAGCGTTAGAATTTCCTCGCTTTAACAACAGAAAAGCTGTCCCCTATTTATTGATAATGTTAAATGCTGAACCCCAGAGAATGAGCGCTTAGCGTCATCAACATAATTCTTATCTGGCCTTGTCCTTCAGCTAGATAAGGCCTATGTAAATGGTGACAAATCTGAAATTCAAAATCAAAGTATTCAGAAATTTGATACATCCAGTGTCTTACAAACCCTAATTTGGGTTGAAGAAACTGTTAAAACAAAAACGTGAATGTTTATTTAGCACCAAAAAAGAAGGTAAGGGTGGCTGCTCTACTCCAGAATAGTATGTTGAATGCTTTTCAGCGTAATATGCTCCATGATAAAAATTGTCTTTGCCAAAATTTTTCAAATTCACCTCCGTTTTGTTCTATTTTTGGGAGTATGACCATCATTCACCCCTCAGCCGTAGGGTAATGTAGGGTTAACCAGGCTGAAACTTGGCCTTGAAAATCATACCATTATATAAAACGTCGTAATTATTTTGACCACTTATCAGCGATGAATTCAAGGTAATTATTATATGTGGTGATCATGGACCGTACATATCACTTTAGCGGTTGCATAGGCGGTATTCACGAGTGACAAATAAGTGGGATGTCACTAAGGATCATGAATTTGTTTCAGGACTTGGGGTATTTCTATTCCGGTTTAGATAGATTTTATAGATAAACATAGCGTTAGAGAACGTAGCGTTTTTAGTGACGTTCCTAAATGTAACATGATTGGGTAGGACCTGTGCAATTTTTTCTTCTTTTATAAACACTCCAATAATTCAACTTGTTAGGGAAAAAATCCTAACACGCATAAGTTTGCAGGGGGCGCTGATGAATCACTTGCTACTTTGGGGTCATTGATTGGAATTCTGTTGCGTTGTCCCCTCACCAGTTTTGCCTATGACTACAAAACTGCCCTTCGTCCAGCCAGCCCCACGCTACTAACAACAACGTACGTCTCCCTTATTCAATACAGAAAAAAAAAGTTCCCTGCAAAACCTCTATGTTTACAACCCCTTCGCGTTATATTGACATGTTTATTAAACATATCTTGTTGTCATATCTTGTTATAGCGTTCGTATTTTTGAATGGTATAGACTCTATAGCCCATAAATATTGTTACGTAACGCCACTGCTGTTCAACTTCCCCCACGGCCATATTTTTGTTTAACGTGATGGGCTTCACATACCAGTGTTTTGTGGATGGAAATCCTGGATAATTAGATATTTGCGATTGTGCTACTTAGAAAAAAAAAGTAGGGTTCCAATAATTGAAAAATATATACAGAACGTAGCGTAGGGTTATCCGACAGGAGAAGCAGTTGGAATATGTATGACATACTCTCGTGCACACCATCTCAAGCTAGATTTTTGAATTTAATGCGTTGTAATCAATCTGCTGAGATGTTTCAGGTATACACAAAGTAGCTTTGTTTAAATGCCATTTAGATCTAGCGTGCTAGACCTAATTGTGTAAATTTAAGCGCGAACCACTGTTTCAAGCAACTGTATGCAGCATAAGTAGGTTTTTTGTTGGTTGTGGTTTTATAGAGCTGGTCATAATTGCTTCTAAACGACGAAAAAGAGCTGATAAATAATAGATAGCACAATAATCATTGTAGGTCCTATGCAGAAACCCCGCTAGTTCAGTTAGAATTTAAGCCGAAGTCTGAGGAAGGGACTGAATTTACTTACTGCATGCCATATCTCTTAATGATAAAGTTGATAACTACTATGTCATACAGATAATGATAATTATCTTATTTAATCCCATCTCACCTTACGGGGTGGTTCTCTTCCCAAGGTGGGAGGTAATGTAATGTCGGTACGCTAGGGTCCTCTTTTGTCAGTGAGGGTGCATCCCAAAGTTAGATGGATGAGAGCTTGCGTTCATAAATTCCAATTAACCAAGTTTGCCGGAAAGGCGTGCAGGAGTGAGTTATAATTGTGAAGGGGGGGGGGGGGGGTGAAAATCGTCTAATGCATCTCTCCTTGGGACGCAGTATCTACTTATAAGGTGTGGAATAACCTGATAACTGAATAGGGGTCGAAAGCTCTCGTTGGGTATTATTGAATTTGGGTTGGTTTCATGAAGGAGATGGGTGTGGTCTTTCTGGTTCATCTTGAAAACCATCTTGCTCATCATCAGTGCTTCAAAATAGCCCAAAAAATGTCAATGAAGAGAAGTACATCTGTTAATATGATTAGTTTATTAGCTGTTATATTATAAAATGCGATGATTGAATAAAACCAACATGTGGACTTATTCCTATTACTTATTTTTTTATTGTATATTTTGTGTCAATTTGGTCGTTAGGTACCTAATCCACAATTTTTGTTTCCTCTGAATACTTTTGTATTTCTCATGTATCATTTACCATCCGGATGACAATTCGAGACACTCAGTTCTTCCAGAACACTCCAAATTTTTGGTTGGTTATTCCTTGAATAATCAACCTATGTTTTCTTGATAATGGTCAACCTCTCCGATTTGGCTCAAAATTTGTTTTTTGAAAAATGGATTTTCGAGATTTTGGGCGATCTAGGCGAGTAGGGTGTCATTTTCCACTAAATTTTGGACGCTGAATCCAATTAAATGGGTCCCAGAACGATTGGCACCCACTGGAAGAAGTTATGGGTCAAAATGGGTATGTATCCACCCATTTTTTTATGTGTCAGGATTTCTGGTGCGTAGGCGTGTGGGGTATCATATTCCGCTAAATTTTGGACCCTGAATCGATTGGAATGGGTCTGTGACCCACCACACCCACTGTTGTGTTATATGCCCACTGGGCTTGTGTTAGTGGATTGGCATGAGAGTATTTCTAGACATGGAATTTGGAATCATGTACTTTAGAGCACGAACAGATAGTTACTTTGCAATTACTGGGCAAGGAACCCTTGAGTAACAAATTTCTTGAATAAGCTAAGCATTTAACTTCAAGGAAATGGTAGAAGTACCAGTGTGTCCCGTTTGGTCTTAATTGAAGTGGGGGAAGTGAGCAAAGTGCGGTCTGTTGGAGAAACGTGCGGGGAAACGTGGAGGCCCAGAGGCACGTAGGGGTTGATTTCGGTTGAACAGGTCCTAGGGACGGTAGTAACTAATGGGGACGTCAAGAAAGGAGATGGTTAGGAGGAGAGCCTTTGACGTTGGCGGTTTTCACGAAGGACCGAGGGTAGATGGAAAGGTAGAGCAGCGGAACCTATTTCCAACCTTCCTGACGACTCGCCCTTCACCTCCACGCGTGCACTTCTCAAGGTGGCGCAGTTCGGCGGGGTTAGTAGAAATAGAAGGGAAACGTGTTGTAATTAGTGGTACATCATGTAATGAGGACTACCGACTATTACACGGCCTCTGACCCCTTCCTTTAGTGTGACATTGTCGTGAGTCTCCATCCAACCATTTAATTAGAAGGTAGTTGGATTTTGCCTCTCTGGCATCGTTGGCCGGGCAGCTGTAGATGGATAGATACAACGTGACTCCGCCGCTCCACCTTGCTTCGTTTGGTTAGCACCTAATGAGAGACTTATCGCGTGAAAAACTCACTCCTTCTCACATCCACTCGGCATAGTTCATTTGCGTGAAACGACTCTTGTAGAAAAACGTAAGAGTCCGACTGATTCTTTTAAATTGACGAGTTGGGTAAGCCCTCCAGTATTCAGAGTTCTCCTGAATTATTTTAAGAAGCTCCTCGAAAATTACAACCCTTTCGACCGGATCAACATGTCAAGGGGAGAAGGATACGCGGTTATACTATGCGTGTCTTTTCTACGTACACATCCTTGATTGTAAACAGTCGGGGGTGGTGGGAGTCTGGGTCCCTTGATTACATGACAGCAAAAAAGTTCAACTCAGTCGGAGAGTCATGTTCCTCTGGCTCGAAGCCATTCCAGAGTTTTTGAACTCCGAGCAGCACGTATGTGAAGGTAGAATTGGAGCTGATCGAAGTGAATTTCGTTGATCAGGAACGTTTAACTCTTACAGGGATTCGTACGTTGAACGAGCAACTGGGGGAAGGGTAGCGTACAATTGAAGGCTGAACACCTGAAACTTCCGGAGGCATGGATCCTTAAACGCAAACTCCACCTTAATTAGATGACCTTTTCCAACAGCTTTGCTCCCATTTCGCTTTCTTAGTACTTGAACTCGACTAGAGATTTAGACTTGTGACGCGAACTTGGGAGTTGTAAAGGCATAGTCCTCCAAGAGCTTTCGATCAAGAGTTGGGAACCAATCACTCTCATCCCCTCCGCATTTTTTGCGGGGAAGTTCAAGAAAGAAACATTCTAACTAACGCATAAATTCAACATAAAGAATTGCGGAAAAAATGCGTCACACAGTCATGCACTGCTTTATCAAACAGATAGGTACACCATTCGGACTATGAACGACGTTGGCTGATAGGTTCATCAAATGTCGTTTGGTACCGTCGAAACCTATCATAACACCGATAAAGAGCTATAAAATCATTTACTACATCAGGGTCGTGACAAAAGACAATAATGTCAACATAGTATGTAAGACAAGATTTTCGTTTGTAAGAATATCATTTTTCCTTGTGAATCGGTGCAATAATAAATTTATAGGTACTACGCTGAGAAATATTCGCAGATTTAGTTCGATTAATAGTGTTAACACTGTTAAAATAGTTCAGATTCCGACTCCGGAGGACGAGGTGTATTTTAAGTTTGGACCATTTATTGACAAAACAGTTCGAAACTATGCTGTTGGTTGGAAGGGGAGGGGCGAGGATTAGGGTTGAAAGTCAAGAGACGGCGCGAACATTGGAATTAGCGGCAACGGGGGTCCATTATTATCGGCAGGGTGGCGGGGATGGGGTTGAGGTAGTTGTGGACTGGGTGCATCTAAGTTTCTCTGTTAGAGGGAGGAGGGTAGTAAAGGAGAGGAGGGTCTGTTGAAGATGGGTTGAGATTCGAAGGGTGGTGAGGGAGGTAAGACCAAGTTAGTTGTTGCTTCTATGTAGATACCTCCCCCTCCTGCAACCGCGAGCATCATTCCAGATACTCCTTCGCTAAGCTTTCCCTCAGTCTATTTCGGCACTGGTCCACGATCAATAAGAATAATTTAGCATCTTGGCATAGTTTGAAGTGGTCTACCATAGGATGGTGCTCACACCTTTCAAATATAATTACCTTCCACCTTTGTAATTGACGTTGGGATCAGATCAGCGGATGCACTTATATTTCCAAGATCGACCAATATTTTGTCTCTCCCACTTCTCAACTAGTAGTATCAACCCATCTAATAATACCAGACAGCAATATTGTACATATCGTCTGAAGATCTAGCCTCGTCTAATGACTAACGTTTCCTCTGGGATCTTGGGGCGTCTGCGGAATGGGGGAAAATGCTATAAAGAATTGATGTTCAAAGGCCAAGTAAAAGGTCTGAAGACATATTGACCCTCCGTGAGGGCTCATCCGATTAGAAATGACCTTTCTTCCCTCCGGATGGTGGGTTAGAATCGAGAAAAGTGCTTCAATCAGTGTTGTGATAGGCTGAGGGAGGGTTGATTTGATGTACGGCCTCTGGCCATCAACTTGGTTAGGCTGGTCACCCTCGAAATATTTCCTCGAAACCGAAGTTCGCTCGGCGATATGGCTAGGGGATAAAAGCATGCTTTATGGAAGCGTAAACAGTATACACGGGGTCAAGGCTTAAACTACTACGAAAAAGCCTTCGCACACGTCTGTTTTAGCGCTGACGAACTATTTTTCTTTTGTTTCAGATACGCGACCGGTAAAATGGTGCTGGGCGTTATAGCCTCCTTACTCTACTTCCTTACTCAACTCTACACCGTCCTGTGCGTTCCCGGTGATATCACTGTGGAACAACTATCTCAAGGTGAGTTCTGTACCTATTGTTTTTTGGGCAGATAATCTCAATTAGAATCTACTCCACCCATTTCGTTTCCAATTAGATTATTATATGAGTTTTTCACAACATCCTGTCCTTTAGCTTCTGGAGACTGGAGCGTGATTTCCCTTGTGTTGTAAATCATGGAGGGCTTCCACCTATGTTGTTTCAACATCCTCCACCACCTTCGTCCGTTCTATCGCGGCACTTCTTTTGTTATTCGAAGCCTTTCTCAGGCTACCATGGCCTCACGGCTTGCTGAACACCCTAATAACGCTACCTATTCTCTGTTTTTCGTGCCTCCGACACACCAACCGTTGTAACTTGGTACGCTTTTCCCCTTTTGCCGAGCTATTCCGAAAGGATCACATAATATTGAAAGGAAATACGCCACCTCGCCTTTCCGATATTCCCTACATCGTCGCATCTGTGTCGCTTTCTATCTCTGCCGCTTTCCTCTTGTACAAAACAACGACGTATTCCTCTCACAGATTCAAACGTTCCTCTCTTAGAATGTCAAAGGAAGAAGGGAGGAGAATCCGATTCCGATCTAGCGAGAGAACAGTTTTATTACTAAAAAGAAGCGTCGAACCATACTCTAGTAGAGACAAGGCGTTGAACAAGACGACCTCACGTAAGGCCTTGTATAACAAGGGTTCCTAGTCCATGAGAGAGTTGATGTCGGAGGTAACTCTGTATCAAATAAACCTAGCTGGAGCGAACTTCTTATAGTCGTGGTGCAGCACAATGAAACTATTATTGCCTACCATTATTAGAATATTCGCAGACTACTATACTACGGGATCAGGGACTATATAAAACTACAAGGAGGCTGAAAACTCAAAGAACCCTGCAGGAAGAAAAGGAAAAAAATTGAATAAAAAGGGTGGAAAATGATCTTATTTAACTTTATGGATGTAAAATTTACATACATGAAAATTTAGTTGAAAATGTATCGAATTCTAAACAAATAACCACTAGGACAGAAAAGCAGGCAGGGCTAATTTTAATAAACATTTAATGTAAAATGTAATGATTCTGCTTAATTTCCTGTTGAAAATATGGGAATAAAAACAAAGCGACTAATATAATACATGAAATAAGCGTGCAAGAGACTCTAGTATGAGAAGTTGCTGATCGTTTGAACTTCTCAACGTTTTCATGAGTTTTGTTCTTCCGAGCGAATGAAGTGCGCAACTGTTTGAGCTACCTAATCCGACGTTAGAAATTCTGTTGGGACGGAAGGAAAACGAAGTTGAACGTAAACTATGCGACCGCATCAAAGTGAGACGAACCAATAATCGGTTAGGTTCAACGGAAACCCAGTGGTAAAGGTTTTATTGCAACTTCTCACCAACACAACTAAAAGGAGGGAAATGGGAGGAATTCCAATAGGCCTCCGATGTTTTCGGCCGAGAAATCCCTTTCTGGATCTCGAGTTCTAGAGTGCTCAGAACGCAGTCGGTTTTGGAAATTAGAGATTTTTGAGAAAGAGGATATTAGTCCCTGTGCACAAGAGGTCCGCATTGTTTCATTGAGCAAACTCAATTCAAGTCTTTTCGATCAATAGCAAATAGGATCAATATCTGAGGATTTGAAGCTGTCCTCTAACATAATGCTCATTTGCTCCTTACTACGGTTCTAATCCTAGGATTATTCTTATTGCTTCCAAGACTGCATTGCAGCTGAAATTGTGTTTATATTATCAAAATTGAAATTTACAAGAAAAAATGTTAAACAAATCTAACGTTATCAGTATGTGCGACTGATATGACAGGAGACTTGGAGGGATATACATGCATATGTTGTATATATGGAATAAGCGCGAGCGTCCCTTCCAGATTTTTCCGCCTGACTGTATGAACGCGAGCAAGCGGGAATTCTGCGGTCTACTCGCATGTGGGGCTATTGCAAACATGCACAGCCAGGTGTGTTCGGGTACGTTAGTTCAGCGAGCAATGCCTTCCGGACGGATTGCCGAAGTAGAAGGGTCACCAGGCTCGAAGGGACGAAAAGGGAAGCGGCATCGGCAATGTGGTCCCAAAGTGATCTACGATGCGAAACGGAACTCCATGCACGGCGTGAAAATCTTCCCTGAAGCTTTACTGCGGCGCCTCTTCTCAATGTCCATCCAATCTGATTTCCATTCCGAGCCCGTGAATATATCACTGGTTGTTCATGTGTCAGCCGTTTAGATGCGCCCGTCACATTCCGGGTGCTTCAGGTCGGCTTATTGTTAAAGCCCGTGATTCAAATTCGATTAATACTAGCGAAGTAGTTGAGGTGTGAGAATATTCATCAGCAGCAAGAGGAATTGCGGGAATAATCGTTGTTCTCGACTACGTATGATATTAACGAGCTCATTCAGGTTATTCTGCTTTAAAAAACATTAAACTAATTCTCTACCAAAAACCGTAAAAGTCCTATCCCTCCAAAAAACCCTGATTTATTTATTTTATTATTATTATTATTTATTTTTTTTAGATGTTTTTTGTGTTTTTGACTTCATGAAACTAGAACTTAACCGTAACTTCCTTGTGAACTAAAAATTGAGGGTACTCCTAAGGTCCGCCTGAACAAAACACTAGCCCCAAAGAGTGGTTGGAGGAGCTCATCGGTGCTAGGAAAATGGCTGAATGATTGATTCCCGAAGTTTCGTGGTTCCTTAGGTGGGGAGGTGATCTTTCCCCTTCCTTTCTGGCTTTAGGAATCGGTCCGTAGGTTCCACTAAAGGAACAGGATTTAGATCAACATCATGCTGACAAACGCAACGTATGATTTGTGCCTTCTCAAAGCCGATAGCACTGTGTGTTTTGTTGGTAAGGCGGTCTATTATCAGCACGCACACTGTAAACATATAGTCTAAAAGCTTTTTTTTTTTTTGCATGAATAATTTATTGCGTTATGATTATTGCTTGACCTCACTCCACAATAACATAAGGGTTCCTATTGAAAAGGTTCTAACGATATTTTAAGCCCTTGACGTAGTCATTCTTCATTCTTTTATCGCCCATTGATGTGCTGATGCCCATTTAGTGAGGGTGGCTTCAAAGTAGTGTTTTCCCTAACCCGAAGTTCGAATAATGAGTCATAACTATTATCTCTCGTGTCATCTGTCAAACCATATCAACCAAAGGTCAAAGGCAAGAGGTCAAATGACTGGAGAATTCATTCGTTCCCTTCAATCGTCGACCCACAGTCCATTAAACCCTGATGCCTTATAGTTAGTGAATTAAGAAGTTAAATTTTGGGTACCTAAATACGAAGCTTCCGCAGTTTTTGAAACAATCAAATAAGTTCCTGTCTAATGTGAGGGAAATCAGCGAAATGACATTTTGGGTCAATATATATATTCTCGAAAAACAGATTACGGATCGTATTCAGTGTGCACCTTCTTGTGTTGATTAAGCGGACAATTTACGGTTTTGGTTTTATCGTGCGACCTCACCGAAAGTCCTACATGAGACTCAGACGACATACTTCTTGCTGCCTACTTTCGGATAAGATGTATGGCATTCTTACACCTCATTACCTTGTAGGTAGTGTGCCAACATCCATCATTGTCATTTTGGTTGGTTGGTTATTCCTCGAATGCTCAATCTATGTTTTTGGTTGGTTATTCCTTGAATAATCAACCTATGTTTTCATGATAATGGTCAACCTCTCCGATTCGGCTCAAAATTTTTTTCTGGACGTTTCATGATGTCCTGATCAAAAAAGGTCGATGTCCGTCCGCCGTACGCCGTACGTCCATCGTCCGCGCCGTTTTGGGTAGTAGAAAATCTTCTAAAAATCTGAAATTTGGGGTCTGCTCCCAGCCGAGACGGGTCCTCGAAACTTTTCAGCCCGATCGGACCAAATTTGGGGGGGGGGGGGGGGGTAGGGGTCAAAATGTGTTTTTTGAAAAATGGATTTTCGAGATTTTGGGCGATCTAGGCGAGTAGGGTGTCATTTTCCACTAAATTTTGGACGCTGAATCCAATGAAACGGGTCCCAGAACGATTGGCACCCACCGGAAGAAGTTATGGGTCAAAATGGGTATTTATTACCCATTTTGAATATGTGTTTTCGGGATTTCTGCTACCTAGGTGTGTGAGGTATAGTTTTCCACTAAATTTTGGACGCTGAATCCAAATAAATGGGTCCCAGAACGATCGGCACCCACTGGAAGAAGTTATGGGTCAAATTGGGTATTTATTACCCATTTTGAATATGTGTTTTCGGGATTTCTGCTACCTAGGTGTGTGAGGTATAGTTTTCCACTAAATTTTGGACGCTGAATCCAAATAAATGGGTCCCAGAACGATCGGCACCCACTGGAAGAAGTTATGGGTCAAATTGGGTATTTATTACCCATTTTGAATATGTTTTCGGGATTTCTGGTACCTAGGCGTGTGGGGTATAGTTTTCCACTAAATTTTGGACGCTGAATCCAAATAAATGGGTCCCAGAACGATCGGCACCCACTGGAAGAAGTTATGGGTCAAATTGGGTATTTATTACCCATTTTGAACATGTGTTTTCGGGATTTCAGCTACCTAGGCGTGTGGGGTATAGTTTTCCACTAAAGTTTGGACGCTGAATTCAATGATGTGTGTCCCAGAACAATTGGCACCCACCGGAAGAAGTTATGGGTCAAAATGGGTATATATCCACCCATTTTGTGTGTGTCAGGATTTCTGGTGCCTAGGCGTGTGGGGTATCATATTCCACTAAATTTTGGACCCTGAATCGATTGGAATGGGACTGGGACCCGCCACACCCACTGTTTCCCCCATAACTTCCCAATAACCAACCCGTGTGTAAGAATTTGCAGATTTTTTATTTCTTCAGATGGTGACGTATGTACTCCTCCCGTCCGTGCCCATGTGTCCACATCTATAGCAGGGAATTGTTCCACACACTACACATCTCGTTTACATTTCTGATCTGAATGATCTCACTTGTGTTTCCTGTACTGTGATTGTTATGTTTGTGTGAGCTCACTCAGTGTTTAAGCGCGGAACACGAGTCGATAGAGCTGGTTTTCAACAAAAAACGTACCTACCTCACTCTCCCCGAATTACTTGCAGCTGCTGCAAGGTTCTGATCCTTCCTTTCGTCCCGTAAAGCTGAAAATCTCTGTAGATGACAGTTTCCTTGCTAGTGGTGTTTCATTTGTTGTCTCGGGTTCGTATATTTATTAGGGGTTGTGGCGTATGCGTGCGCGGTCTCTAGTTTTTTCTTTAACCAACTCAAGCACATGCTAACAACATTGTTAATCACTGGGAGCAGATGTTTATCGTGTCTGTATAAATATGTCTAGCGATTTGAAGAAGATATTCAACGAAAAGCCTTATTTATGTTCTTAACCCTTTCGATTGTGTGTAATTGGGAATCTTTACCACCTAAGGTTCATTTCATGGGAAAGGGTTCTTGCACTGTATTCTCCTCTCACAAACCCCCTTGCCCTCACTCATCATGAGCGTTCACGTAATTCCTTAATAATGCTGAGTTATGATTCGTTAATAAGGTTTAAGCTTATTCTCAGGGGCCGGCTCTTTGGCTTGGATTAGATTCCAAGGGCGGATGGTTCCCATCTCTCCTCGGTTGGATCTCTACATGGTAAATTGTTTACTTAATCCTTGGACGGCTCCAGTTTTGCATAAATGGGAGTTGAATCCCCATATCACGACCCAATAGTTATCCCTATTCCTTTATCGCTGTCGTATTTCATCATAAATGTTCCAATAGAATATTAGTGAAGCGCCGATTCTCTATCTGTTTGGATTTAGCTGATACAAATTTATAACTTCTAGTAGTAAAATGAACTTATAATTATTATGCATCCGAGGTTGCATGCACCTAATACCTGTACACTATCAGAGTAGGGGATCCAACAAGAGTGAGATTACTGATACTGTAGATACCATGATTAACCCTCCTTCTCATGCAAGCGTGACGCTGCATCATACGTGACATGTATCATGCTACGATACTCATTCATCGTTCCCCTTTTTAGCTTTACTGCGTCCAATGCGTCAAATAGATATTCAATTACTCCAATTTAGTGTATTGTTGAAACGCTAAAAAACTATTCTATTTTAGTTTATTATTCTAGATGTATCTTGCTCTGAAGGAAAGAGTGCCTTTGGGGGTCATCGGAGCGTATTCACGAAAAAAAAAGATCTCGAAAACCCATTTTCAAAATACCTATTTTGGCCCATCTCAATCGACTCAGCGTTCAATAGCTAGGTGGAAATTACACCTTACTCGCTCATTTCCCCGAAAATTTCGAAAATAAAGCCCAAAAAATAAATTAAAAATTGCTCCCCTCCAAAAATAAAATAATCAAGTATTTGAGATAAAATATTCCTATAACAACACAAGTCATTATTCTAATACAAACTACATGAACAAAGCAGAGAAAAAAGCTAATTTTAACGGAACAAAAAGAAACGAAAAACTCGAAAAATCCGAATTAACAAAAACATATTTACTCATACCCTCCCCCAATTCAGACCTATTGGGCTGAAATGATTCGAGGACCGGTAAGAGCTGGAAAGAGATCCCTGTGTGCAATCGCAATCGTTTTGAGAATTTTAACTTACCGAAAATGGCGCGCGGCGTACAGACATTTTGGTTTTGAGATCCAGGCGTCTTACTGTCAAATTTTGGGGCAAATCGGAAACAGGTTGATTGTCTAAGGAATAATAATCCAAATCACAGAATTTATGTGAAGAACGGTGTACGCTGCATCTTGCTAATACAGTGCGCATTGGACGTTTTCGTGTTCTGTCCCTTATTGCCTTATGGTGTTCCAAATCCCTTCATCGAGATTAGTGGCCTTTGAAAAATCACCAGTATCGGTTATGTCTTCTTCTAGCATGTATTGCATTGAAAGATAGGTAGGAACTAATGATTCAAGATCCTTGATTTGTAGCTGTGAGCAAGTGCAGGTGTTATCGGGGTCTTTTGGATTGGTCCGGGGAGGACATAGTCTTCTCTAGAACGGATCAAAGGAGAGTATAATCAAAAATGTAGATTGTACAAGACGAATACCAAATAAGTAGGTTCCTTCCAAATCTCGAATATGGACTGGGGAAAGAGGTTTCAGTTCACAAACAAGACACTCAAATCGCTAAAATATTTACAGCTGCAGCGAAGTGGGCATGATGCATGTGCAAAGAGGGTCTCGCAGTGAATTATTATCCTGGGACCAGGAGACAAGATGTATTACCATGGGCGGGTCTGAAGGCGGGGGAGGAGGAGCTTGCATATTAAAAAGTGGGGAGCGGAACAGCTGACGGTGGGTGGGGACCCGGGATGCTCGCCCGTTTGTTCCTAGAAGTGGCGTGAGGTGGCCCCCATTGATACATCATCATTTGCAAGGCCCGACAACTTGATTGCACCTCTCGGACAGGTGGCTGCCCTGCCTAGATGGGGAACGAAAGCAGTCAAAACATCCGGCCTTCAATTCGTGACAAGGCTGATGAAGTACCTACTATTTGTCGAGGTACAACTGAAATTCATTCCCCTACCGTGTTTGATACGCGAAAACATTCGGGAAGAATCAAATACAACACTGAATGACATACCCACTATTTCCTAACTACTAGAGGACTGCTTTGTTTTGTGGGACTCTCGATAAGCTCGTTCATCTTCGATAGGAGAAAACGCTGCAAATTCTTTTAGAGGGGTTGGTTATTCTTCGGACCAGCAGCATGGAGGCCCATTCCAATGGATTCAGCGTCCAAAATATAGTGGAAAATGATATCCCACACGACTAAGTAATCTCAAAAACCCACTGTTGAAATGGGTAGATAGAAACCCATTTTGACCCATAACCTCTTCCGGTGGGTGCCAATTGTTCAGGACCCGTCTCATTGGATTCAGCGTCAAAAGTTAGTTTTAGTCGAAAATAATATGCCTAAATTGCCGAAAATCTCAAAAATCCATTTTTTTTAAATACACGTTTTGGCCCCTACCCCTCCCCAATTTGGTCCGATTGCGCTGAAAAGTTTTGAGGACTAACTAAGCTCGCAAACGGGTCCCTGACCAAAATTTCAGATTTTTAGAAAACTTTCTAATACCAAAGTCGGCGAGGACGGTGGACGGGAAATTGTTTATTTTGATCTTAACACCTTGAAACGTTTAGAAAAAATGTTTGAGCCGAATCGGAGAGATTGAATTTTTGCATGAATACATAGGTCGATTAATCAAGAAATATTAAGCAAAACCAGGTAACCACTCATGACGTTGTTAGGAATAATCATTCCTCAAGGAAGAATTCTCAAGTCCTGGTCACCTTGTTCCCATTAACCAGCATCATTTCTATATGCAACTTGACCACAGCTTTATATACTCTACAAATAGTAAGCTGAGAGCTTCATGCATTCCTCGGACACCCCCCTCACGTATTCCTGTGTTCATAATGGCAGGACCACCAACTCGGCGTTCGTGCCGTTGTCAGATGATCATTAGATCACGTTTTCCAAGTTCGCTTATATCCCATGAGGTGACTCTCCCTACTGCGGAAATCACATTGTTGATTCGTGCGATCATGCTGATAATTCGGCCGATCAAGCCTTGTGTATAGTTTCCAACTATTAAAGCTCATATTACATTATTAAACACGTGTTTGAACTTTTAACCTATTCCCGATAGAATTTGTGTGAACGGGTCAGTCCTAATAGGGAAGTCAGTCCTCATCCTTGCCTATAAATACATTATCAGTCTACAAAACCAACATTATGATAGTAGAAGTACAGGATTGCAAATATTCCACAATGATACATCATTTGGGATGGAAGTTCCTCATGTTTAGAAGCGTATATTTAATACCTTTGAAGTAAATAGAAATAATAAACGAAAAATATTGGCGAAACAGTTGAGTGCCCAACTAATTCCGATCGATTCAGCGTCCAAAAGTTAATGGAATACGATGCCCACACGTTTAGGTCCCAAAAATCATTCCAATTTCATAGTGCTTGTTATTGTCAATACCCCATGGGGCTTCGTTTATCCGGTTGGGCTGTTTTTTCAAACATCAATAAACTAATAGGAATGAATCATGCACACAATTGTCAAGCTTCCTATTGCAAAATGATTATGCGCCGTATTGATCTTGATGAATCACAAAATTTCGAAAATGTAGGCAAATCAGAATGATTGACCACAGATATTTATATGATGTAATCATGAAGGGAAGAGAAGGGAGATGCCAAACAAAATATTAAAAAATCTGCAAATTCTTACACACGGGTTGGTTATTCCTCGAATGGGGGAAACAGTGGGTGTGGCGGGTCTCAGACCCATTCCAATCGATTCAGGGTCCAAAATTTAGTGGAATATGATACCCCACACGCCCAGGTACCAGAAATCCTGACACATACCAAATGGGTGGATACATACCCATTTTGACCCATAACATCTTCCGGTGGGTGCCAATCGTTCTGGGACACACATCATTGAATTCAGCGTCCAAAATTTAGTGGAAAATGATACCCCACACGCCTAGGTAGCAGAAATCCCGAAAACACATAATCAAATTGGGTAATAAATACCCAATTTGACCCATTACTTCTTCCAGTGGGTGCCAATTGTTCTGGGACCCATTTTATTGGATTCAGCGTTCAAAATTTAGTGGAAAATGACACCCTACTCGCCTAGGTAGCAGAAATCCCGAAAACACATATTCAAGATGGGTGTATCTATGGGGCACTACGACACTAATTTACTAATATAATATTGAGAAAACGTAGGTAATTTAGAAGGCTATAATAATTGTATTAAATTGAATTGAATGGTACGAATAAAAAGCTCGGACAGTAAAAAGAATTGTAGGCAACTGCTCAAAATTGGTTGCTAAGTTTAACAGCTGGTTATAAACAACAGGATATGACGATGTGTTTTGTTTGTCTATTCGGCTGAAGTCACCCACATGGGTAATAAATACCCAATTTGACCCATTACTTCTTCCAGTGGGTGCCAATTGTTCTGGGACCCATTTTATTGGATTCAGCGTCCAAAATTTAGTGGAAAATGACACCCCACTCGCCTAAATCACCCAAAATCTCGAAAATCCATTTTTCAAAAAACACATTTTGACCCCTACCCCCTCCAAATTTGGTCCGATCGGGCTGAAAAGTTTCGAGGACCCATCTCGGCTGGGAACAGACCCCTGACCCAAATTTCAGATTTTTAGAACATTTTCTACTACCAAAAACGGCGTGGACAATGGACGGCGTACGGCGGACGGCGTACGGCGTACGGCGGACGGCGGACGGCGGACGGACATTGACCTTTTTTGATCAGGACATCATGAAACGTCCAGAAAAAAATTTTGAGCCGAATCGGAGAGGTTGACCATTATCATGAAAACATAGGTTGATTATTCAAGGAATAACCAACCAAAATGGTAAACAGTTTATAGGCTTTAGGGAAATTTATTAGAAAAAGAATTTCATTACTGGTTAATCATTCTCTGAATAACTTCTGTATGACACAGGTCATAAATAAGATGAACAAATAATGCAAATCCTACGTTTTCCTGTCACAAGAACTTCAAAACTATATTTCCTCGCACTATTTTGAATCCTATTTCGCTTTCATATTGCTAATTAGAGAAGCCTATATGCACAGCTGGTGTACGCCTTTTAGAGGGTTGTTTCTTCAGAAATCAGAGAATCGTAGTATTTCCTTTTGAAAGAAAGTGTTTGAATGAAAGTAAAATATCAGTCTTTTCTTTATCTCTCATCTAAGTTTCTTCCCTTTTTCAACTTATCTTCCCCTCATTTCGTCTCCAATTTTCTTTCATATTTCTGAAATCACTTTTCCTTACGACAATAAACTGATTACTTCATTATCATCCACCCTCCGATATTCTTTCTTCCATTGTCCGTTCTTCCGCTATTCTTTCTCTCGGGACTGAAGGGGAGTTTACATTTGAGCTCTTCCCCTCTTCTTGAGTTTTCTTGGGCTCGCGTTCATCACTCTGTATTGTTATTCTTCACCCACACCGGTATCATATGTCTACAAATTAATCTCTCTTCAACTAGTATGTTCCTATGCGTACCTTCTTGAATAATAATTTCCGTGTCAATTTCTACATAAATATAACTTTCTAGATAGTCTTAAATCAAGACATCGATTGAGATTCTATGTCCCGCGCGGGAGGATTCCAGATTCTTCTCTATTGTCTCAAAGTTAGTAGGTTACACCAGCCGGTAGGTAATAACTCCATGGAAGCTATGCCAGGTAATTAGAGAAAAATCCACTCGCCCCCGCGTCGTCAGCATCCTCCCATCATAAAGGGAAAAATGTTATTACGGCATTGTTGGGATTCCGCGTGGGGATGATGTGAACACCACTTGCCCTGTCTCACCTGTTTTTTTCCCCTACGGGTTGTTTTTGTTTTTCATTTCACTCGTTGTCGCGAGATATTTATCACCGGCCATGGCGAGAATATTAATCCCAGGCTTTTCAATTGACTGTGTCGCGGTTCAGTGCAAAAAATGTAATAATGGAGAATGCAACGATTTTCCGTTCCTAGTTGGATCGTGCGTGTTAGCAGGTACCTCAGTTTCAAAGTACAGTCAACACGTTTATTTCCTTCGATATCACAATATAGTTTAAGAACTCTTATTCAACCTAAACATTTAATCACGTTCAAATCAAGAGTTGCTCTCTAGTAACAGTGAGAACAAAACATTATACTTCATCCATGTCCCTGCCAACCATTGTGATTATAAATGTATTTATTACGTTTTGTGCGTAAAAAATAAAATAACACTTTCTAAATGTGCGTGTGATTCCATGAGGGTTACATGCTGGATCCTACCACTCACACATGATTGATGGGATGATTGAAAACAAAAATAATGGCAAAGGGATGTAAAATTACCATTAGTATCCTTGTACGAGTAGCGTCCTTAAAAATGGATCAAGTAGCTGATTAATGAGTAAATGTGTGAGTTATCATCACAAAATGTCCATGAGCAAGTACCCACTCAAATTTCCTAGGCGGTAATGAAACATCCCGGTTGATCGAACATTTTTCGACTGATTTTTATATTGATGAATCTTCCGTAAAGAAGCAGCAGCGTCCGGGCATCATTCAGACCACGGTTCATCGGTTGTTCCATTCGTTCAACGGTTTTCAAACAGCATTATTTTGGTTCATACTATACACAAGACCACAATTTTGATGACATTTCACCCGTCTAAGGAACTAATGTATCTCATGGAAACCATGGATCTATTAACAGAGGTCTTATCTACATAACTATTCTAAAAACGTTCACAATACATCATAATACCGACTGGCTTTCTTTCTATTTAGTAGGTTGTTCTGAAGACAAGAAAGGTTGTACAATAGTTTTGAAAATGCTATTCGTACGTCCTTTGTTGGACCAGTGCAGGTTGAAAAATGATCCAATCTGAAAGGCGCTGGACCCTAACATACGAGCTCTTCCTTGGGTTTCCTGGTTTTCTACCTCATTTCTCCCGCTCACCCTAAACCTAATGTCCAACGTCTCGCCCAGACCTTGAAACACAATGTTTTATGCAGGCGTCTGCCGGCACTTATATTACATACCCTGCCCTAGTTCAATGCCTTTTCGCCCGATCGAGGGAATCAACCTCACTTCCTGACCGGATGGGAGAACTGGGGGTCAAGCGTGACATCTCATGGATCGGAAAACCTCGGATTTTCATAATCTGAAAGGGATGTAGCGGCAGCATACCACAGGAGTGTGATTTTATACGTTTGCCCCCTTGAGTTATCTACCTGATGGTAGATCTATCTGACTCGATAAAGAAGAGAATCGAAGAATCCTTTGCTCTAGTAGAATATCATCTCACTATGCAAGAGTAGAATATTTTAGCATAATATTGCGACCGTATAAGATGTGTGAAAGACGTTGCTTCAAGAGGCAACTTTCACTGTAATTATGCCTGGGCATGGTGAGAAAACCCGTCGGCGAACAACGAAACACGTGCGATGGCCGTGAATGGAGGTTAAAAAAGGGTTCTTCCCAGACTTCCTGAAATCTCTAACTCCCATCCCTATCGGAAGCACTGTGTCGCTTATCTGGCGTTCACACCCCTTGAAAAATTCCCCTGAAACTCTAAATAAGGGTTGAACGACCCCAAACCACGCCGTCCGTTGTCGAGCGCAGGGTATCGAAAGCCACGACCCTCAAAAATGACGGTGGCGGCCCAACAGATAGAATCCCCGGGACGCTCTGCATTGTGACCAACGGGCTGTGAATTTATGCGTCCTTTCTGTTTTAATTTGCCTACAGAAAAGGTGGGCGCTTTCAGAAAGATATACTGCGTTTATTATCGGGAGTTGATTCTAGAATCAGTATAAGAGGGGTGGCCGTAGAGTATATTGGCCGTATAACCGGCGTACCTATCGCTCAGCTTTATAGTATGAGGGGAGTACGTAATATAACCTATCAAAACATATTGCCGCAGTTTATTGAGCAAACATACAGCACACTGTTCATACCGTAAAACGTTGTATATCAGGTATCACACACAAGTATCATCAACTTGACTTCGTCGAGGGACAACACCAACAGCTGATTGTATATCCATTCTGGTTGATGGCTCTTGAATTACGGTCCCTGATGGGTCCTACTTAACCATGTGTATGGGGAGGTCAGACAAGATACCTACTAGTTGGCATCTAAGAGTTTGCATTGAAGGTTTTTGATCTTGTGTGGAAGCATGTCCAGCACAACTGTTATTTTGATTGTGACAACCAATAGTTGATTCCACCAGCCCCGTGGAAAAACCTGCAGTTTATGTATGTAGAGCAAGCGATGATTTTTTCTTTTTAATTTTTGGTTTAGCAGGAAGGTTATCAGTATAGCTAAGGTTAGGTCACTTACGTCATAGGAAATTTAATAGTACAGGCGTGTTTATATTTCTTAAAATGATTGTCAAAATGGGGGTTTCTAACAAGTCACTTAGACCGAAGTGTTACCAAGCATTCAAACAATATCGCAAAAATAAACCGAAAACAATCCCTTGGTAAAGTAAGAAGAAGTATGACGATTCTACACACAATACATAATTTTAGTTTAGATGTAACGTCCGTACTCAAATCTTTCTTCTTCAATGCATAATATGAAATTCCGGACCGAAAATTCGGAGTTTGGCCCGAAAACTCCCTTCGGTCTTAACAGTTGTTGTACCTACCCAATTTTTTGTCTCTTCTAAGAAGGGGGAGGAAAAATTTATACAGCTTAGTACGGCACAAAAAACGGATCATACTGGGTACCCATTCTATGAACTAATTTCCGGCCTTACATTCGAAGGATTGGAGATGTCTGTTATACGCGTAGGTTGGAACGAAGAAAAGCAAATTGATTGTTTTCAATTGGTTGATAGAGGAAGAAGGAGAGGAAATGAAGAAAGCAACTTGCGCTGAAACAGAGACTTTCTTTTATCCCAGTGTTAATTGAGTCGTAAGTGTGTAGCTCGAATGGGGCCTGGGTTGTTGTTCTGGTGAGGCTGATAAGACATGTAATCCACCTTCACGAGCCTCCTTCACCTTTTATCTTACTTACTCTTTTTCCTGGTGATTCTCTCCCTCTTACCTTCAGAGTTACTTAATCTGGGACTGTACATTACGGTGAATATCTCTTATGTGAGCCTTGAGCTCTTGCGGCGCCGTCACTTAATTTCTCTTTGTTTCCCGTAAGAAGTCCCGTTCATGATTTTGTTCGATGATACATTCCTGTTTATGTTGGTTTTCAGACCGTTAAAATGAGGAAATTTCTGTTAACGAGCTAGGAGGACGGGGGTTGTACCTCCTGATTGGTATTCAGTGTGTGCGGATGGGCATGAGGTGGATGCTACGGCTTAGGGTTAACAAGGAGCTAACTTGGTAATTTGCTGGAGGCAAGGCGGTCTTCCCTCAGCTTCCATCTTCCAAAACCAGTCCCCCTCGATTCTCTTCCGCAAGCTGACAACTCCTTCCTACCCCAGGATCGGGACAACTTCGGACCCGCGCGGTATAATTCAATTCCCGAAACGAACGAGAAGGCAGTGAATAAAGGGTGGTGAGTTTCAGGCCGTCCACCTCTCCCCGAACCTACCGAGCCCTTTTGCCGCTCAGCTAACAGATTAAAGGGTTTACGAAGATGCACTACATCATTCGGCTTGCTGAGCTGACTGCCTGCTCCAGTACCCTATTGCCTCGCTAGATTTAGTGCTGAAGCTTAACCACCGTAATAACTTGCAGGTTTGTGAGGTTCGTGGGCTGGAAACTCTACCGGAATGAAACCTGGAACTGGTGGGATTCTCGCAAGTATTAATGTTGAAGGAATAAATTTGGTACTCGCTTTGCGATCAAAGTTGTTATAGTTCGTCTGCATTCCTCGGGTTGATACGAATCATGTCGGTAATGAATACACACAACATTACGGTAGGTTTCGAACATGTCAGTAAACGGGTACTGGTCGATCCTTCTCTGAGGACAATTTGACGCTACCTGTAAGGACTAAGGGTAAATAACTAAATTTAGGTCATCGTGTTTGGATTTGATTTTAAGGACCTGGCATTTCTCCTCAAGAATGAGGATTGCTATACTTTCCAAAGAAAAACACCCAAGATTGTTGAGTTGTTCATCTAAGAATCACCTTCTTGATTCGATCCTTTGACGTAAAACAACACCTGGGAGAGGTGATGTACTTTTAGGTATCTCCATGTACAACGTTTTCACTTCTTCCCAAGTACTCACCCTACCTCTACCTGGCCACAAAAAAAAAGAAGAAAAAAAAAGTGGTGTCATAATTCTCACTATCTTTGTTCTACAATCTCCTTCCGTGATGGGATCCTTTCGTTTTGTTTGGCGACGCAGTTAATGAGCCGTGCATGATAGGTAGGATACGATGTTTATCGCGAGTAATTTGTTGTTCTCATCCGAGCCTGAAGGCGGGAAAAAGGGACGAGAAGGTTCGTTTTCCTCTGTTGATTGTTTACTCTTCTTTGGCTCACTTAATTTCATATTATTTGAGAATTTGTCAGAGGAAATGAATGGATGGTTGATGAGAGATATCTTTTTCCGGCAGAACAAAGGCAACGTAGCGTCGGATAATGACTTAATTTTAGAATTCTTCAGCTGTCTCCCCAGTTTTCTACAGGAAATCGCTCATCGTGAAAATGTGAGGGTCGAGTCAATTGCCCACATTCCTGGACCTCTTGTGGTAGAGGTGGTGCTGGAGAACTTTTAACGAAACAAGGCCAGCTGACAGGCAAATTTTCAACCCTTGGCAGGTATGGGAAGTATATGTTGTGCTGAAGTATTTTGTTCTAATAATACTTATCCCTGTCATTCACAACAATATCAAGTTCTTCCACTTTGGAGGGAGGCATTTCATCGAGTCTCTCGAATTTCACTTCTACTCTGATTCTCAGAGACCTTTGGAACAGTTGTTATGTTCATTTTCGAAAGTCATCAAATCATGAAGAGAAAGGCTCACGTCATTTCAAAACCAGCATGGGACACGACGAACAAGGCTTATTTAAGCTGTTAGAATGTCACTGACGTTTTGATATTTGATTGAACTATTTGATGTTGTTGATCAAAGCGTTGTCAGAACGATGAATCTACTCAAGAGCCCTGAAGGAGATGGAAACAAGGGTTGGAGCAAGTCACGCCAGTGTGAGTGACAGCCGACTTACCCGAATTTTCTCAAAACAACGCCTTTCCCTCTTGTCGTCCTCCTTCATAGCGTCAAGAGTCAAATGTAACGAGAGATTGTACGATGAAGTTGCCAGAAGAACCTGTGTGGAGAAAACTGGGATCATGGCAGCGTCTCACAAGATACGAGAATCAAGACGTCAATCCATCTTTTAGATAACCCGGTTCGCTACCATCTTGCTGATGGTTTAATTTATCCTTCGAGATCTGGTCTGACATTTCGTGGTTTGGAAAGTTTGATGCCCAACTGAATTTTATCGCTTCTTCTCTACTTTAGACATCTCCATGCTGGAACCTTCCTTCTGGACCGTCTTTCTTTATATCAGCGTCAAGTGAGTTAGCTTTACAGCAGTTTTCTCTACATTTCCACCACCCATCCCCTCTCTTCAAATCCTACAGAAACCCTGAATTTCCAGGTACACGATCTAGGTGTACTTCAGCCTATCAATCAGATCTACACAAACTTTGTGAAATTGCAATTCAATTTCATTTAATATTTTCCCCATCTTGCAACTTCCTATGGAGTCGTGGGCAACTCGTGCCGTGGTAGTTGTTTCGCTGTTCAAATCCACGTTAGCCATGCTCGAGGAAAGAAGAATAAAATGATGAATCCGTGAAGAGGTTCAACGTACGTGACAACCTTCCCACCGGAAGGCGTTTTAGTTGGGAGAGGAGAACGGAATCAAAGCAGGTAGGGTCATTAGACTAACATAGCCAATAGAAGTGATCGTGACTAACATAGTGATTCCATCTTTCGCTACCTCTTCAAATAAAGAGCACGTTTTCCATACTGATTTTCTCGCTTCGGTCAACAGCCCTTCGCCTTTGGGATTGACATAAATTATCCATTTTTAGACGACAACATTAGGGGGTTGGGATGTTGAAAAGGGTGGCTGACGCACGTGGTTGAATTTTAATAAAGTGTCTTAGTTGAGACTCACGGGAGTAAAGGATGTTGCGGTTGGGACCCTATTCCCCAATCCGTTATCTCCCCTTCGCATGGATTCTGAAAAGATCTGGCTGGCATAGGAAAATCCCGAGTCCCCTATCCCTCCGTTCCTTCGGCGTTACTTTTTTCTTTGACATATTTCCCGACAATTGATTCTAATACGCAAAGGAAGGAACGCGTTCGGTTCAGTTTCTCCCTTCCGTCCCTCTGGCTGTTCGCTCTTTTTCACCGCGGATCCTATCAGTTCACTGGCTCGACGCATCCCATAAATACGGCACCCTCCTGTTTCGCCGAGCTCTCTCCTATGGTGATATATTGCAGCCAATAAATGGGCCCGGCGAGATATTATGTATTGTGTTGGTGAAATAAGCCATACCTCATGGAGATGTTTAATTTTATCTTCTCACTCACCTTATTTCATTATGCGCTCCGATATTCGTCTTATCTCCTGATAGGAATATGAGTGTGCAGTGCAATAGCGTTTTGGGATTGAAAATCAGTGAGTCCTTGCTAATGGAATTTTAACTCAACTCCTTCAACCATGTAAATTTGGGTGATCCTATCTAGAATTCTACAATGATTAAACACGGCTAGAGCTAGATATAAACATTTAAAGTCGTGGAAGCACAAAGCGATTGCGTTAATGAGATAACTTGTTCTTTCCTCTTCCTAATCAAAGTTCCTGAATTGTGTGATATTTTCCTTTCTTCCTCTTCATTTATAAACGCTAGGAAAAATGATCACCCACCTGATAGAAAGGCTGTGAATTTATAGTCTTAGTAAATCATGTTTGTCCGGAAGAGAATAGCCAACTGGAAACTTGTGGGGATGTTTCATCTGACTTTCTCTTCTTGCCCACTTCTGAAAACCAATTAACTTGAGAAGCCCTTCTATCCCCAAGTTTCTAACTCACGCGGGTCATTCATCTCCCTCATGCATTAGCCATGAACATTTTCCAATTCTGCAAGGATTCTGAAGAAGGAGAGTATTGAAAGATGTGGCTTCAAGTGCGATAGGGTTCCATTGTTGAGGTTGATCAGCTTGCGACAAAGGGAACAGGAGCAATGTTAACGTGGGAGCTGCTTAGCCTTCGGACATCCGACTTATCTCTGTGGCCTGAATATTGAGAAGGCTGGAAGAAGGATGCTTGGCTTGGGTGGGACACATTGTCGTATAGGTAATACCAAAAGAAAGGTAGGGCTTATTGTTTACGGAGAGATTACCATTCCAGTCGCGAGGGAAAGCTCCCTTTTTAGAAACGAATAAATATGTACGTTTAGAATAAATTATGCCCGATATCTCCTGGAGTTTATGTTCTCCCAGATACCAAAGAGGGGTCCCTTTAATCCATTTTCTGTCCCATTTATGATCTCTATCCGGACTCCCATGTATGGAATCTAAAATATAATTCTCCTCTTTTTCCGCATCCACTCCCCATCCTAACATTATGCCTGTTATCATTAATTTCAAGGGAAGATAGAAAGAAGAACTAGGACTATGTTTTTATTATTGAAATCAATGTTGAATTAAGACGTTTGATCTTCTTGTGGTTTATTTCGTCATTGAGTTGGAATCAGTGAAGAGGTAATCTTTCCTTTGACCAGGTAATTTTGTGTGAAAATTTGATATCTTATCCATTTCCCAGGTATATCTTGGGCGGTTAAAAATATACGTTCGTATAGATAATGTGATGCTAGTGCAATGTTAGATTTGAGTCTAAAGAGAGTCGTTAAAGTATGACAACACACGGAAAGCTATCTCTGGGGCCAGGTTTGGCAGTAAAGAGCGGCAGGGAATCTCAAAGATAGTAAATTTTGGTTTCTTGAATAATTCTTCAGATAATGACGATTATTCTGTAAAAATACCTTCCACATACCCTACCGTAGGTATGAAAAAGTGATAGTGACAGGCAAATGCTCAATTTTTCGTATATGAAGTTTTTTGGGTTGTGTATGTATCTCAAGTGACATGATGTAGTGGCTCTCCTCCAGATCTTTCATTCCCAGATTTTAACTTCACAAGGCGTTTATTTAAAATGCTTCACAGTAGACAAAGGAACCGTGAGTAGGCACAAATTATTCATTGTAAGTATCGACAAATCGATGACATGAGGTCCCACATCAGCCCACATCACTTTCACATACAGGCAGCGCTTCGAAATCAGTCCCATAGCAATAGATTCAACCCCTGTGCCCATGAGCGAATCAAACTCGGTACCTTGGAGTCACCCTAGACAGAAGAATGACCCTTTTCCAAACACATAGGCGAAATAGTAAACGGCTGAGAGGCCGCATTCCGCGACCTGAAACCGCTCTTGGGGAACCGATCAACCCGCTCTCTCTCTCGAACAAGCGACTACTATATCTCTCCCTCGTCCGGCCAATTGGCATATGCCTCAGGCTTCTATGGCTCAGGCAATGTGAAACTCAAATTAAGAGACTTCAAGTCCAACAAACAAGCATTGAGAATGATCACGTCAGCTCCTTGGTATGTACGAAATTCAGTGCTGCACACCGTGATTTGGACATCCCTGGAAGTAAAGGAAGTGATAGAGACACCTACAAAACCTCTACACACAATTGCTCGACACGGAAAACACTCTTCAGTGACTTCCACCAAAACCACCCCCTAGTTTTCACGGTAAAAGAACGACTTACTACTGCACGATCTACTCCCACAATTACTTAGTAGGACTAGAGGTGCGTCCACCTTACATCCACTGTTCCAGCATTACACACCTGTTATGGTTAATGCAGTTGCATCTCGATCCAACTAGGGTATATTTACAATAATGCATAAGTCTTAAAAAAAAAATCCCTTGGCCTGGGTCGCATGAATATTATATTTTATTTTATTTATTCATTAATAGCATGTAAATGCCGGTTTTACCTAACGATGACAAAAAAACGTAACATGCGCATTACTTTTAGAAAATGACAAAGGACACTTCACTCAAAACAAAAACAACACAATGCTTTTTCACCTTTGGGCTACTTGTATTAGTAGGATTCTGGAGGAGTGAGCGCGATGAAATTTCTCGAAATACTTCAATTACCCTAAGACTCAGCAACTGGGCTTGCTTTTGCCTCGCATCAGCGTTATCACCAAATAATGATGGTTGTTGTTGGGTTTTTTTTTTTCCTTGTAAATGATAGTCATGTTGTAGGTAAAGTTATGGTGCTGGAGCATTGATCCTTAGAGGTGATGGTGGGGTTCTGGCGTCCGCGGAATCCGTGTCACATTGGCATGACACATTTCGCGGATTGTTGCCCCTGGTCTTCCTTCTCCGTCATCGTATTGCATCAGTAGTATCGGAACTGTAAGGGTCACCATCAACCAAAGCAGACCAAGCATCGTCTCAACGGGGTCCTGGCGTTTTCAGTTCATTCGACGATATGAACCATCGTTCCTTTCCAATCCGTGGGTACCCAATGACCGCAGCTTCAAAAACAAAAAACAAAAAAATATAACTATTAGCTATTCTATTAATACGCAAAATTTGATTTGCCGAATTCATCAATATTGGGATTTATACATTGTGATCGTATCGCCGTTTTGTGTTGTCGACGTGAGGTAAACCGCGAGATCTCCAACGTTATAAATAATTGCGACCACCCGTTTTTATACGAGCTCAAAAGGAGCTTTATTTACGGTTTTAGAGGTTGAGAACGTTACAGGCACAGAGGTATATTTCCTCCCTGTCGTGCGAAGGCTTCAACTCTGGCCTCGAAAAGCTCAACCGTGTAAAGTAGTAACGTAGAAGGATCCGCTCTTTTTTCTCTTCCAAACGCCTCATGGTGCGCCATATTTCCCATTTTGGGTGGCAGAGTTGTAAATTACTATAGAAAACACATTATCTCGAATGGCGCTATGGTTGTTATGGGCCTCGTAAATGTTTCACCTACCGCAGTTACAATCAACCGATGCCCCAGAGCCTTACTTTTCACATTCCGCCAAGTTACGATCCCAGATCCAGTAGATATAATAAATATTTCGCTCTAAATTTTCTCCTTCCAAGCCTCTATCCTGCAATATCTACTCATGATGGTTATCGATATAAAAAGCCTTACTTACTCCTGTTCTTGTTCCACAGAAGTATAGACAAGTAATGACGCGCCTTTTCATTCTGACATAACCAAAATCGATGCTGTGGAAAAGAGCAGTAGGTACTCAACATTTATGTTATTATATTGACGATACAATTCGGTTATGGATCGGAGCACAAGGAGGCTGGAGTCAGTTTGTGGTGAACCGAATCTGTCGAGGAATGTGGACTGCGATATCCATCAATCACTTGGGCGGACAACCTATTTGCATCACTGTGATTTCAAGTTGTAGGTACAACTCCATCTAAAACTCACTGGCCCTCTGAATGTGTATCGCACCCTCCATCCCACAAGGCAGTGTCTTAGTAGGTTTTGTGGATTATTAGCTAGATTCTGAATTAGTTGGGCTGGGTGATTTTCAAATAAGTGTATGAAGTTGATTCCATATTATAGGCCATGCATTTTCGACGGATGCTAGTTTTAATGCATTTTATATAAATTAAAATCTAAATTTCCCGACGAAAGCATTGACTTCAGAGCCTACGCTAATAGCTTAAACGACATCATTTGACACATTTTAAAGAACAAATGAGTTGACCTTTATGTCGTAATGCTAGGTCGTCCAAAGCGAGGCTTCATCAGTCCTGACCTTTGTCTAACCTTCAGCACCGATGACTGGGGGAGGGATCCAAGTGGCATTTTACTGTGAGGTTCATCGCAAATAAACATTTATTTACCGTCTCGTCATTCATACGGATCTTTTAGTATCGACTTTCTTATGGCATTATGGGTTTTATGACCAGGCAATAACAGATCCCTATCGAAATTGTCGGCTATAGATCGATACATTCGGTTTTAATCATTCGTCTTTGATATGCGGAGATCAACTACAGCCGCCATCAAATATAGGTATGCGTCTTTACAGCGCTATTTCAAATGGTATTCCAACCGACCGTTATTACCATGTTTGTGTCAAGCACCCCGATCCCAATTCTTGTTTTTTCTCCTTTTATTCTTTTTTTTTTATGATTATTTTCTTTTTTTGTCGTTTTCCTACCAAAGACCCAAATCATTAGGCTTCCAAAAAAAATTCAGGAAATTTTCGAAGTCTAGTTCAGCATTCATCTACGTAGGAGCGTCTAGAGTGTTGTAATATTCGCATTACAACATTTCCAAGGGGGGTATCGACATGATGGAACCGAGCAGTTGTGAATTTTAAGCAAAATATCACAGTAAATCTTATGAGGAAGTTTAAAGCTTGAAGGAGACCCCTCCCAAGAGGGAAGTTCACCCTAAGCGGGCAAATCTCATTGACAAGAAGTACCAAGTTGGAAAGACCGGAAAAGGCTTCTCGTTGCAATCAGCGAGCCTTCGAGTCCCCATGTGAGTAGAAACTTGTTAATTGGAGCTTTTGGATAATTCGTTCACTCGACTCGAATCTTTTCATCAAGGTTCAGCTCTTCTCTTGGAGCCTGCTAACGCACTTAAGAATAAGTGAATGTCTCTGAGACGCTATGAAAAAGGAGAGCTGTTCCTAAAGAACAATAAAGAGATTTATAAATGAGCTTGATGAACTAGGAAAGTTCGAGAACTACAGGGCTGCCAAAAATAAGTTTGGATTCGGTTTCCTCTCGAATTAACCACGGCGAAGGATGTTACGAATATTCGTTTGGTGATCTGAAATACGACTCTGTACAAAATCACAACACAACACAACAGAACAAACACAATTTTTTTTTTATTGATTTTTATTTTATTATATTTTTTTATCGATTATTATTAGACCAGAAGGATCACCTTTTATTCTATCCTGAGATAGCATGCAATCTGTGTAGGTTTGAAAAAGCGGTCAAAAACTGCTGAGGGCTCAACCTCGTGCCAGGTGAAGAGTGGCCGAGGTCTCAGAGGCGGTTTAATCTAAGTGATTTAGCCGGAGTTTTAGGGAGGGCGGGTTCCTTTAATTTGGCCCATGGGCAACTACGGCTTCACCCCAGGGAAGGGAAGGAGGGAATTCGGGTAAAATTTATGTAAGTCGGCACGGAGACTACAACAGCTACAACAAGTAAGGGGTCGCAAAATGGCCGTATACCTAACTTTTCTTTCTTATTTGAACGATCCGCGTGGGACTTAAGTTTCAGATCATTAAACGGTAACTAGGAGCAGTGGCTCAACATAGGAACATTAACTGTTTCCTCCAGGGTGTGGTTACTTTATTTGGGAATTACCTAATGCAGCACCAGCTTCAATCATCCATCCCTTATAAACGTCTCTTGATAAATGATGACTCCCGGGGAATTTCCTTCGCAGACCTAGTTCATTCATCAGCAGAAGAGTTGAAAAAAAAAAAAAAAAAAAAAACTCCACGTTGACCCTTTCCTCTCTTTGTCAACCAATATATTATATTCATGTGCCAGTTTCTGAACGAATAGGGAGATGATCTCAAGGCGGAAATGGTAAATTTCTATCGCCAAGTATAGAAAAATACCCTGCCAAAATCATTTCCACCTTTCCAGCTTCAGGATCTAAATTTATGTAGACGGGGACGACGGTCTGGCGGTCTGGTCCAAATGAAGTAGGTTTCAAGAAGCGAACCTTTGATTTTATTTCAATAAAGCCAAATTTGGACTAAGCAAAGCTGAGTTCCTGAGATTTTGTGGATGTCAGTGGTGCGAAGTGGTGATTCGATGTAGAGTAAATTGAGAAACAATTTATTACTGTGCTGAACCCAGTGCTGCTACGCAATTCGTGAGTTATATACTCGTACTATACTGTCTGACCTGGGGTGCTCCCCACCATTCTTATTTCATGCAAACATTCACATTTTTACTAATCAATGCTCCGAATTGGTCGGTGCTGTGAATTCGAGACGAAATGGTCTGTGCCTGAAAGTCTTTCCCTTCGTTTGCATGGTGCCACCTAATTTTGAAAGTAAATCACATAAATTGGACGTTACCTCGTTAGAGGCGGTCGAAGAATATTAAGGAGTGAAGGAGTAGAAAACGATCGCCAAGCTGTAGTGGACATCGTATTATTCTGAGTTTATGGCTAAGAATCATGCAAGCTCCGTCCTACCATGTAATTATCGGTTCTTGTCAACCGTTGCTGCGTATACAGTAACCTAGCCCGTACGGCTATTCAGAAGGAGGCACGTAAAGTGATTACCAGTCACTTTTGTTCAAATCCGCACTCCCTCAAGTGTTTTCCATCCTTCCGTGTCCACATGGGTTGTTCTCAACTTATCGGTAGGTGAAACGTCTACCGTCACGGAGAGAATTCTTGATTTTATCTCAACGGACACGATCGAATGCGAGTGAAAAATTGGAATGACAACAAACAGTACTAGGGATATAAATGAAGCTAGAAATCGTTGACAGTATTATCTATGATTCATAGAAAGGAATGAAAGGTCTAATAACAAGTTTTTCTTATCTCAAGAACATAACAGGCTATGTAGATTTTGATTATGCCTCCACCCCTACCTCCCCCTCACCGTTGCGAATATAATACCAATTCTGTTTACCTTAAGAATGGCAAAAAATTCTGACGTGTCCAACTGTAAAGGCGTTGTTTCATATAAGTAAAGTTCAATATCCCACAAAGTGAATTTTTAATAAGACTTTATTTCATTAACACAAGTTACACTAGTATGAAAGACAGGACGATGTGTACATGACTTATACTCAAGGATAACTCATGGCGGACTACCAATACCTAAGAATATGAGTTCAAAATTTAAAAACAAGCCATTTTCAAATGTTTATTCTCGAGTTGAAACATTCACCTACGTCATTCGGCAGGCTTCACGGAAATGATGAGATGGAAAGTGAAATAACGAGTTTGCTTTTCCTAATGAATTAGCGAACTTCATTCCCTAAGGCGTGTAATTTCAGTTACAATTGCTGTTTAATAGCTTGCAGTCAACGAAATAATTCGTATTTCAACCGCAGAAAGATAATGCAACTATTTGAAATTATGGGGAGGGAGGCACGAATCGGTTCGTTTACGCTTGGGTGAGAGAGTACGTAGGTATCTCACTTTCTGCTTGTCTGAATTGAAAAGGGGTTCTACGATGGTGATGAAGGGATACCGCCTTGAATTTTCGAATTATAAATGCGGTTATTCCTTAATTAATCCGAGACCGAACCAATTAGTTAAGGCATCTAGAAACAGGGCAGTTAGGGTTTCAATCAAGTATGGTTTCGAAGGAGGAATCGTCCCACGATGTACCCACAACCGCAAAACGTTGTTATTGGACAAGGTGCGTACCCAGTTCAAATATTTGGAATTAGCATACTACTCCAGAGGTGTGCCTTACAGTGGTTATCCACTTTCCTCTTCCTGCCCTATCAGTGAGCGTGTCATGCAAAGCAGTTTTAGCGCATCTTCTGCAAGCTTACCGTTGTCTACACAAGCCTCATATCACCCACTTTCACAACCTATTTTATTTTTTTAAATTTGATTTCAAATTAATATTTCTAGTGTCCAATATGTACAAGTTTCAATAAGATGTTCACATTCTCTCGTAGTAAAAAAAATCAAATAAATATATAAAAATCAATTATGGATATCACATTGAGTATAACAACGTTTCTAGTGATCAGCGCGAGTATAGATCAGTACAGAAATCAAAACCATGAAATCTTCCTCATTTTTCTTAAACTGATTTATTGAATCAGATTTATTTTATTTATTTCATGCATCTTTCACATTTTTGGTAGTTTAGATGTCATGAAACATTGAGGAAATAGCTTATCATTCATTAGATGATCATCCTTCATTGAGTGCTGAACAATACGATAGAAATGTTGATGTGCCGATGATTGTAGTTTACAGGTTTAATCCGACCTCAAAATTGACGTACTCATTCTGTGAACAAACTCATTTTACTATTATTCGTAACATTTTTAAGTAGTTTGTTTGCCAATTTGAGGTTTTAGAGTGATATTTAAGTACCTAATAGTGCTTTGAAATACGTTGTGTACGATATGTATATATGCTTTTTGTGTTACCATGAGGAAGTGTCACTTGTTAAAAATAAGTGTAAAAATTCAAGAGAAACTTCTCTCACGTATACCCAACACGAGTGTTACATTACTGCGCATTACAAGAGACGTCCGTGAGTAACGTCAAGTGAGGGACGAGGGATGATGCACATGAAAGCGAAAAATAAAAGCGGAGCTGAGAAGAACGTAAACTTTGTTAATCCTCCTCGCACGTTCATATTCAGATGTCCTCAGTGGCGGTCTATTTAGTCTTTCTGTTCTCCGGGCTTTCGGCAAATATTAGGTTCCCGCAACTTAAAAATAAAAGTTTAAACGAAGTAAAAAGTTCTCTTGTCTGCAGCGTTTAGGTAGTTCCCAGGCGTGTTTTGTTCAAAAGTTTCGCTCAATTAAAGCCCTGGATTTCTCAACTTGAATTTTACCGGATACAACACTGCTGTGAGTGGCAACTACGTTAAATGGTAGCCTTCTTCATTGAACTGCATTAAACAATCGTATACTTCATACATTTAAAAATGCTCCACCAGTTCTCTTTGAATCTCTGTTAACCTGAAGGGTTGAGACAAAAATAAACCGAAATATCTTTTTAGTATCAGTAATTTGCAGCAATGCAATAATGACCAATAAAAAATTATAGCTTCTTTAAAATTGTATCTTTTAGAATAGTTGTTTTTGTACGAAAACGAATGACAGTGAAAAAGTTTTAAGTAGACATCCAAATTGGTTGGTTTTATGTCAAAATTTGCAGGGAATATGGTCTCAGCTACGTGATTAGGACTCAGCATATCAGCTAATACAAGCCCGTTGATTGAAATGCAATGCAGTGCTAGAAAACGAGTTTCTTGGTTCAAGAACTAGGCTTTTTTTTTTTTTTTTTTTTTTTTTTTTTTTTTTTTTCCATTCTCCCTTATACGCAGTACAGTGAGTTTCTAGCTCATATGCAAGACGAAAAATTGGCATTCTCAATACTCGACCAAGAGAGATTGATTTAGAAGAAAATAGTCATGTGTATGACCTGTCTTTGGTTCAGTGGCTGTTAGGAATAATGTCGTGGATAATTTACTTTCGGTCGGTGTCGAGGAGGATCTGAAGTTTTTCGTTGGGGATAAGGCGAACGGAGATTGTAAAGAGAAATAAATCCCATCGGAGTCGTCCGATTAGAGTTAGCGAAGGGCAGTGTAATAAAGTGGAAGAGAGTAACAGAAGTTGTGATGTGTGGTAGAGTCATTGGGCGGGTGTTGGAAAGGTTATTTGTTGGCAGTAAAGGGTCGGTGCTGGAGGGCGGTCGCCAGGGGACTCCAGGTGAATGGGTAAAGTTCTGCAGGATAAATAAGGGCCTTGTGGGTGTGTCATAGCATCCTTCAGCCCTCTGCTTATGTAGGGGATACTCCTCCAAATGACGAACGAGGCACGATCTTCGCCTTTTCTTCACGAAACAAGCAGACTTTTCCTGTCTCAGAACCACCTTTTTCTGCTCAGACGCCTTTCTTTTTCTCTTGGTAATTTGTTTTCCTTCCTTTACACTGTTTGAAACGTTTCTCCTTCCAAATAATTGACCTTGGCAAGTAGTTTCCCGACTTGCTTGTCACTATCCAATTATTTTTTTGTCTTTGTAAAAGATGTGTAAGTAACTCCACTTCATTTTTCGTCGATACGTTTGATCCGTTTAAAATTAAGTTTTTAGATTGTCTGTCCCCTATACTACTTTGCCAAGAAGCCGAAGTGTTCTCGTTTTGGAGAACACGATTTACACGAGATTTCAATCTAATAAGTAACAGTAAAAGGTTGAATATGAAGTTCATGATGTGAGAAAACCAGTTTGCACTGAAAACTTGATGATCCTAAGTTGGTCTTTTAAGCAAACGATATTAATGAATAATTCCTTTTGATTTGAAATTACTGTTCAAATGACCTAGGAATAGCCGTGATAATGAAAACGTTGAAGTTGAACTCGAAATGGAGAATGAATGGTTGAATGGTTTTTCCATGCGACTAGCCAATTGGTATCACTAGTGGGTGGACTTGAAAAGTATTTAAAAAATGGACAGAAAACTAATGGCGACCCGAATGGAAAAATTTGGAAGCGATAAACTGTTCCGTACCCAATTGACGTCCAATTACGCAGGAAGCGAAGAGCGGCATGAGAACAGAAGGATGCGAGAGCAGAAACAGAACCGCTCGGCCCTGCTTCTCTCCATCACCAGGAGTGGCCGCCGTGGAAGCGTAGAATGACATGATTTATCACACCATTGTGCCCCAACAGCCGTTTTTAATACAGTTTACATAAAAGCGATCAGACCGCTCTGCCTTCTTTCTCCGTCTCCTTCTTTTTATCTTCCCCTCCTTATGTTTTTTACATGAACCTTAATTAAAAGACATTTGAAGCACTTTAACGAACGACAGGGGAGAGGAAGCAAAAAACTGGTTGGCGGGCGGCCGAGAACTCGCGAGTACAACCGCAACTTACGAATTATTTTGTGCTCCATCGCCATTACCGTCTGTCTCCTGTCTCAGCAATTTTAAACGTAAAAGTCTCACTCGGTCGTCTGGCTGCTGTTTGATGTACCGCTTGCAATTATAATGCTCATTACAGCGAGCAATGCACTAAGACCATCATACTACGAGTAAACAGGTTCTCTTATGCATCACGCTGTTTTTTAACAAACGTCTTAATCTCAGATTTCAAGTGGGCATTGAGACTGTCTAGTTGAGTCGTAAAAGAACTGAATTGACTGAAGAAAATAGATTGTATGACCACGTACGAGCAACTTCATCGTCATGCTTAGTTTTTGTTATCACCCTCTTTTAAATACTTACTGATACATTAATTACGTCTAATGAAAATTCCACGATCCTCAGTGACTTCCCCACTAATTACTATTGCGTATTACTAGTGAATGGTCTGATTTTTTTTAATTTTTTGATACATAGGTTATGAACCAATGTAAAGCTCGAATCAGATGTTGTGTATCTTCAGACATTGCCACATATTCCGATTCGTTTATGTAACCACGACATTTTGTTTGTGGGATTTTCACAAAACCAAATTCCCACACGTGATGATAATTTCAGTTGTAGAATGACCACCAATTGAATTGGTACCTAGTGAGGCATCGAAGTAGGCAGCAATCTCTGAGAACTCCAGTTTGAACAGAGGATTTCCAGAGTACCTTGAAGATATTTCAGGACTTTCTGCAGATTTTCCCAGTCAGTCTAAGTATGGTTCATTTGTTTGTGAATTGAGAAGTTCGTTGCAAAAGGGACTTCCGGTCTCGTTCAGATTTGGACATATAGCAGCGATCCTTTCAATTCACGCTATAGAACTTCAGGTGACGGTTCTGATTTTGGTTGGTTATTCCTTGAATAATCAACCATGTTTTCATGATGATGCTCAACCTCTCCGATTCGGCTCAAAATTTTTTTCTGGATGTTTCATGTCTTGATCAAAAAAGGTCAATGTCCGTCCGCCGTCCATTGTCCACGCCGTTTTTGGTAGTAGAAAATTTTCTAAAAAAATCTGAAATTTGGGTCAGGGTGTGTTCCCGGCCGAGACGGGTCCAATGGATTTTCGAGATTTTGAGCGATTTAGACGAGTAGGGTGTCATTTCCCCCTAAATTTTGGACGCTGAATCCAATGAAACGGGTCCCAGAACGATTGGCACCCACTGGAAGAAGTTATGGGTCAAATTGGGTATTTATTACCCATTTTGAATATGTGTTTTCGGGATTTCTGCTACCTAGGCGTGTGGGGTATAGTTTTCCACTAAATTTTGGACGCTGAATTCAATGATGTGTGTCCCAGAACGGTTGGCACCCACCGGAAGAAGTTATGGGTCAACATGGGTATTTATCCACCCATTTTTTATGTGTCAGGATTTCTGGTGCCTAGGCGTGTGGGGTATCATATTCCACTAAATTTTGGACCCTGAATCGACTGGAATGGGTCTGGGACCCGCCACACCCACTGTTTCCCCCATTCGAGGAATAACCAACCCCTGTGTAAGAATTAGCAGATTTTTTCAATTGTGCCTCCAAGGTGCACGTATTGGCAAATATCGGATCTCACTTCTGGAGGAAGACTATGAGTTTCTCAATTACTGGTTTCTGGTGAATCCAGATTTTCCTAGTTTCTATACATTGTTCTACGTATATCAAAGCCTAAATACCTGTGAGGAGCTAACACCTAGCTAGCTCCTAACTACTCACAGTTGACGGCTGTCTGAGCTGTTACCGTTAAAAAAGAGGTTGATAAATTAGATAGGAAGAGTTCTATCTATAAAATATCCCGTGGGGACAAGGGAGTGGTTGTGGTATATTTACGCGTCCATCGTCTCCTCTTATGGCACATGTTGCAGGAATTTGATGCCTATACTAAATCCTCTCCAGGGCCAAATATCTCTGCAGCATCCGCTGCAATATTCCAAATCATAATAGTAAACGATCTGAGAGTGTATCCACAGTAACAATAACGCTGCTCTTGTATATTGCACGTTGCACGGATAGCCAAGAGAACGCTCGGTCGAGGGATAGCAGTAAATTAAAGTGGAACTTTGTTGGCGGTCGTTATCTGGAATATACTGCCCGTACTCCACCCATTTCAATGACTGGGGTCCCTCTACTTCTTCACCGCAGGACCCTTCCTCCTCTTCGGCTCGTAAAGGACCTTCTCTGGCAATATGCTAATTGAAGTTGCAAGAAGTCTTTTGCTCAAGCGCTCCAAACTCTTACCAAGTCTCCTTACTGTTTCTTTGCCGATTGAAATTTATTCGTTTAATTAGTAAAATCGGAAAGGGTCCTCTCGTTCGTCATAGTCGAAGTTAATGGGTGAAACCTCCCGTTTTACCGAACTTTCAGGGTTAACTTTGTTTTCGTAGTTTTCCCAGTACCCGATTTTCCTTCCCGTCGCATCTTACTCAGCTGAAGAAGTTGAGGGCGCCAACCAACTTATCTTATGGGCCTTGTTCGACTGATAATATGATTAGCGAAGTCCTGAGACGTATCTTGTTTTATCATTCTGTTCCCCCTATCCTATCCTACGCGTCGATCCCTGCTTTCTCCTTTTACGAGTATAACTAGTAAACACAAACAACTTAAATGGATGACTTCTGCCGATTGTTCTCTTTCCTTCTTTCTATGGATCAGATAAAAAACATTTGGTCGATTTATTGTTTATGAGACTGACTTTGCAATTAGCCGAGTGACGGGAATGAACCTGTTACCCCAGACAGTGATAATTCCCTTTTGTTGAGAGTAGACAAAAAGATTCATTGAAACGATTTGTGTATAAATAGTATGTATTTCTATTTTCAGGTAAGTCTCGTAGATTATCGGCTGAGTCAAGAGGAGCCGTAGGTGAGTAGTTACAGGTTTTCGAATAGTATTTGTCGTATGTCCAACTGCATTCTAGAAAAATGGGGGGCCTCAGCTCACCTTACGAGCAGAACTCAGTCGACCACAGCCGTTATGATCCGAAAACAGAATGAGCCCTGTTCCTACCATACTAGAATCAGTTAAATAAGTAGTCTTGGACATTAATATTTATTATTCCAATCAAACAGTTTTCTTCCGTTGTAGACTCGGCGGCTTGTCAAAGATGTCTCATATCAACTGAGTCATGCACTTGATGAGAGTTTCCGTGTCCGGTCTGAAACACCAATTTAATGTCTCAAAAGCTTACTAAAATAAAATAATTGTTTTTCGAAAGATTTGCGCAAGAAATATCGATCATAGGGAAGATCAAAAGGTATTTGAGTATAGCTCCAGCTCACATTGAACAAATCTGGATTAAAGATCCCATGAATGGGATCATTCCCCCCTTGTGAATTCGATAATAAGAAATCAAGTCGAGCGGAAAACGAGACGTGAGTGTTTCCCAACGCTCATTGTTGGATCCGTTTTTGTTTTTTTGGGGGATTCAAAGGGATTTTGATGATTCCACAGGTTTGATGTGTTTGATTGCCTGAGCTTTGACTGAAGAATAAAAGCTCGGCTCTTATTTTAGATTTATCAGAGGTCGATGTTTAATAATTTGACTATCCAGTTGGCACTTGAACCTTCCGTTTCTGTAGAACACTCTATTCTCTGATGAACTACATGCAACGCTCACGAGCTCTGCGGGTCACTAAAAGTCCCTTTCACTCAGTTCCTCTTTCAGGTTTGCAAAAAGTTTGCCTACTGATCGATTTCGCTCCAAACATCCAGTTCTTGGACAATACCGAGAAAGGCAAGATATCAGATGAGGATTGAGGGTTGGAGGATAAGGTTGAACTAAAAAGAAAAGGCTGCGGATCTTCCAGCTAAATTTGATGCCCCAGGGGTTGTCGAGTTTGGTGACACGTACATTCCCTAGGTTTGACACAATGATATTGTACAAAAAAAGAATCATTTTTTTTAATAACGTAAAGAAAAAACCTTGCCTTTGAACGATAATGGGGTACAGTAATGAGCGATTTTGTCTCATAATTTTTACGGTTCGTTGAATTGGTCTGTCCGTCAGTCTCTCGATGTCAACATCCACTCAAATAAATTCTTCGAGAACTCTATGAGTGGAGCTCGAAAAATTCAATCTCTCCAACTCAGCAAAAAAAAAAAAAAAGGTGTTTATATTAAAATTACCAAATGTCTGTCCGTCGTTCACGTCGATTTTGGCAAATCTGGAATTCCGGTCAGAGACCCTTTTCCGGCTTTAGTTGGTCTTCAAAACTTTTCAGCCCGATTGGAAAATTTTGAGAAGGGGGGGGGGGGGGGGTCAAAAAATGGATTTTATAGATTTTTGGTGATCTAGGCGTGTGGGGTATCATTTTCCACTAACACCTTTGGACGCTGGATCGATTGATTGAGTCTCCATGCTGTTGGTCCGAGGAATAACCAACACTGTGAACGAATTTGCAGTGTTTTAGAATGAACAACGTAATTATTTATGTTCAGATTGTTAGTACTGGAGTAAACAGACCTAGCTGTAAATAAGATATAATTCCTTGAAGTGAATTGAACACCTTCACGATAAAGTCGTCTGTTCCGAAAAGCAGGTTCGACACCGATGCATAAAATATCGGGCTCTGATCGAGTGAACCAGGAAATAATGATTTGTCACTGTGAGTGTTGGAGAAGAAAATACCAGGCCGCAAATAGGCGGATAACTTCAGAAAATTAGTATCTTTATACCTGTCCATCCTATTTATACAGGGTCCCCTGTTGTAAGCCGGAGGGCAGACACAACAAAAGGGATGAGAAAAGAATGAAAACGGCTGGGAAACGGGCGGCGGATAGCTCGGTAGTGGTAGTTGTCGGTGTAATGACGCAAAGGAAATTGTGCCGCCGCACGCCAACGCCGCCCTCGAGCCCTTCAACGTACCACATCCCCTTCGCCTGCTCAGTGCTCACTCGTTCCTCGATCCATCTCCTCTACCGTTTATGAATTAATCCCGAGCCCTCGGTAGGCAGACGTTCGAGAAACACGCAACTCAGACCGCAGGCCCCGCAACCTATTCGGTATTATTTCTCCCTATTACGATTCTTAGAGCTCTTGGCGCAATGACCAACCGCGTCAGGGCTGATGACGTGCAATAACAGTGAATCATATCCGAACCAAGCGTTCTTATACCTCACTTTTGGTTGATTATTCCTTGAATAATTAATATAATTATCACATGCTGAGTCGTGTTCCTGAACACCCGCTGTTTCCCCCATACTCTTTCCTCTAAGGAATAAACCACCATTGTGAACGAATTTGCAGCATTTTGGTTTATACTCAAGTAATAGCCCACGTTTTCATGCCTGAGTTTGGTCACTCCGTTGCGCTTGGATGGAAACATAGATATGAATATAGCGCTTTGAGGTGTCAAGATTTTTGAAAACCGAAATTTCCACTCGCCAGTGGTCACTATAATTAGGTGGTTATTCCTGGAATAATCAACCTACGTTTACATGCAAAAAAAAAAAAAAAAAAAAATCAATCTTTCCGATTTGGTTCAAAGTTTTTCTTAGGGCGTATCAAGGTATAGATTAAAAAAAGGCCGTCCGCCGTCCGCCGTTTTAGCCCAATCCTATCAGGGAGGGGGGGGGGAGTCAAAATATGTTCTCGAAAATCTGATTTTTGAGTTTTGACTAAATTTTAGAACGCTGAATCCAATATAACGGTCACGGAACGATTGGCGCCCACCGGAAGAGGTTATGGGTCAAAATGAGTGTTTATCTACCTATTTTGATTGTGGGTTTTGAGATTTCTGGTACCTAGGCGTGTAGGGTATCATTTTTCACTAAATTTTGGACGCTGAATCAATTGAATGAGTCTCCATGCTGCTGGTCTGAGGAATAACCAACCCCTGTGAACGAATTTTCAGTGTTTTCTATCGCATTTTGAATACTGAATGGATTAGTTTCGATTTAGCCGGTCTGCCACCTATTGGATGAAAACCATAAATAACGTCACAAAATTTCGGGTTTATGTTGTTTTGTTCTTATTTATTCTCTCAATGGTCTCTTTTATCCCCCAGTAGATGCCTCATGGACTAATGAATATTATGGAATGACCTCCGATGGTTGAGACTCAATTTTAGGGATCTGAGTAGCCATCCATGGACGATTGCATGCTGGAAATGCTCCCTGTCGAGAATCGGTTGCAGAATAGTTGCCTAAGAGCTCTTTCGGAAGACGTGCTTTGTTTGACCAAAAGCAAAGCCCACCCTCTCGCACTTGACAAACTTTTGACGCCCTTAGTCGACCTTTCTTTCCCTAAGCCCCCCCTCTATCCTTTTCTTTCAATTCGTATGTACCCCTTGTTGACACCTCCGCGGGGGCGATACCTTCCTCTCCTGTACGTGGCCTCTTCATCACAGCTATTCCGTTAATATGACGGCCACACGTCACGAGTATTATGCTTGTGGGCACTAAATACCCAGGCAATACATCTATTGCTAATCAAGAGGAGACTCTGAAATGAAAAATAAGATATTGATGTTGGGATGGAAATATTATAATATCAAGAAATTTCAAAGAAAAAAATATATACTTATTCTTCTCAAGGTATATTCTTCCGCATACAAAAAAAAAACTAGTGCTTGCACGCAGATTAAGAGACAGCTTGCAACGGATGACTTTTTAGTGTTGGGAAAATGAAGCTGTATTTTTCCTACTAACTGACTGTGTAGGGTTGTTTTGGCCACAGGTTAATATCAATGGATATTTAGAATAAATATTTCCGTCACCCGTGGCATCACCTACCTAAAACGCCTACGCTAGGTTTTGCGCAGAGGTGAACTAGAAACTATTATTGTATAACTAACTCGAGGGTGGTATCTCAATGGATCGGGGAACTCATTGACATTGAATGGTTGACTGGGAGAAACATTATCAAGTGGCGTCTAGCTTCAGTTGATAAGGCGAGAAGTTTATGGGTTTTTTATCAGCCCAATAAATTTTGTAGCACTTCTGAACGAAGCGTCGCCAGGTTCTGGATGACGGGGGCGCTTTGCGTTGTTCGCCGCCCAGCTTTCCGCTTCTAAATGTGTCGTCTTCATACCACCTATCCGACAGGATTCCGTTCTGCGGCTTAGGCTTTATTTACTTTCAACAACTCGAGTCGTTAACATGGAGACAGACGCGTCGAAGGAGACACTTTTCGAGACTCTCACGGGGAGAAGCGGCTGGTTATGGCTCCATTATCGTGTTCCAGGCTCCTGCTGGTGCTCGAGATGAACCGGGCGATTTCCTCACGAACCGTCCTCTTATTCGACCAGTTTTTAACCGAAGCATCCGATAACTCGTTGATATCTCATGGATCGGCTTCTACTTTGCATGGAATTCCTATAAACCAGTTCCACGGGTGCGAATGAATTCTGAGAAGGAGAATAGAAGAATGTATATTTTCGTTCAAAGTAGTTTTCCAGTCGGGAGGCTGCTTCAGCTCCCAATAATGAGTTGTAGACAGTACTAAAACACCTTTACCAGATATGCCTAGACATGAAAGTCTGAGGAATATGTTCTTGTCTCCTCAAATTGTGCATTGTAGTTCAGCTACAAGCAAGTTCGCACGGTGGTACATCTTGAAATTTGACCTTGGCATTTGAAATAGCAACGTGTGATATATGATTGAACTTACAAATGAAACGGCTTAGGTAGCGTCTATTATTATCGTCGTACCGCTGGACGGACAATAAACTGGTTCTTCTCCAACTTTTCTCGCACAAGCTATTTTTGGACGTCGTCCTTTTTCATTTTAATTTGAGAAAATCTATGGTGGAGTAGTCAATAAATGTTTTTTTGTAAGAAAAGATATCGCAGTTGTTCAATTTGAAGAAACCGACAGGAATAAGTGAATCATGCAATAGCAATGATCAATCCAAGGAGTTGAGCCGGTCTAAAACGTCATCCATTTGGAACAGATACTTACTGACTAGAACTCGCCAGAAATGGTTCTAGCTTGCGATTGATTTCTAACGCAAAAAATTTTGGATTTGGCTATTCTGTCTGGGTAAGATACAGGAATTTGTACATAGCCTTTCGAGACAATATGGGGTGATTATGTTGATGTTTAACTGAGGATTGCACGGCAAGCAGAGGATTATCAAAATTATAACGAAAAATTGAAATTCCATAAATTGTTTTTAAAAACATCAAGCACTAATCTTCTGTTTTCCCATGTCCAAGACCAATGTGTCCGTCGTTCTCGAAAATCTGTAGCCAAAACACCCTCATCCCATAATACCTTGCCCTTTTTAGCTGTGTCGAAGACATGCTTTTAGTTTTATCGAATTTCCTCGTTGGAGACACGCTGTCCGACAGAAGGGAAGCCCCCTTTCAAAGAAGAACGGTAAAACATTTTATTCTTTTGAATAAAATATCACGGTCTTTGACAAACACAAGAATGCTAGCGGCAAGCCCCATCAAAGGTGTCCTCTCCTTGAAGGTGGTGAACGAAGTATTGGTAAAATACTGCCTTAGCAGTGTTCAGCATGGAATATTGATGTTTGACGCTTCACGTAATAATGTTTTACAAAGGGCAGACGTTCCTGTGATAAATTATCTTTGCAAAGCTGGGTAAGGTCGGTGTTGATAAATACTATTTTAAAATATAAAATCTTGTCACTGTAGAAAACATAGATGACGTATTTTGATTTAGGGGAGCACCGATTTCCAAGACTGACTGGAAATTATTTTCCGTACCTACATTGATTATGGGAATTTCCTCTGGGAGAATGGAAATTGTTCTTCGGGCACCCCATTTCTGTATCAGCAACCCTTCAAATTCCGGATACCCGTGGGCTACTTCTACGGAATAAAGGGCTCTTGGGAGGGCTGGGGGTGGCCTTGCACGTGGAATTAAATCACTGATGGCGAGCAAAAAACAGGCTTCGCCATCCACAGGCGATTGGTTTTACATTTTGATGGCCTCGCGCCCCTTTCACTTCTTTCTTTCATCAATGTGGTTTTCGCTTTTTACTCAATGCCCCTCCATTCCGGTCTAGAGCTAATACTTTCTTCCTTCAGTCTGGTACAGCGTAGATTGCCTTATTACCATATTAATTTTCGTTTTCCTCAAGGATAAGAGAAGACGTGATAGGGAAGCGATGGATAAGGGGAAGGTATAAGTGAAAATTCCTCTTCATGAAAAATGTATAAACTTTTTTGATTCCTTTGAGTGGGTTTATCCTCTTCCTCACCTGGAGCCAAGCAGTTGAGCGAGAAGGAAAGGTGTTCTCGGCACCTTATTTAGAGAGGGCGGGGGGCCATGAATACCTCATTTACACCACACAGAAACAATTCGCTCAGCTGGCGAACCCAAATGAAAATAACCTTTTCCCTTTAGAGCCCCATGTATAACTTTGCTCCAATAACCATAAACGCTTTAGGGGCGTCTATCCTTGAATGAAATAACTTTGAACGAAACCTCGCAAGGCGTGCCATAATCATATCGCCGAAATACCTCAAAGCTCGTGCATAAAATGATAATGCCGTGGAAACTGATAGTGTAGCGTCTCATCTCAACATCTTTTTCCCTTAAACGACATGTTGATTTCAATCTGTAGCCTACCCACGCATGCTTTGTTCCTCTTGAGCTCAGAGGTCCATGATACTCGTGTTGATTCATTTGTCTTATGGTATAACAGTGACAGTGTAGATTAATGTAAGAATTTAAGACGGCATTAAGGTTTTATAACTAAACAAGCGTAAACACTCGATTTTGAACGTCACTAAAAGACATGTGATCAAAAAACGGACAATGCCTAATCAAACTCAAACATTCCAACAAAGGTAGCACAATAAGAAGTTGGCGGGATTCTTGTCATTGATGTCTTGTCTCACTGTGGCTGACGTCACCCGCAATGGATTGGCAATGTCATCTTATCGTAACGATGGACATTATTTTCAGAGGAAGATCCTACATGGGGAATAGATCCCGGCGAAATCAAGCCCGGGAAAAACGTGTTCTAATTATTGTCATTGTAATTTCTTTGACTTAAAAAATGTGCCCTTAGTTCATATTCTTGTATTATTATACTTATATTGTATAATATACTTATTATACTTATATTATACTTGTATATATTATTCATAGTACATATTGTTGAACAGAGGTAACACTTCATATCCTCATTTAGCAGCTCTTTAGAAGCTCTTGTTTGTGCCCTTGCTCAAATTGTTTCTCCCCTACAATAATTGAGCCGATGAGTGGATGTGTAAGTATTCACATTATCATAATTGTGTACGATGAAGAGTCGTGAACTGCCAACCGAATTGGCCTATTGAGTCAGCTTAAATTCCATTTTTAATGTTGAAAGGTGTTATTCAGACATTCGATGCTGCACCGTTCTAGCTCTTTGTCAATGGATGATAAGTTGACAACAGCAACCATTTCCTCGCGTTTCCTTTTCAAGGATCTCGAAAATAGCTTCCTTCCATTAAACAGGATGACAAGTGTCGCGGCCTTTGTCGGGAACGAGGCGAAGGAGATAGATGTAGTGCTTTTATCTACCCACGTCTCGGAGTTGTTGGATTGTTTTTCCGTGTTTAAAAGAGGGATGATGGCTTATTTCTCTCAACAATCGATAGTTGAGAACGCGTGAGAGGGTTTTACATTAGTTCACCGAGGAATCCACAAAAGTATTCCAATACAGTTAACTGTAGAATGAAAAGTTCACTGGTAGCAAGCGACGACCTAGATTTTCCGGCATTGGTCTCAAAAGAAATAAAGTAGAAAGTAAAAAGTAGAAAGCTCTTCGGAGGGTGACGGATTTGGAAAGTTCACACGTTTGTATAGCGGGTATCGAGGTGACTTGTAACTCTTACGACGTTACGTTTTGTCGAACTCCTTCCCTCCCAACTTGCCTTTCTCCTGAAAATGAAATTTCCATACATTCTTCCTTTCCAAGATGAGAAAAGTAATGCACAATCTATATACAGTGGAGACATGCCCCATTTCCAAGACGATTGTCTTCGACCTCAGTTTCGTATTGCAACTCGTTTTCGTTATTTCACCTTTTCCTCTGCCGAAGGTTACGTGCTTTGAGGGCACACCCACACATTTATTTGGTCTTGAATCAAAAATCGAAATGTGACTACTTTTATTAGCTGCGGTTTGGATTTACACAGTTAGATGAAATATTTCAACTAACACACATGAAGAAATTACAGAAAATTCAAATTATTGGCTGATTTTAAAATTTGCAATATTTATTATTTAATTCAAATTAATAGCATACGGGCTATTTAAGCTTCTTTCTATTAATTTTCACTATTATTATTATTACTATCATTAAAATGATTACATTCCTTTTCCCTGTTCGTCGTGCGCTCTTTTATTCGTCAGGTTCGTCTTTTATTTCCTCTTCATTGATAAGTTAACCTCGTTCGAAAAGTGAACTCTCTTCTGCGATGCCTCAGTTCCCGATCGAAATAATGGATTTCTCGTCTTTTGAAATCAGGTTTGCAGGATTCTATGGCTCAAAAGTAGCAAATTGTGGATTGGATACATTTCGCGGATCCGCACTAGCAAAATTATGTGGGAAAATCAAGGCAAAGTTGAAGTAAAATTATTATTTATTAATTTTTGTATTTCGTCTGTGTGCTCACCACGGGTTTTGACTAATCAAACGTCCGAACCTTGAAAAAACGCTCGAATGAAACACTCAAAACGAGGAACAACCCCTCTAACCTTGGAAAATTAGTTTCTTTGTTGATTGTAAAAGTTTTGAAACGACTTAGATATATAACAGAGTCAGGTTCAATCGCTTGGAGAGTCGTGGACCACTCTAGAAAGGATCAGTTCTGCCAATGCAGAAAGCCAGAAGTTACATAAAAACAAGAAATAACAATCTTCCTACTTTCTCCCTCTGTGCTTTGTATCGGTATTTCTGTCATTATTTTCACTTCACTGCACTTCGATAGTAATGTCAACTACGTGGATGCTGAAGTTAAGTCCCTGGTTTGCAGTTACTTCAACACAGTCGATATACTCCTTCGGTTCTATTGCCTACGGTGTAAGCTATGCAGGAGTACGTACTTGAGCTTCTTTTCATCGCTCCTTACCGTCGTTAACAACAATACAATCTCGATCTATTGATTCTTTCTTTTTACCGACCCTCGCACGTAATCTTCCTTGGATGGTCAGCTTCCTCATCTCATTCTATTCCTCCTTTTTCTACCACATTTTTTCTTTCTCCTGTCGTTTCCCCTTTTTCCCTTTATAGAATCAGTGGGTTAGCTCTTTCGAGTGGGGAGTGAAACGGGAACCAAGGGGAAAAAGCGAAATACGTGTAACTTGATTATTTGGGACCCTTCCCCATTTCTTGTATCCCTTCATCCGGTTACACTATGATCACCATGGAGAATAATCTTTGGGCGTTAGCTCTTTAGAAGTCCTCGTTTCTTATCCCCAAAGAATGAAAACAAACAACGTTGGAATAAATCACATTGAAGAAAAGTGTCAGGTAAGTCCTAAGTTATACATCACGTGGGTACCTACTTACGTATAAATGGATCACGTTCATGTCGTATAAAATCGGCTACAAATCTCGCACACTTTGTCTACTGCACAATTGAGATCTACAAACTTACAAGGGGTCAGATAATTTGTGTGTATCATTTTCATCTTCTTCTTCTTGTCGTTGTGACAACGGTGACACGGACAAGGTGTCGTACACCTCTAGTATTGAAAAAAAGAGACTCTGGTAATTTCAGTGTCGCAGGTTCTCCTTTCCTAATTAGATATAAAAACAAAGGTTTTTTTTTTTTTTTTTTTTTTTTTTTTTTTTTTTTTTTCATCTGACCGTCATTTTATCGAAATTTTTTCGGTCGCCTTTGTTCCGCTCTTGACGGTTAGATCAGACTGCTCTTGAATGTGGTAGAGGGAAAGAAATGGATCAGCGTGTTTACTCACTAGAACAATGTACCAATTGAGGAATATTTATGAACGTAGTGTACTGGAATTATCAAGTAAACATTCTTTCCTTCGTTCATTAGCCCATCCATGATCTTTTTAAAAGACCATTTCGTCAATATTTCTTCCCATTTGTTGAAATACAATGAAGATTCAAGTTACCTGAACCATCTTTGTACGATAGTCATCTTACTTAGGTGGGGGATGTGTGTGTGCCAAAAAGGTGGAATTCAAAATTAGTGTTTCGCCATCTTCCAGTGATGGAATGACCCGGCAAAACGAAGAAAATGAGTCACGATCTTTCGGAATTGGTCCAAACCACCATCCCAATTGAGTGATTGGTGACTCAACCCACGGAACTGACCCCGCGGAAGGTTCCGTCACGGCCAGAAGGAGAATGGTGGGGCTTTACGAGATCCGACGAACTTTCACAAGAAGCTTCAACAATCTTTCCATAACTGCTCTTTTAGTTTATTATTCTTTTTAGAACCAATAAACCCGTAAAAGAAGAAATTTGGTCACCTCCAACTTTCAACTTTCACAATTCAAGGTGCAGTATTATTATTAAATCTGAGATGTCCATCGGCGGTCCGTTGTCTACCATTCAAGCCAAATAGATGCTTATAGGTGATATTAAAATGCTCCAGAAATTGTTGGGAATTTCTTTGCGAACCCATTTGGATTCTAGTTGGTTCTGACGATCCACAACAATCACAACAACGGAATCGGAGTAAGAGCAAATAGGTATTATTTGTAGATATTTCAAAAATAACTTCTCGGCTTCGGATCATCAACAGCTGCGGATCAAAATTTTGGATTTCGAATCGATTAGGTACGTCCTGACTCTATCGCCACGGATTGGAAGTGGGTAATTATGGGTCATGAAGCATAAAAAAATGGTACATCTCATGATAAAAAGTTGGACCACTCCTTTCTTATCCTAAATACGTAGGTACTTACTCTGAACACCGTATATCGGCACTCTACTGTTGTACGCTCATTTAAAGCAAGCGTTGCACGTATGATGCTTCACCATGTCGGACAAAGGGCTAATATTATGTACGTCGTTCATTCTGCGTGTGTGATGCATGTACATTTTCCATCATTCTGTGAGGTGGAATGAATACTCTGAATCGATTAACTTGAGGAACTTCGAAGGAACTAGACCTAAAACAGCGAATAACGTGCTATAGTGTAGTGGCCGGCATTGTAGCAATAATACGTGAGTCATACAACAATTATTGAGCCACTATCTCACGAAATATCATGATGCATTAACTTGCTGACCTAATCTAGTCGCATGAATACATTAACACGCCGTTATTACGTGATAAGATATGACTTCTAATGGCTTTAAATGTTGGTAACGCGAATATTGAGCGAAAATTTTAGCAGTGCTCGCCATCGACGTATAAATTGGGGTCCCTCTTCCTAACCTCAAGATAGTTTCTCTTTTGAATCTTAAACAGTTATTTTAGATAAAAAGGGGGAAGTAAATAATGGTCAATTCCTTTTCTCCCTCTTTCCCACTCCTTCAGTTCATTTCACCAACTCTGAGTAAAGTGAAGAAGCATTTCAATTTTTGGTGCTTTTCTGTGACTATCCTCTCCAATTTCGGAAGACAATAGGCAGTTGGGAAAATCCTCCCAGCCCAAGTCCTTCCTTGAACCTCTAGCGGAAAGTACTTTGGCAATAATTGTTGAGAGAAAAGAGAAAAGTTCAATTCAAATGAATGAATCGCTAATTTGAGGCGGAATGTCCTCTTCCAAGTTCTAATTCTATAACAGAATCTTCTCCTTTTCTTAGTCCCTTTTTAGATAAATTACTCCAAAGGCTCTCTTGAATTACTGCCCCTTCCATGAATAATAAAGCTGAAATTGTCTGAATTATTCACAACAATAAGAGTTTTCTTTCCCGCTCGAAAAAAGAAAGAGTTGTCACGACTAATTTATGCCTGTAAATGAAGTACCATCGCTCACTTGAGCATCGTGGGGCTAAAGGCCCACTTTATTCACCTGTTTAACCAAGTAACAAGCACTTTTGTGGTTTAATCCCAAGAGAAATTGTTATGAACTGGGAAGGATCCCGGAGAACTTCTCCCCTCTCAACTCAACTTTTTGCAGCCATGTTAATTCACGAAAGAACCAGCTGACGGATGAATTGAAATGTTGATGAACTCTTGTAAGATTGAATGGACTTTGATGTGTGCGCTCGAATTCATTTTTTATAGAGTAAAAAGCAGTTCTGCATGGTACGAAAAATGTTACCTCTACCCTACAAGACGGGAGTACACAGGATGAACTTTGTATAATAAAATCGGTTCTACTCGTAATTATAGAAAACCGGAGATCGGGTTGTGACTTCCATACGTATATCTTGCTGAAAGAGCGCCTGCCTCTAAGAAAACAATCATCATGGTGTAGTTACACAGCAGCCACGCACACATTTTTTTCATTAATTATATTTTCCTATGGACGTTCAGCGTATCCCTCACATCCATCCTTTTTTTATGTGACTTGATGGATGAAGAATATTGACTAAAGAATCAAACTGCTTCACGATGGTTGTAACACCTTTCGCAGAAAAGTGCGGGAAATTTAGAGATTTCTTTTGACTCCGAGATTGCTTTTAGTTGTCGTACTGGAAAAGTTATATTAAGCTCACGTGCTCATATTCTTGAGAATAACAATAATTTTAATAACAATAATTATAACAAGAATAACAATAATTGTAATTGATATTAATTATTAATATCGTTCTTTAATTTCCCCCTATACTCATTTGGATTGTTCGTTTTCTTTCGTCTTTCGAACGGAATGATGAGCGTCATGGGGTTCTGTTCGTAAGTTGATACGACTCCCTTCTTTTAGTTGGGTTTAGAAGCTTTTCGACCAATATTGACATAAAAGAACCTCGTTTACTAATTGAGTCAACAGCATTGCATTAGAGTATTGTGACTTCGGATAGCTCAGGAATTTAGAGAGCGGAAAAGAAATCAACAACAATAGAACTCATTCCCACTCCCTCGAGATAAAAAAGGGGGAAACGGTGTTTTTCTTTGGGAGGGGAAAATTGAGCTTAGTGAGGTTACTGCAGTGGCAAAAAGGAAGTAATTATCACACTTTTCTCCAAATCTGGAGAAACTGACAGTTGTTGGAGAGCGTTGGGTTGTAGTGTCACCTTTCAGAAGACTAGTTGTTTGTACTCTGTTCAGTCAGAGGGAGAGATAATCCCAAGGACGAGGGAAGGTTTCAACTGGAATTCCACTTTGTTGAAACTGTTGAGGGTTGGACGAGAGTGCGAAGGCGCTGGAATCAATCAATCACGACAAATATTTACTTCGCCTTGTATGGATGGTGAGGCAAAGGGGTTCTGCAGGTAAGTCAAAACCAGAGATGTTTCCGTTGCGCGTTTGAAAATACACCCAGACGAAAATGCCGTCGCAGGATGAATGATTTATTACTTGGAAATACTCTTTAACTGTTCTAGCGCTGAGTTGAACAGTTCAAAACGCTTCAATTGTCGGAATTTGAACTAGATCTTTATTCAGAAAAAAACTATTTTGATGTTTGTAAATTGAGTGGGGTTACACCTGTGCCCTACAGTTATTTATCACGTGACTGAAGTCCGGTGCAAATCAATAACCGACTCGTAGACGATCATAATATAATCAATAACGTAAAAACAAAACCATTCACTGTTTTTTTTTTTTTTTTTTTTTTTTTTTTTTTTTTTTTTTTTTTTTTTTTTTTGGTTAACCAAATGGCTGTGGATAGGTAGAAGGTACTGCTGAACTGCTGCGGGCATCCTGACCTGAAATTGGCCTGCACAAAAAGGATTGGACTCAAAATAAAATGTAACTTTCATTTGAAATGCACAACGAGAGCAATTAAAAATTGTTCCTTCAGTGTGGTTATGATGCAATAAAATTTTACTGGCATTCAAAGAGTAATCGTTCCGGTCTTCGAGCTCCTCGTCCATCTCTATCGTCCGTAGCGGCGTTTTAAGGAATGGCCAATCGACCAAGTGGTCCCGTTAGATGCCTTCAGTCCCCCATCAGCGTGATATAAAACTCCCGAGAAGTCAATTCCTCTCCGGAACATTAATGTCCCAGTTTGAGTGGAGAGGGAATTCCACCATCGTTCGCTCCAACTGCCAATCGTAAAGCTGGGGACCTGTTCATGATGCTCCGCTCACATCGGGACTTGCAGCGTTTCGACGATTTGTGTACTGCAATGGAGTTGTAATTATTCAATTCTGACAGCATTTTAACGACGCTCTTGCAGCCTATGTATTGGGGATGATAGCCCGACATGTTGCAGAGCCAAATCCCACTTACACCAGGTTCTGGAGTCTGTGGTATTAGGAAGTGGTGAAGGTTGCTGCCTTAACTGAGCCGCCGACCAGACGAATATGAGGCTACGATAACAACAACCCGAGTTAGGGAGAAAGTTTGGTCGGGAGCGAGTGAGGTGCCCGCCGACCCTCTTCTGGGAGAAGGGAATACTATTGATTTCGCGCTAAGCTCGTGTTAAAGCACAGATAATGTTAGGGACAGCCTTTTTTTCCTTCTTTTGCGCTCCCCTCCCTACATATTGCTGATTAGCTGATAAGGATCTTCGAAGCACGTGCAAAATTCGAACGGTCAGGCTCGAGTGAACAAGAAGCGTTTTTTCTTCTCATTAGCGAGCCCCTGGGGGTATTAGTCACCTAGGTACAACCACACTGCGGGAGATGATTCATATTCTGAGCCGTGCCCGGTGGCCAGACCTCCAAGTCCCAAGAGTTACAAGCGAATCCTGAAACCAGACACCCTTCTAGTTATTCGCTAACGAGCTCGATAAACCCGGCTGTGGAGGCTCCTCCAAATGGGAGTCACCTGAAGAAACATCGTATTTCGCGGAACCGCTCTTCGGTGACTTTTGTTTTCGGGAAGTCCAGTTGACAGATCGGCATTTCGTAGCCTTCTTCAGACGGCCATCTTACTCATACATCGCTTACCATCTCCGATACGATGGACCAATATAGCAGCCCAATGCTTACGAATTGAAAACTAAGTATAATTTTGAGTGGACAATTTTTGTTTCAATATGCGTGTACCTCAACTGCTCAAGCGCCATCTGTTCCATGCACGATCACGATGTTCGAATGACGACTGGTGTCCTGAAGTGTTTTACAGAGAGATGGGAGTTGGCGCGGATCCACCTTGACGACAAAATATATGAATTTTCTCAATGCCCTCCTATATGTGGAGGAACATAAAAATATTCGTCTTCAGTCCAGGATTCATTGGCAGGAGCCAAGTAGTTTTTGCATCAGGCACTATTGCTTCAAGAATTGATGGGTACCTATATTCAACGACCGGAGAAGTAAATTACACGGTGTTGGCTGGTTGACTTTTAGCCGCGTCATGAGCCCAGGCTTTCAAAATTAATTGGCTCGCTGATTAGGTGCTGCGAGGGACGTTTGAATTTGAAATGTCTCCGTGCCGTGGCAGGGAACGAGGCTATTAGATTTTGAGGAGCGTGGTTGGTAGAATAGGTTGGTGGGCATTGTAGTTAAGGCCTCGCTTGGTTATCAACAAGGATAGGTCCCGAATAGGTCTCTTGTACCGCGCCGGCATCACAATTCAGTATTCATTCTCAGTCTGCCCTTCTCGTCCGATCTCTTGTCTCGCAACTCCTCGCCGTCCCCACGCTTCTCAGCCTTAACTAATAGGCGCTCCAACCGCGAAGGCCCTCGAAAACAATGATTGGATTTCATTTACGTGATGTAGCGCCGGTTTCCTATCTACCGACGCAGCTCATCCTTTCTACGTATCTCCTGGAGCAATCGGCTTTATGAATGATGTGTCTTAATTAAGTTGGATCCTTCCATCCTCCCTGCATCCATCCTCTTCCACCACTATCCCCGCCATCTTTTTTTGAACTGAAAGCAATCAGCCCAGTCTTCCTCTGTCATCTTAATTAACTTATTGTGAGAGGTGGTACGATCTCAACTCGTTAGTTTGATTCATTACATGGCTTCCGATCTTGTAAATGAGTCTGCTCGCGTCTCATTAATCTCCTTCAATGAACGTCCCACTTCATCGATGCCAACCATCACAATCAATCGACAAATCTCGCAGTGCATCGAATTCGTTCCGCTTGCTATGATGGATCTAAGTATTGGTGAATCATTGCAAGTGAGCTCTCCAGCGGGACACCATGAATGTATAGATCACCAAGTCATCTGCATTTATACATTTCTTATCATCTCCTCTCAGTCCTAACAGTAATTTCCTTTCTTTCGTCGGGATGAGTGTGAAAAACCGCTGAGTTTATTTAGCAGTAAATACCTTTGGAATGTCAGAAATAGTGCAGAGCAGTGCGAGAAAATGGCTAATCCAATCACGTCACGCATCAGCATGTTGAGATCAGTTGTTTTAAAGATGGGCAATGGTTTTAAAGTATTGGTCATGAATAGAAAGCATAGTTATGGTATGTAGCAGAAGTAACTTTAAAAAATATTTTTGGCCCCGACTTTAAGTTAATAATTTTCCCTCATCTCCTAAATATTCTGGAATTCTTGAATTGAAGCTGTCCGACTTCAAAAATTCATGGAATTTTCAGGAAACTCTTTGCGGTTTTCCGTTTTTTCGCTGCTTAACAGCAGTCACGTTATTACTTGGTAACCTAGCTTCAATTTTTCTAAAAACTGTTATGATTTTTTTTTTTTTTTTTTAATTTTTTTTTTTTTATTTAGAAAAGATTGTATTTAAAAACAACCCATAAGCGGAATCGGGAAAAATATCTACGGACAAACGGCCCTGCTTAGTAGCTACTAGGAGAGGCAGTATATGAACATACCTGCTGTCATACGATTATATTGCTGGAAAAATTCACGAGGTCGTGAACGCTCGTTATCTATAAACACATTCAGAACAGCAGATAGTGTACAGTTCATCGATGGAAACGACAAAGTCCGAGACAAAAGGTTTCGTAATTAATTATGAAATGGGTCAAGGAGCCTGCTGGTTTTGCAAAGGTAACGAACTGTGAGGGCAGGGAGTGGATAGGTGGGTAGCGGCAAGCTAACTAGTCTAAGCAGGCGACTAATGAAGGGCGGAAGACGAGGACACCTTTCGTTGGCTTCTCAAGGCCACCTTGACAGGCTCGAGGGCCCTCCATAGGTTAGTGGTCTCAGCACTTCTTCATCGACTTTTTCACACCTTCACTGCTGAGTTACACGCGAAAAACCTAATTAAGATTGAGGAAGATGGCTGTTCTGTCTTCATATGCAGCGTAGAGCACGAATTAGGTACGATCGATTAATTGGTAGGTACCATGCAATCCTTGTAATAATTACCACAACAAAACCTGAAGGGCTACGCGTAACTATCACTAGTACTCTCCGTTATTACCGGCCAATGGACTGACTGACTGTTGCGAGAGAGAGAGATTAGCATCATATTCAAACTAAGAAGGTAGCTTATCGTACGATATACGCATCCCTTGATTATATTTTGCGCCGTCCTAGCTCTGTTTTAGCGGGTACAGCCGCTGTTTTTATTGTCTAAAGCGAAACAGTGGAAACGTTTGGAATATTACCATATTGGAATGGGATTGTCTAGAATTATACTTTTGGTTCGAATCCAAAATCCTGATTATTCTGATTCAGCCAGCGGTATTGTGTGTACTGTGATAAATTATGACTAAGCAAATTTCAGCTACTTATGTCAAACAGTTCAGTATTTAGAGGTCCTCCACCTTTACAACCCCCTCCCTCTCCATCACTTCCAAGTTTTCGTCATTCGATCACGGTTGTTGGCTGCAGCACAGTAGTCACTCCAGCTGAAATTTAATTCTCCGAAATCCGCTGCTAATTGAATTTACAATTACAGTACAAGTTGTACTGTAATTCTGTCCCTGAACCAGCTATGGTAGAAGAAGATGGAGTGTACAAAAAAATATGATCCCTTCAGATTCAAAATACCCGTTAAAAATATAGAATAGGCTTCATTATAGCAGAAATCTTTCTTTGCTCAATGATATTTGTTACCGCGTTAGTTTAGGTTAACAAGGATATTGTAGACACAGCCATCCTTCGGGAAAATTATGATTTGAGAAGCATGATACGTATGAGGAGCCTCCTTGATATATCTCTCTCCCAGCCGTCCAAACGACATTCATCCACCTTGATTAAACCCTGTGTCAACAATATTCCTTAACGAAATTTGGATTCGCTCTTGCATGAAAGGATCGCAAGGCTCAGATATCCTAATTGTGAAACACCTGTTGAATCATCGTGACGTCGTTTTCTCTTATCGCTTCGACTTAGCGAGTTGAATATTCATGGTATAAATAATCAAATTCCATGGGTATTCTCTCTCTAACATGAATCGAGACGGAGAGGCTCTTGAGTAGGGCCTTCATTCAATGGATAAATCCGTTTATTTGCCGAATGTTACAAAGGATGTGTAATTAAGATTTAACAAGAGTATTCGGGTATTGCATTGAATGAGCGGCGGTGAAAGTCTTATAGTTTCTCAGGGTGAATGATTTTTCCAAGTGAGCGGTTTTGGAGGTTTTCAATGCAAGGTGAATTTTTGCCGATGTAACTGCTCTGCTTTTCTTTAGAAGCTGTACTATGGTAAATACCTGTGGAGTAAAACTTTTTTTTTTAAGAATTGAAATCACTTGAGGTTTTAAAAAAAGGGGATATCGCATCAACGAAAAAGTTAAGACCAACTCATGTTGTAAAATATGAGAGCGTTAAGTCTATCGAGAGTCACGGTTAGGGGCTTTGCCGATTGTGCGGAATGACTTGGCGAGTTCGTCTGGGGAGATGAAGTTCGTAAGCGGTTTTGCCAGTTCATTTTTGTTGCCAGTTCGCAGATTACGCAGCACTTACTTGGCGGTAATAACCTACACCACTTAGCAGCCAAGCTTAGCTGAGGTGAGACGATAGGAGCGAGGGGAAGATACTTTGGGAGTTGGTTAGTTAGTCGTAATGGCAGTGTGTTTCCAACTCAAAAGCAGGGCGCTTCCGCGCAAGCAATCAACCTAAATGTTCTGGAAATAGATTTATACGCCAAGCTTTCAACTGAAACCCTCCACACGTACTCGTACTCTAGTTCCCGGTATGCAGCTCCGCGCTTCTACCGCCTCTAACCCCTACCTCGAGCCTTTCACGCCTCTCCTGCCATCTGAGTACCATCCGCGATCGTCCTTTGAAGTAAATAAGCTTAGTTGCGCCCATTGAACCGCCTACGGTAAGGTAGGAACCCCGGAATTTTCTCCATGGTTGATTACTTAGACAGTACGAGCGCTCGCTGTGTCTCGTCGAGGGTAATCCGCCCCTATGTGTGAATTGATGTTCACTAACATTGGTTTCTTACTAGAATGAGCTTCAATGCGAATTAAAGTTGTGTTATATACCAGCTTGCGTTAGCTACCCTATGTCGAAGGAATACCAAGGACGGCAATGATAAGCCGAAGTTAACGGCTCTGGCAGGAGTTAGTGAGGCCAGGTTCTCCACATATTGTACTCCGTCAAACAAGTATTTTGAAACGCAGTTAAAAGCTTTTATTTAATACAAAAATATCCTTCAATGGTTGTAGTTACTGACCAACAGGTGAGGAAGCCAGTTAGAAAAAAAAGTATTGCAAATTGACTTGTTTCCAGTTGAAGTTTGGTTATGTTATTTATATGTTTTTATTTATACGTTTAAGAGCAAGACAATAGCTTTATTGTAAATTATCCAGATAAGTTGAAGGGGGCTCTAATAACCCCCCATTGAGATAGATGAACATTATCAATCATAGCCTATGAGCGTATAAAACATACTCCTGATATCTACTGTGATTATATTCACTTCACAAATGAGAATGTTTTATCTCACCTATGTGTCCCTAGGGATACTCTCAGACTAATGTACACATATATGTACGTACATAAAAATAGATATATTAAGTAGGAATAGCCATATAATATTGAGTTACAGTTCCGTCATTTCAAATCAACACACCGTTGAACTATCAGTAGCCTGCCGGTTGACGTTATGAGGAGAATGATTGGTACACGTGCGTAAACTTCAATAGAGAATAGATTATTAAAGCGATAGCCTGATTTTCTATTGAAAGCCGTCTAAGTCATTTATTAGCCAACAATGCGCCATGGAGCGTGGTAAAGTACTGTCTGCACTACGAAGCTGTGGAAACGGTTGAAGGCTGAAAGCAGAACGTATTACACAGGAGGACGGAAAACTCATTTTGGGCTCAAGCTTCGGGAGAGGTTAATCAAGAATTTAATTAATCCAGTACCACGCAATGAAGTGCCCCCTCTAACCCGAGACGACAATTTAAATAAACATTAATTTGCTGTTGTAATAATTGTTAGAACCAGGAAATTAATCCGTTCTCGACTGTCTGAGCGGAATCCACCACTAGGGAGTAGCTGTTTGCTTTGAACGCCTGTACAGCCGGTCGCATGTATACCACAGTCGTTCGTAACTTCACTGATTGCAGAACCGCCCCCGGTGGATTAGGCTCACAAAGTGAGGAAATGATTTAGTATTATGTATATAGAAAAAAACGCAACTTATCATTCCACAACGGTTTATGGTTCTAGGTACCTAGCGTTTGGTTGAGTGGGAAAGAGTATCTTCGAGGACTTCGCAGTAAGCCTTTATAATATGTACGTATTTAGAAAAACGTTGCAAATTCTTTCATATGGGTTGGTAATTACTCGGACCAGCAGCATGGACAAATTCGAATCGATTCGGCGTCCAAAATTTAGTGGAAAATGTTACGAAATAGGTAGATAGATAACCACTTTAACCTAATTCAGTAGATTTGCCGTCCAAATTTTAAAGGAAAATGATACTCCCTACGACTAGGATCAGAATTATCTCAAAACCCACTTTCAAAACAAACATTGACTTTTGTTTCAGGTTTAGCCATTTTGAAACAAGCCGAATTTCCTTCTAAATCTGAGACCTCTTACATGGAAACTTAAGAAAATAATTTACCATAATTAGATGATCCAATAAAATTTGAAGTATGGTACATTGCTATTAGGTACTCAATTGGGTTGTCTCCTGTCTTGAGAGGTTTTAAGCATTTGATATCAGATTGAAATGTCCGTTCTTCTAAATCAGTTGAGTAAAATAATTGTCCCCATTCAATTTATATGAGAAAACATGTCACAACTTTGGATGATCAATGATGTATAGAAAAATGAGACCGTCCGAGATGGTTCCTTTTGATCTCATAACGTGTAAGGTATAATACTGGTAGATGGCTGTACTCTTTTTGTTGTGGTTCTTTGTCGGTTTCAAAAAATTCTTTAGTCATCCAGAAACTCTGACACCTTTCACGCGTGATTTGATATGCACCGATGCCCTCCCGATCGTATCCAGAGCCAGCCAACCCGCCCCCGCAATAAATACATGTCACAGCCTTGGACGATGATAAGGAACCAGTTTATAGGTATTCGTCTCATGCCAATGGTTTCTACCGCTATGATCGACGGATCCATTCTGCGTTAACTTCTCACGTATCACATTTAGGCGACTGACTGTCGATCGAGTTGGAGAAGCCCTTGGGAAAATAACACTAGTAGACGACCATCAGTAGGAGCAGATAATGTTACGAGTATAACCGAATAATTGACTTCAACTAACTTGGGAACTACTGCCACCCAAATATTGAATATTTTTGAGTTTTCCCTCCTGCCGTGAGATCTCGATCCATTGTTCGTGTTCTCGTAATTTTCCTAGATTACGTCATCGGTTGATTTTGAGGTACCTGCCCGACCTGATCCCGCAGTCCTTATCGTGTTGTCACTCACGCACAGCCCCCACCAAAGCCTGTTTTTCTTATACCTTCCACTTCAATTTGAGAGTGCCCACATAAAAGGTTTTCTTGCTCTTCTAATTGCCCCGGTTTGACTATAATGCTCATCATTTCAGAATGGACAGTATTTGATAAAATGTTATCATCCATAGCATGCGAGGGGCACTCGGAAATGGGCCCACTAAAGAGTGACTGTAATATTACAATATTATGAGAACGACGTGAAACGTCAAACGAGAAGTTGGGGCCTGAAAAAATAATTTCATAAAAGGGTTATTCGATTAGTTAGAGCGGTATCGTGTAAGGGGTTACATAGGGAGACCGATGGCCAGCGGCGTCGTGTGTTTCTGATGGCTCATCAACAGATTCGTCACGGGCTTTATCATAAGGGCAGCTCCGTTAAGGCTTCTCGCTTTCGCTTCATCATGCCAATCACTTTAACATACCATTGACAGATGGAATTCTTCATTAGCCGACCCTCTCCAGTTTCACCCCTTCAGGTGTCAGGATCGTGTCGCCGAGCGCACCGTTCTGTATGAAAATTCCTTCTCTCTGCAATTGAATGTGAATCCCGTATAGTATTGCTAATGCCTTGAATTATCCCCACGCTGATCATTTGAGTCGTAACCAGAGGGTAGCGTATTATTGGACTAGGGAAAGGATTATTGAGGTCACTACTACGTAGTTATTCAACATAAGATGTATTTTACTATATTAATAATATTCCCGAATGATGGAGTCTCTACACAATGATTCGGTCCCACAGGATTCGAAAAGTGAAGTAGGAAAATGACCTAGCAGCGACAAACTCCCATAACGTACAGGAGACGTTCCAAGGAACTCAAAAGCATGAGTGAGGCCGTTCCTTTGTATTTAGTCAGACTGTCCCTTATTTGTCAACGTCAAAATTAGTAACGTTCTACATCGGGCGTAACTATTAATCTGCCTAACTGCCCGGAAAGGGGGTTGGGAGTTAATTACTTCATGCACATTTACGCTATTTGGAACGTTTGAAGCAGGAGGTTTGTTGTTTCGAGTATGTTATTGTCAATCACGTTGAATCCCTTTCAATATATTACTATCATTATTTTTCTTAGTTTCAATTTTTTTTTTTTTTTTTTACGATTCGGTGGTTGAATTGACTTATTTTCAGCCTCGATCGGAGGTAGGATGAGGTGAACTTCGGTTAATTTGAAGTCAGTTCCTAATCCTTGGTAATGGGGCAATTAGGGTATTGTTTTCCACCAAAGTCACTTCTGAAGATTAAATGTATGCAGTTATGTCTCTTAAATGAAGTTTCTTCTTGATACGTTGAAAGAGCGATTCCTTTAACAGGCGAGATTCATTATTTAATAATTAGCAGCCTGATGACAAACAGGTGAGAGGATAGTGTGATCACTTAGTGTCCTCTAAGTTGCCAACGCCGATAGTAAATATATAACCTTACTCCTTGATTCCCAGTACGGATAATAATTGTACAGACTACTTATTCGATCATTTTAATAGCCAAATTTTATCATTTAACTCGTGACCCACTCACTTTATAGGGGCTATAATGTGTACTTAGAACTGGGATAAGTCTCACACAGGTTACAAGATGACTCCTACTCGATCAGATTAAATATGAATTACGTACATAATCACTACAAGTATGTTTGAGGTTCGGTGAATGCCCATGTTTCGTTTCTCATACAATTTCCCGCCTATTGTGTTCTGAAACACCTTTGAGAGTGATTAAACCTTCGTTGATTGTTCTCGTAAACCAAATCACGTAATCAAAACATCCCTCAACGTTGGCGCAAGTGTGTCTGACAACCTGATTTCCTATGCCCCCTTTGTATTGATTGTCACATGTTTGGGCGTCACATCGTGATAACAACCGTACTATTGGCACATTTGTAGTCATCGCGGACGTAGTTGAAGCTACGTATAAATTTATGTGATTCGCGGGGTGATTGATTGGTTCGTGCACCCTTCTCCGCATTACTTCGATGAATAACAAAAGTAACGAGTGCTCTTCTTCAGTTTCCACGTATATACTAGACAAACTGCAATGAATACAATTGAAGTGCTACCTACTCTACATAAATTGATACATCTTGTAAACCTCTGCTTCTTTTTCAGAATAACTATACAATTCAGAGTTCTTGACTTGCAGGGGTAATAAAGTTATTTTAAGTTTTTCACAAACTTCTAAAAATAGTCCATGAATTGTTCCGTCTATTACTTATTCATGACTGTAGTTCGTTCGTAAGTATGTAATCTTGGAGACCTATACACCATGCTGATTATACTTGGAGTGGATAAAGCTCAACTAAGAATGGTTCAGCAGTTTTCCAAACACACACTAACTGTTCAATTGTTCAATAAAGTCACCCAATACAGTACGCTATAGTGGGATAATTTTCAACAAGCTCGAGTGCCGGTTTCTTCCAAACTGTTGATGAAAAAAATGAAGACATTGACTAGACTTTAATGGGACTCTAATGAGCGAAAGTAAGGGTGATGAATACGCTGTCAGTATGGGTACTGATACATGTGAGACTATTTGCAAGGATGATGGAGGACGGTAGCTGTAGAGAGCTATCAACGCCAGTTAGAACGGAAATAGGTTGGGATTGCGATAATTTTATAAATATTGGTGGAGGTTTGGCGCAATCAGCAGAAGTATGTATGCGTGATCCCTTATGTATCCGTCATGTAGTGAGGGTGACAACCAGAAGGTGATGCAGTCTGAAGTACGAGAGTTGTGAAGAGGGAGGGGGGTGGTTTAAAAGATTCTTTTGCATTGAGGAAGTGGGCGCCCCTATTGAACGACAAAGGATCCGCCAGCGTCAAGTGGCAGAACGGTTGGCAGTATGGCGGACAGCTATGGCGCGGGCCCCCCCTTCGCGCGGGTTGGATTTCTCGACTCAGTTCGTTGCTGGGAATGATAGAAGGGAGCCTCATGGGATGATGGTGGGATCGTCCGTCGGTAGGGGGGCCTTCAACTCTTTTTCTTCCAGCAGTCATTCTCTCTTCATCACAACCTCTCAAAAACTCCTCCCCTGAGCGAATTCCGCGTCCTTGTGGTGTTCCATTCAGTACCTATTGGGCTAGCGCCCTATATGGATATTTGGCAACGGAAAATTTATCGTAAATTCCTCATTGATGCCTTATGCCGTAGGCTAAACTAATAGAGTCTGCTCGATTCTTGCTAAGCTCCGCCAGAAGCTGCGTACGAGCAGCATTAATTTCCAATATCTCGAAGACTGTCAGCGTCAATATTCCATATTTTAATCGGATGAATTTACGCTAAGTTCGGTCTACTTACATCCGAAACGTATCCAGTGTTGTTGTGTTCCCACTAAGAGGTTTCTAAGCAAGTCAATTCTGGGCGAAGTGCTTCTCTTTTCATCCTATAACCGACATTTCCAAATGAACTAGTGTTATTACCAGAATCATTTTCGTTTTTTCCCCTACATAGGTGAGTTATTGAACAAACTGAGGATATTTTCTTCCCAACTGTGTACTGTGTTATTCCTAGTAAAATCCTCAACTTTAGTCAATTTTTTAATTTTTTTCATAAACAGAAATTGGCGCTTGAGCGTATAGGAAAGCGTTTCCATTATCCGACATACCAAAAATAGCCTCCTTCTGAGTGAAATGACCTGTCCAGTAATGACCAGTCCAGCTAATCTCAATCAATTCAGCGTTTAGATTTTGGTGGAAATTGCCTTCCTACTAGCCTTGGGCCTTGAAGATCTCTACCCTGATGTCACCCGTAGCTAGTCTTTATTTGTGGCTTGAGCTAGAATTCAGTTAGGCAGAAATTAGTTATTTGCGACGGCCTTTGGACGCCATTCTTCGCTTGCTCGTCGTATTTCGAATTTCGCTATGAAACGTAAAGGTGGAATTGTTCAATAGGAATTCAAATGTCTATTCCAAAAAGAACAACAAACCCAGATACCAGAGGTCTAACAACGTAACGCAACCACATAACCGCGAATAGCCCTTATAATCTAACCCATGGGTCTATCTCAGCAGTAGCTTAGGTACGTACAACGCCTTCATGCTGCACATTTATTCCATAATTCATCGTGTTGTTGGTATTTGAATGATGATTCGAAGAGATACTACCTACATGAGTCGCCTCTTAAAACGTAAGAATTTGTCCGTGCTCTTCGAAGAACTGTATACAATAATATTCACAGTAAGAATAATCGGTCTCAACTCTCTAGTTCCCTGCGGACATTACGGATGCTTTATCTCGTGTTCGTACGACGTTTAGAAGACGTTACAAGGGGACGAAAATAAATGGTTCCGGACAAAAAAAAGTGGAAAAATAATATCACCACATCAACTCTGTTTTAGTTAACACGTGTATTCCCTTGGGTTTTCTGTGCCTCTGTTTGTTTATGAACACGGGGAGTCTAAAAAAAAGAAAAGAAAAAGCTAGCTGGTATACAAGGACAGATTTAAGTTCTTAATAATACCTCTGCATTGGAAGATAGTGGTGACTATTCCCTATAACTTCATTTTTAACCGGAGAGCCGTGAGAGCAATACAAAATATATAGATATTCTGACGTTTCTTCCCACCTTATGGGTTGCTGATGATGGGTTTTGTACTTTCTGACCAGAAAAATTAACATACGCGGACCGGTTTTACGCTGCAGGGACAGGATCCTTCAAACCCACAGAACGCTCTGCCTTTCCTACCTATTCGAATATTTTTGAACGTCTCACAAATTTTGTGGTTGAACAGAAATCTAGGGGCTGTTTGTTTCCCATTAAATTCTAGGCGTTCTAAATTTTTTTTTTTAATGAATGTCTAAATACAAGCTCAATTGCCGTGGTGTCCAGCATGGGCCGATCGTCATCTTTCAGCTCCAACTCTAAATAAGTTGATTAAAAAAAATTTTTTTTAAAGAATAATTATTAATAAGTTAAGTGTAATAATAAAGTTGATCATAAGTTAATAAATAAAATAATTGATAAATTATTAAGTTAATCTGACTTTTTCGGAGGGGGGGGGGGGGATTTTAGTTTTATGGATTTTAGCTTTTAATAGCTGAAACCTATTTTGTTGTGTGTTGCTTCGTCTCTGTGATATTACGATTATTTTTAAAGAAAAAAATAATTTAGAAATCAATCATCCAGATCAAATATGGTTGACCTGGAAGTAAATGTTTGGATAAGCTCAAAATCAGCCAAAGTAGCAATGTTTACTGAGAGCAACTTGAAGATAACGAACTCATTCAAGTATGTTAAAATAGTTTTTGTGAATCGCTCTGAAATATTATAGTTATCAGGGCTGGAGAACGCGTATTAACTCGAATGACTGCTAAACATCGGTGACCGCGTTTTTTGTTTGCTATTGTGTTGAAATGGAATCTGATCACGCGATCGATTCGTGATTATTTGCGGGTTGAATAGCAATTTTTGTAGTAGTTTCCGTGTAAGAGTACCTTGTCATGAAATGTTGCGCCATTGCGAAAAAGAGTGAGAAAAACACTTGACCTGAAAGGAAACTAGATTTAGAGAGACAAATGACAGTATTTGGAGAGCCAATGAGGAAAGTCGTGGGAATCGGGTAAAAAAAAACAATCCTGAGGTCCGAAAGAGTAAAGTGACACGTTTCAACATTCGTGCAAACAGCATCAGGAGGTTGACCATATCACACGAACAAGAGAGGTCGTTTAATAAATAATACAGTGAAGGCGAGCAATTACATCGATATCATTTGGAGCGATCGAGACTGACATGCGAGAGGGAATGGGTTTCTGAAAGAGAAGGGGCAGGGAAAAAATCTAATTTTCATCGAGTCAAATAACAGGTTGAACGCCCCAGTTTTCCACCACCCGACGTCTCCTGGGAGCCCCGGTATTATGGAAATGAAAAGAAAATGACCCTGGGTAGATCCGATGGGCAGATGACCCATTAAACCCAGATTGTCACGACAGCTACTCAATCAATGACTATCCTTTCTCGAACCAACACCATCCTAGTTGACCTTGAGCAGCCTGTCATCATCGTATTAGCTTTTTGACTCGCCACATTTTGCTGAAATACGATTAAGAGTTGGGAATAGCCAACGACAGACACTTTTTTTCTTTCTATAATGAAAAGCTGTATATCAACCCTGGTTTATGTATCCTGATTGAAGTTTTTGAAGGGCTCTTAATTGTCGGCGGGCTGTCGTGAATTGGGCCAGTTAATCTCTGCAACAACGCAAATGGGGGAAAAAAACCCTCTGTCAACGTATTCTAGCAAAATGATAAAAATGAAATATTGACATATATATATATATATATTGACCCACCCAATTGACCAATTAGTCACTTGGAATAGTTTTGATGGGTCGCAAAATCTTGATTCCATCAGTGATTTTTGATACCCGGGGCTGATGTTCAGAATGTGTGTGATAAGCAAAAGAGTTTTTTGTAATTCAGCAACTGCGAAAGTACCATTGAAAGTACCTAAGAGAGAAGGTACCATTGTGCAATTTCAAATTTTAAAAAAGGCTTAGAAATAGTTATAATGAATGTTTAATGCTCATTTAAGGCTCTCTAGTTAGTTTGCGAGGTTGGCGAAAGAGAGTTCTTATCCTTCGTGGTCGTGTCGTGTTGTGTATCGTGGCTTTTATTCCAAAAGTCCAAACACGGCGTACATTCTCACCCCTACCCTGTTTTTTGGAATTCAAAACGCTCAAGTTCAGACAATTGTTATAATTTTTAGAAAGCATTTAAAGGGAGTTCATACATACGTGATGTATTAGGGATCAATTTTCCAAAATACTTTAAAAATGATGAAAACATTTTGTGTTGGTTCATAACCTACTTTTCCAGAATGTTACCTGCGTACAGGACGAACGTTCAAGGTTATTAAACATCGAAAAAACTGCTACCGTCTTGCTTTTGGTTACCATGCAAGCTGCTGCAAGTAGATTAGCACCTTCACCCCTCGCTCATTCATCGTGAAATCAACCGACGACAAATCAGTTTAAAAAAATGAGATTGCCATGTCAGTCAACGAGTTTGGCTCGGTCAAACTGTAACGACCAATGCGACGTCGTCCGATTCAATCACTCCGATTGAATTCAAGGGAGTGAACGTACGTGGGGTGTTCATGTCCTTCCTTCCGGTCACGTGCCCCAAGGGCAAGTGGTGGACTCACGAGGAAGATAATGCGACTCAAGGGATATTTCTTCCGGTTGGACGAAGGGAAGGGAAGTTAGGAGAAAAAGGGGTGCGCTCTTCCGTGATCGGAGGGTAGAAAATCTCGGTGCAAGTAGGACAAGGAAGGTGAGAAGCATCGGAAGGAAGGAGCAGGGTTGAGCCTTAAAGTCTCTCACGTCGAGTTATGTTAATGTTTCTGAAGGCTGGCGAGAAATGTCCGAGTTTTCCGTAACACTGTTATCCCCCCTTCCTGCTTTGATAGCCGAAGGGTATGCTCTTCACATTAGTTCTCCTAAAAGTCAGTTTCATCAAGAGAACTTTCATACTCCTCAGCTCTTGAGCCAAAGAAAGAAGTTTTGAGTTCTTCTGTGGGAGTAACTAAGGTAAAAATAATGACTGTGGCATAAGATCGCATCAGAAAGTCATTTTTCCAAACCACTAGTTTAGATCTACATTGGTAAGTTTTAGAGCCAGAGGAAGTGGAGGTGGCCTTGATCTAGTTAGTTGACCATCTCTTTACTATGACGCGACGAATCTTGTTGGGTTCATTGTGTGAAAACCAGAGAGGTGGAGGTGCGGTCCTGAATCTGATCTCCCTGATAACAACAAGTAGAAGCAACCTGATTTGAATTAATGAATAAACAACTTAAAGAAAAAAAAACGAAGTGCTTTTACTTACTTGACATAATATTGCAATTGGCTTCTGAATAATTTTTAAAAATGTATCGGTCTTTTATACCACATTTAAAAAAAAACCTGTGGGGTGGTCTAGAATACATGATGTGTAATGATCCGCCGAATTGCTATGCATTTCACGTCTAAAAGGTGAAAAAAATATTGTTAGATATACTCGGGTTATTTTGTGAATTGTAACACTGGATAATGTTTTGGATTTCCGTTATTCTAAGCAAAATTTGCTTAGAATTTGCTTACTATTTAATAGTAGAAAGCCAAGTATGAAATCGCACATCCGTTAATAATAAAATCTCTGCGTGTCCAAGTTCAACTACAGGGAAAAGCATCAACACCGACCACTAACACTTCCTATCGTGGTCTGGCACCCTAATGTAAGCCTTTATCTTACACTATCCTCATTACCGGGAAAATACCATTTGAGTTGAATCGTGCTATCTCGATACATAACTCTTGGAAGGTCTTATCAAATTCAATCTCGCCTGATTCTCCAGTAAGTTTCTTCTAAAACGGAAGTTAGAGGTTTTCTGTCGGGATTCCGTGAGCTACAACACGTTGGCACGTCTGGTAACATTTTGCATACACCACGGGGTCGAATAATTTAATAACGTGAACTTTTCGGTTATGAGTGCGGATTATCATTCTAACAAAACGTACATTCGGATGAGCCAGTCTGCCTGTGAACGAATCCCTATCAGCGTTCTTAGAATGATAAACAATCATAACTGGTACACGCGAATAACCCGCACAAATACATTTTTTATTCTTCAACTGTATCACCTTTGTCAAATTTATAAAACTAATGAAAATCATGAGAGGTGTATAGGTACCTTGGAGACACATTGACCTATAATATCATTTTCGGTGAATTGATGGCTACCGTCTGATCTGCTCCGGCTGCTTGCCCCTCGAACATTCGTAATTTATTATTTTATTTCATATCTCTTAGACAAACTTGTTCGTACGGGGTTGATTGCTAACTACTACCTATGTCGTATTGTAACGCCATGTTTTGATATACGTGCTCGTTCACCTCCCAAACAATGGTGGTACCATATCATTAACAGGTTGAACGATTTATTTCCAACTCCTAGAAGGCAATCGCAATGTATCATTTTCCATGATTAATGGAATCCATTCATCTAAAAATACTCAAGTCTCCTCGACGGCCGCCGATTAAGCAATTAATAGTTGTCCGTTTTTAACTAATTTACAACTTTATTAAATTCGTTACGGTTAAATGGAATGCGAGACACGGAGTAAATGGAACCGAGAGATTTATGATGAGCTCAGTGACATTAAAGATGATTAAAGTGAATAAATAAATTATTTGAATTCAATTGAGGAGCGCGTATCGGTGTTTGCTTGAGCTTAAAATGGGAAGAGTATTATTTACGGTCGGCTCAAGAGTTGAGAAAACGTGGGCTTCTCTTTGAGAGGATGAGTGTCAGAAGAGAAGGCATCACATTATAATAGTGGAGGAAGAAGTGTTTAACTCGTTTGGCGCAGCATTGGATGACAAGGGCGTTTTTGAGATGTGGTTGGGAGTGAAATTAAAATAAGATGAGATAATACGAGAAAAAAGTACAAATAACAAAAAAGCACAAGACCCGTCGTAGGCCGTTGCATCTCCCTGGCAGCCCTCGCGCCAGGGAGCCCATTCGTTCTTCCACCTTCATCCTCCGCGGCCCATTATCATAACAAAACGAGGCATAAAACACGCTATGAGTTATAAGCTGGCACCTGCGAAGCCAGTGTCGTATAAATCCGTGGTTTCATTGAGGATCCGGTGGCTGGGGAAGCAGTGGTTGAGGTTTTAATGGTTCTTTTCCATGTACAAGCGCGCTTTGAAAGCAATCATGTTCCATCCACTGTACCAGACAAGTGAACCCATCATTTTCTTGGAACCCTAAACATTTACGATAATTCATTAGTTCTACATGAGCTCGGTCTCGAACATTAATTGCGAGCTTCACATGGGGACACTGGCCTCGGGCAGCTAAAAGTTCCGATGATACTTAGTTACTGCTTTCCCCTGGTTTACTCCTCAAATTGGTAATTGGAAGTGGTCATATCTATCATGCATCTGACGGTACTCGGTGGTCACAAATTCATCCCGAAGGTAACAATATTGTTTTCCCTATAAGCTGTTGACTGTGATTCTATTGAAGTGAAACGGACAGTTCATTTGAATCAATTATCGTGATTTCAGAAGGAGCAAAGGCATCAGAAGGACTCTGCATTTTGATTATTTTTTTTCTATATACCGGTTTTTTATTTTGATGAAAAATGTCATTGGCTAACTGAAAAACTTCCTATCCCTATTTTTATACAGAGGGTGACGAGTCCGTCGTTCGTGGGAATCAGGGGTACTCTATGTGCAACTATATATTTCTGTCATCAACTATTAATAATGAAGACGTATAACGTGAATTCAGCTGGCCAATTGGTGACGTATTGCAGACGGAATAGGTTATACCGTAAAGAAATAGGGACAACAATGAGAAAGTTTCATTGGGTGCTATTCATCTTTTCCCCGTAAAGTATCTCAAAAGTTGGCGAAAATGAGGATTACACTAATTCGAATGCTCGTTTTGGATGGATGATGGCTTAAAAAAAAGGTCTGGAGGGGAGGTGGTGCGCTATCGCAATGTCCTCTCTTTGAGACGTTATTCTAGCTAAGGTAGGTATAGTATTTCTACCGCAGACTTAATTTTTTTTTCTTTCTTCTATTTGGATATTATTTTTTGTTTTTATTCTTCTACCTTGTTTCATCATCTCACAGGCAAAATTGGTGTGCGACACAGAGGAAGAAGCTACGGTAATGCGCGAGTGGATATGAGCAGGAAGAGGAAAGGAAAAGACAATTAGTAGCTCTCACCTTTGCCTGAACACTAATGAGACTTCTAGCGACGAAACGTCTCTTTCTTCACTCCTTTCTCACCACTTTCCACCACCAGTCCCTCTCAAACTGAAATAAAGCTGGTTTATACAAACAACAGAGAGGCTGTATCCCGTCGACCATACACTCAACAATCTGGGTCAATCAACTTCTCCCCAATTTGTATTTTTTATATTTATTATTTTATTATTTATATTTTATTTTATTTTATTCAATTCATAATAGGAAGAAGTGTATGTCTCATTGTCTTTTTAAGTTCATAGTTTAGTAATATAAACAGTCGAGCAGAAGACATGAGGCCTATTGTCGCCATTAGGGTTCATGGCTGTTTGATGCTTCTGTGCCCAACGCCAAAAGTATATACTAAAAATACTGTTAATATGTAAGAAACTGAGAAATTGATTAGGTACTATCTAATTGACAATATTTAATACAAAATTTGAATACCTCCATCTTCACAGCTGCTCAACAATGAATGTTTATTTTTATTGTCATCGGTTCCAAGCTGATTCATTGCAATACATTGCAAATACCCCGGCTCAGTGGACATGCTAGAATTACTAGTTCTGTGGTGGGCATTAAAAGCCAACCCAACGCTAACAGGGGCGTAGTATGTTGGCTGTACTATTGTGTATTACGTACGTAGTCTCAGTATTCGTTCAATTAGAGAAGGGATTGAAATTGGACTCGTGTTCCCTAAATCCCCGAGAAACCTAGAGGCTCGAGGTAAATACGATTTGGTAGAGGTTTAGCGTAAACTTAGTACCTAATGTTTCTCACTCCTTGTGATCCAAATCTCCTGAAGCACGTTGGAATTTGAACATACGAAGTGTCCCATTCACAGTAAGAAATTCACGCCGTAAACAGCAATTAAGAGCCAAGGACGGAACAATAGGAAAAAGTTAGACCCAATGAAAACGAACCGAGTCGAAACGCCTTCTATGAAACTTTGATGGAGTTCGCTATTATTCACGAAGTCTGAGTGCAGCTGCGGTAGTCACTTTTCCACATCCCACGGATCAAAAGACAATAAGAAAAATGGGCTACGGCAAAGGAAGAGAATGGTTGGAATGAGAGAGGGGAGACACAGTGAAAGACTTACCCTCTTTACATTGCTTTGCATTATGAATGGTGATTTCCATTATTGATTCCTCGCGAAGAAGAAGCGGTTTTTTCGTGGACACGAACAGAAGGTATTTCCTCGAATAGCCGAAGTAACTACCTATCCGTTGAAGTATTGTTGTAGCGTTTGGTGTCTATAAATAAATAAATTTGTTCTGTGAATAAATAGACTACCTGCTATCCAAGTCCGATATAATTGACAAACGCCATCGATCAGCTTCCAAGGTTGCGTGAGATGGAATTATTCGTGGAAACTCCATTCACACATCCGCTTTTTTGTGCATACATCACTTTGGTGTGCGGGCTCGCGAGATCAGACAGAGCTGTTTTATGGCTGGATATTTCGGATTTAGTCCTCACACATTGAAAAGGCAACTAGTAGTAAGGAGGGAGCTCAGAAAATCAAAAAAGACTTGATTTGTTCTGCTTCAGATTCTTTAGTAAAATGAATTATTAAACATTCTACAAGTTACAAATATCTGTATTTTGTATCTTGTATTTTTCTGTATTCTACAAATAATTGTATACGTTTCATGGCCTAGATTTAAAAAGAAAATGCATGTCCGCCCGCTGGTTTTTTTGTAGCAGTCAATTTTCTAAAGATCTGAAACTTATTTCGAAGACCTCTTCGCGGCCACGTTTCACCCCAATTGGCCCATACTTAGGGAGGGGAATTAAAAAAAAATCAATTATAGAGATTTTGGGTGTAATGGGGTATTTTTGTCACTAGATATGAACGCTGTAGCCATTGAAAGAAGTCCCGAATAGATTGGCACCAACTGGAGGTGGGCTTGGGCCAAACCGGGTACTTATTTCAAAAGCGGATTTTTAAGATTTTCAGTTTCCCAGGAGTGTGATGTATCATTTTCTTCAAAATGTTAGATGCTGAATCGATTGGAATGAGTCCTAACGCTCCACTTTCACTGTTTCCCCCATACTCTTGCATCAAGGGATAATCAACCACTGTGGGATAATTCGCCGCTTTTATTGTGTTACTCACTAATTTTAATTGTTTTCACTTAGAAACACGATTGCTTTTCAAAATGCCGCTCTTGAATTTGTTCCGGAAGTTGCTCATGATTCAATATAATTATATACAAGCTTTAAATGTCCTTGTGCTTGTTTAAATTGCACATAGTTCCGTGAGTTGAAGGTCGTGACAATTAAGTTGTATGTACGCAATTACGGGTGTTCATAGATAATATACCGATGCTTTCCAGTTCGAAATATTTAACAGCTTTGTGTGGGACGTTAGGAATGAAACCGAGTCAGAAGAGAGCGATGGGAAGTGCAATCTGGTAATGGAATAAGTGTGTAGCACCAAGGAAAGACGGAATTTTAAATAGGACGACCGAAAACACAACAGAAATTTATACTAAAAAAAAAAAAAAAAAAAAAAAAAAAAGAACCAACGGAAGCTTCTACAGTGTAATCACTTCTACGTTTCGTTATCTGTTATAAGTAGAAGGGTGGGTATTTTAGTGTAGGGATGCGAGATAACCACTTAGAAAGAAATTGTGAGGAAGTCGGGAGTATTGGAACGATTTTTACCGAATAAAATGTTTGACAACCTCTTGAGGGGACAGTGGACATTCATAACGATAGCGAGGGCGAGAGTTGACAGAGTTAGCCTTTACACGTATTTTCAATATAATAAGATAGATGGCTCCTGCTGAGTTGGATTTGATAATGGGAGAATCGTGGATTTTCGTCAGCCTCTTGTTTCTTCTGGCTCCCTACTAAATATTTATTACGAACGAATCGGACAGAAAGCGACCCGAGCAGAGCGCGATAAGGAGAATGTGGGCGAGAGTCATTAGGAGTCCTCCTTCCCACAAGTATTTAAAGCGCACCAATATTTTATTTAATTAGATACAATTAAGATATATTTGTCCACCCACCAGAATGGGTTGAACGGGAGTTTGTAATGAACGCTATAGATCACCACGAAAGGCTCTCGCGGCTCATTAGGTACAACAGGAGACCGCCAGCTACGTATTACGACCACTTTCCTTGGTCACCGACTTGTCAACGCTAAAGGGAAAAGCCATACGTTTGTTACGGTTTCACCTAGTCGTGTACCTAATCATTGAGGTAGCCGCAATGGTAGTTCCTTAAACTATTTTCACCTTTTGTCCTTCAACAAGATTTAGTAGAGTCCTAGTCGCAAACGTTACTCATAATTGGTACCCATAAAAATCCAAAAATAGGAAACTAAAATACTCGCAATACGTGAAATTTCATGTAAACGTATAATGAAGAGTAGAGTAGTTATTCCTGAAGAATAACAGTTACATAAACTATGGTTTTCATGTTGAAATATTCATTCGCCTCATCACTTCTTCTTATTCAAATCATTGATCCAAAGTACTCGTAGTACTTGACGTTTCAGATTTCAGGTTTCAGATTTCTAATATTTCTTCAGAATGATATTGTAATCAGACAATTTTCTTCTCGATTCTTAATTTCATTTCTGATTGAAGGAAAACTTTAAATAAACCCAAACAACCAAACGCGTCGACATGTCCGTAACATCGTAACTTTTGCACTGGAGCACAAAGAAGGTTAGAGGTGAAATAGGTCGGATAGTGTAAAACCTTGAGGCCTCGAGCTTTTAGAATAAGGGAAACATTGTCACTTGGTTGTTTCATGATAAGTCTGTTAAAAGTTACAATATTTATATGCCATGGGTTTTTTTTTTTTTTTTTTTTTTTTTTTTTTTTTTTTTTTTTTTTTTTTTTTTTTTTTTTTTTTGTAAGCAGCGGACATTTTATGAGTCTTTATTTAGTAGATAGCGAGTCGGTAAACAGTTTTTGAGATACAGGATGAAAACCGAGATAAGTCCGAAAAACTGGTCGTTTCTAGGCCACATGAAGTTGTGCAGAACGAACTATTGAGAGAAAACTCAATTTCCAAACAAACCGATCACAACTATGAAACCGGTTACTCTCGCTCTTTATGCTAGGCATATCAACCTGTTCAACTACAAAATATATTGTACTACGGCTACGACATCGGCCTTAGTGGTTAATCCGAGTCGATGGATATTCTGTAAAAAGCCGTGTTTATTCTATGACTCTTATTCAGTGGCGTGTTGGTTTCTCCATAGCGTTCTTCCAACTAGGGAGAATTGGAATAATTATGAATACGCACATCTACTTCAGCATTATTACAGGGGGTGAGGTGATCAAGATGAGCGTTTGTTGAAAGAGAATGGTTGGTTTTGCAGTGAACATTGGTTGGCAGGAAATAGTTTGAAATCAAGTCTAGGGATTGTTTTGTACTCTGATTGTAATAGTCGCTTATTCACGATGGAAACGATTGGTGTAGAGAGCTTGAATTGCCATTTTGGTTGGTTATTCCTTGAATAATCAACCTATGTTTTTAAGCAACCACTTTGATTCGTCCCAAAAATTTTCTCAGGGTGTTTCATGGTGTCTAGATCAAAATAAGAAAATGTCCGTCCGCCGTACGCCGTCCTTGCCGTTTGTGGTAGTAGACAATTTTCTACAAATTTAAATTTTGGTCAGGAACCGTTTCAGGCCCTAGTTGGCCCTCGAAACTTTACAATCCGATCGGAACAAATTCGGGAGAGTGGGGGTCAAAATGTGTTTCGAAAGATTGATTTTTGATATTTTCGGTGATTTAGGCGAGTGGGGTATTATTTTCAACTAAACTTTGGACGCTGAATCGATTGGAATGAGTTTCCGTACTCCAGGTTTGAGGAATAAACAACCCCTGCGAATGACTTTGCAGCGGTTTTTGGTTGGTTATTCCTTGAATAATCAACTTATGTTTACATGCAAAAGGTCAACCTCTCCGATTCGGCTCAAAAATTTTTTCTGGACGTCTCATCTAGTTAAAAAAAAAGTCTAGATCAAAAAAAGTCAATGTCCGTCCCTTGTCCACGCCGTTTTCGGTAGTAGAAAATTTTCTAAAAATCTGAAATTTGGGTCAGTGGTCTGTTCCCGGCCTAGGACGGTCCTCAAAACTTTTCAGCCCGATCGGACCAAATTCGGGCGGGGTAGGGGTCAAAATGTGTTTTTTGAAAAATGGATTTTCGATATTTTGGGCGATCATTTTCCACTAAGTTTTGGACGCTGAATCCAATGAAATGGGCCCCAGAACGATCGGGACCCACTGGAAGTAGTTATGGGTCAAATTGGGTATTTATTACTTATAAATTGGGTATTTTTTTTTAATTTTTTTTTTTATTACTTGTCGGTGATAGGTGCACTGCAGTTTTTTGCGTCGAGGTACCAATAGTAGGTAATTATTATTAAAGAGGATGCCAGTCTGTCATCTCGATTCTATGTGGCGCTAACTACCCGCGTAAATACTTGAGGGATTCATAAAAAGTCCCCATTTTTACGACGACAGCGAACGAGACAGGTGTTTCTCAACGAAGGTAGATGGTTTAACGAAGAGAAGGCAGGAACGAAAGAAGGAGGCAAAACGAGCACAAGTTTTGACTTGAGCGTGGATACGTGGAATGCACCGAAACCTACCCGGGGACCCCCGCCGTAGGGCCGAAGACTGCCGAGAAAGGCCGACTCCACCCGACAGTAGGGCCCACACTCGTTGAGCCGGATCAGTTGCATTCAGCCATCCGCGGGTCTGACGTAGAATCGCGCTCTCTCACGGCGTCCGGGCGCCGAATGAACTACGTCGGTGCCACAATATCATAACCGTAAACAATTTTCTTCGGTATCAATCATTTTAGTAGATGTGATTATCGTTGTCCGCTTGCCTCACAGTACAGACCTGGCGCGATAGATTTCCGCGCCCCTATGCGAGTTGAGGATTTTTGTGAAAACTGTGTTCGAACACCACAACAATGAGGAGGCTGTCGCTGTTCATCCAGGGAACTATATTTTTGGTCATCACTCATCAGCTGGGCTTGCTCGAGTGCTCTGAATTTTCCAACCATTGGGCAACTTACTACGAGAAACCGTGCTGCAACAGCCAACGACACATCCGTCATCATAAAGGTAACTGCAAAACGTATTTGTTGATTTTGCCGGGAAATTACGTTTGTTTACGTATACCTCGTCTAAGTAATCAGAACCGCCGTTATTGTGTAAACTCTCTCGTGTGTTAAATATCTCGCTGCGTTGGTTGTTTGTTGTTGATCGTACTCCCGGACCACCCACATGGTCAGCGCTGAGAGGCTCCTAATTGCACCCGTAGCTTCCTTCAGGTTTTAGACGGTCTCGTTTCGTTTACCGAGACACTCTTCCTTTCGTTCTATTATTATTCTCTCAGAAGAAACGTCCTTCCAACTCTTTGGAGAGACCAGGTTCCCATGTCCGCCCGCCGAACCAGAACTTGGAATTCACCTTCCGGTCGGCGGTTATCCGCCACACCAACAGTGACAAAGTGAAATGCGGGAACCGATTGTTCCCTTACCACTTCTGTCAATTAACAGATATATGATTTCTCATTAGTTAGGCATTACGGCTACAATTCATCGTCTCCGATAAACCGATTTGTACGACTGCGACTGACTACGCTCGAATATTTAGTGTCATGGTTATTTCAGGAACCTTTAAGGGAATTCGGTTGCATAAGTACTCTTTGATAGGGCTTTCCAGATTCCGGCTCTACTCCTATCGCAGCTCTGGTAAATATTATCAGAAATTGAGTCGAAGAAAACGCACTACCGCTGCTGAGCTTTTAGTAATGTACATTTCCTTCATCAGAGCTCCACGACCACCGATCAATGAAAATAATTATTATATCCCTCTCTTAAATTCTCTTGAAGAAAACTATAAACCGTCTCAATCTATATAGGAGGAAATATCATTCCGATAAGAATACCAAACCAAGAAGTGGAACCACAACAAATATTTTCACAACGAAGATATAAGTTTGAAAAACGTTTGCACACCATATTTTTCGGTCCACTAGGGCAAATAAGACGGTCTTTTTGAATAATAGTCTAGGATTGCCAGGCTAAAGGTTGAAGGAGAGTCTGATAATATCAGTAAGTATACTATAATTGTATGTTTCATGATCGGCAGAGTCGACAAAAAAATTCCTCCGTGAAACAGCCTAATACTTGGGTACCTGCGATTATTATTAAAATCGCCTGGATATATGAGCTGTTCTTAAGGATGTTTCTAAATTTTAGTCATATTTGTTATTCTATTTTTTTTTTTGGGAAGAAATGCCGCAAAAAAGAGTTATTTTCACATTTATTTATTTTATTTTCACAATTTTACGTGCCCCTTGAAAGGACATGTATTATAACAATCTTGGTTATTATGGGCTCTTCAATATAATCCGCATATTAAGGAAATAAGTTGGCGTGTAAGGAGTGAGAAATGATTATTTGCAGAATATTTAGCAAGGTATTTAGTCACATGCAATTATATTTGATCCTGTTCACATACCTAATAATTGCCAATATGGTAGAGAGATCAAATTGGTAGGTACCGTAAGTAACATTCAAACTGCCATAAATAAATAAAATACATTTCTTAGCCTTCTGCTCAGCCACTGTGGCGGATCAACGGTAAAATATAATTTTCCTGAAAATTTGATCAGTATAATTTTCCAAGCGTTACACGAACAAAACCAAAATCTCGGTCACGTTATTGTTTTTGTCCTCTAAGGGCATATAAAGTGTTTCTCAAAAAAAAAAAAAAAAATTAAAACGTTTTACTCGTCTGATCACATACAGAGCACGAAATGAAATCGGAATTGACTTCCTTTCTGACCCTTTTGAGCAGAGAAAACATGAGTAGGGATCGAGGGAGAACAAAAAACACAACCACTTTTTGGGAGTAAGTACTCTGGCCCTCCACACCATGATGAAAATGGGATTATCTACGGAATACCAAAATTTTCACCGACATCATCCAGAACCGAGTTAACTGTGAACTCGGGAAGGCTCAATGTTTTGTAGGAAATCGGGTCTACTTTGCAGGAAGGGGGAGCCAATCCGTGTTACACCCCTAAGATTGATCCTCTAGGTTGTGAAAGCAATAGCAAGTACCTGTAATTTGTAGGTGATCAATTGTTACTTGGTACGTAAAAATGTATTTTCATCCTAACGATTCTTATCGCATTCCAACCCCTGCCAATACTCAAATCTTAAAATTCGTTTTTCTCAGAATCGACTTTTATAGAAATGTTTGTATACCATTCTTACCCCTTGGTCTTCAAGTGACAATACGAAACTTCAAAATTTCAATGATTAATTTACTCATATGAAGACAATTCCCACAGCTAGGAGCTAGTAGCTTGACCGTCCGGTCATCGGTTAAATGTGTCGTGGGAAAAGCCTCTTTTTGTAAGTTTTGCCTGAAATTTTGGTTTAATTCAAATTCAAATTCTTCAATTCTTCTAATTTAGCCAGAGAATTTTAAACATGAAACGTAGACCTGCTGTATCCATCCTTTGTCTCCGTTCGTACGTCTGTCAAAATGCTATTAAAAATTCACTATCTGAGGAATATTGCATATTAAAAAAGTGGAAAAACAAGGAATATTGATCTATCTATTGTAAAATCGGCTAAGTAACATTCCTGGGCGTTTCAAGATGCCATTTTTGACTAAATTGGACGCTGAATAGAATGGGAAAGGTCCCAGAACGATTTACTCCCACCGGACGAGTTTATGGATTATAGTGGGTATCCTATCTACCTATTTCAAGAGTGGGTTTTTGAGATTTCTGGTACGTACGCGTGTGTGGTATCATTTTAACTGAATGGTGGACGCGGAATCGATTGTAATGAGTCCAGAACAATTTACACACACTGTTTTTCCTTATTTTCTCCATGCTCCTGGTTCAAGAAATAACCAGCCCCTTCTAAATTAATTTGAAGCGTTGTTGTATTTTGTTCTCAAAAATGGTCGTTTAGGGCCATGAGGCCCTCTTTTCCATCTTCCCTGACAAAAGTCAACATATACATCCTCCTATAGTCATCTCAAAAATGGTAACAGTATCATCAAATCGACACGCTAAAGAGAAAAAGAAATGAAAAATAAAGTAAAATAATAATAAAATGAAATAAATTGTTCATAATACATTCATTAGGAACAAAATGATATATGTAACACCTTCTTATTAACATAATCAAATCAATACCACTTCTTAAAATAAATTATTCTACATAAATGGTTCACTTCTCATCTGATCACTTTCTCGAATCAAGTTCTATATGCCTCTCAACATAAATCGGTCAAAAACATTCATCACTTGGCGCTAGGTATAACTGTCTAATAACATCAGTTATTGAGAGAATCGATCATTTTTACAAACTCTGCGTCTACCTCCGTAGTATTATACTAAAGTAGCGCTATCATCTCGTTATTTTTTCATCGAATGGATTCTTTTTATCTCGAAACACGACCCATTTCCGGCATTCTTCTCACTTTATGAGTCACAAGTAGGTATAATCATGTTTATTCGTCGTATCCTTCATCAACAATTAAGTCAATATTTCCTTTTGATCGACGATTAGGTGTAGGACGAATGAAACTGCCGAGTGATATGAGTATTTGGAACGGGAACTGGTAATGAACGTTCCCACCATAAAATTTGCCTGTGAGCGAAATCCTTTCAATAGGTTGTTTCGTAACACTTATTCACGAATATTCTGGAGTGTGGGAACGAGAATGTCCTTTCAGTGGCAGTATTTTGTGTGTTCTTGCCCCCTGTCAGCGAATACAATGATATCGTAATGTAGGAATGAAATGAGACAGCGATTTCAAGGAGTTATCTTTTTAAATCGTTGTCATTCGACGATCAATATCAATATGTCGAATACAATGTTTGATCGATAAAAACCCGTCATGGAGACACGCAGGTGTGTCATTTGTCAGTGGTGATTCAACCTGACTCAAGAGTTCCTTTCATCACCGTCTTTACCGCAGTGCTCGAGTACTTGTTCCGGGATGGCAACGTGAGAATGGTCAAGATTACGAGTTGAGTTAGTATCAGTGAGGATTATTTGTCGCAAGAGATATCGATTCCTCATGACTCCTTGTGATAACCGTGTTGGACCGGGCTCAGTGCCCCTCTCCTTTGCCTCGCATCCTCTGGAGAACCTGTTCTCCACCTCAGGAACCGGTCTCGTTCCTTCATCCTAAACTCGCGGTTCGGGTCCTTTCTACAACTAGTCATTTTCCAATCCGCAATGAGATCTTAATATGGGCGGCACCTTAATAACTCAATACTGGCCGATCGACTGGAAATCGGTTTTTACCTCGCGTTCCTTGATATTAGTTGGAGTCGCCGCGCGAGTTTGAGCTTTTCTTCTGTAAAGAGTTTTCTTCTGAGATCTTTATGTTATTTTGTCAACGTTGTTTCACATTTAATCATTCAATAAACTGATGGTTTCAGCCTCCGGGATCTATCTCAGTCAATTCGAAGTGCAAAATCTAGTATAAGTAACACCTCACACGCCTGGTTCCTAAAAAAATTTGAAACCCTATTTTGACGCCTTCTTTCCTTTGTGCAGCACGAGGGGCCAAATGCGTCTTGATTCAGCGTCGGAAGTTCACTGATGCTAAATTGTGCTGAATTTTATGTATTTTTATCAATCTTTTTCTAGACGGCACGGTCGGCAGCCAGCCAGTTTGGATTTTCAAAGTTTAATAAGTGATTGTATGGGTAACAATTTTTTTGTCGAACACATGGGCGTTATTGTTCCATTTTAATGAGGAAAACGCAAATTCCGGGGTCCATTTGACGCACTGAACACTGTAAGCTCACCAAAAGGCGATGATGATGCAGGTACCTACTTCTGTCCACTGATTTATCGCGGAAAACGCATGGCTACGTAATCATACTGTTCTTTGTGTCGGCTGAATGTCACTACAAAATGTATACCTAATCAGAATCAGATCTTTTGAAGGATTTCGAAAATCTCATTGCCGACAAGATCTAATATTATGCCTATTATTGCGGTATTTGTACCTACGTTGAATTGAAGTCTGTACTTTCCTTCACATTGTTCATGTGAATATGATGAATATTAGGGAAAGGGTCTCTCTTACCTAACATTTGTCTTTAGTGAGTAAAAATCACACTCTCAAGTACTGACTGTCTATGACGTGATCCTCCTCCCTGTGCTCTCGTCTTGAGACTATCGATCTATCCATTCCATTGACTCAGACGGAGAAATGGTCTGTTGGAGGACTTCCTACTACAGTGAGGACTTACATCGTTAATCTTCGTTTTGTTCGAGCAACTAAGGACAGAACGAAACCTTCATTGATTGTTCTCACCGTTCCCAGTGACTTGTGGTGAACTTGGTCTAATTCAGTGTAGTGGTGAGACGCCTCAAAAATAGGAAAACTTGTGATCGATAATGTTATGATGTCGGAAACGCCGACTCCTTGATTCAAAACTTCCTAAGGGTTGGAGTCTGAATAGTATAATCGAATGGCGCTCCACTGTTTGTTCCTATAACTGGGATGCGACACCGTTGGTTCTCGATTTGGAGTTCTGACGTTGAATGTTTGTCACTAAAAGAAACTTCTCGGAACAGCTTTTGAGGCTTGCGAGGGTGAAGGGGGCTTTGTCCCGGGGGGTACGTACCTACCTGTGCCTGAATGTTAACGCTTTTGTGCGAGGGTCAGACAGATGTTCCATGGACCCCAAACTGCCGATTCCCTTCTAAATTGAAAATTGTTGTCCACTGATTTGCTCTTAGCTGGTTCGTTCGAGAGGAAATAGGTAGGTAGGAGACGACCTTTGAACTGAGCTTCCCCTCTAAAATCGACCGATTTAGTTATATCTACATTACCAATACTGGGTCCAGTGGCTTGTGGGGATTGGCCTGCCCTACCTCAGCTTTTTCTGAGAGCTCAAAATGGGAATATAAGGGATGATGAACATCGAAGACATTTCGACGAAAGCGTTTAATACAATCTAAATTGATCAGAACTCAACTTCTCAGTAGAAACGGGGAGGTCGATCCTAATGGAAACGGCGTAATATTATAACACTCGGTCTGACATGTTTTTCCGTGGTCTGAGGATATCCTTCAGCTGGTTTGCGGTAAACGTAGGCTAGCCTGCTGATGTAATATCACTTATGGCCGAGGGATTCGACGTAGTGTTACAGATAGGTTGTTTACTTTTAATGTGTTTACTGCAACACCTCCCCCCACTGTTGTTTTCTTAGTTGGGCTCTCTTATGTTGGTCAGTACAGTATGCCTTCTAGTGACTACAGTTCGTTATATCATCGTCTTTCGTAATCAAGATTGTCTGTTTGCATATATAGGTACTGATAGAACTGCTGCCCACTGTCGTTATGAGGAAATTTATATTATATATAAAGAGTGGGTTTATGAAATCCCATCCTGACTCTAATTGCATTCTGCTTGGCATTCTGCATGTTAAATGAATAAGCCAACAGTTTTTCGCGGTCAGCAATGTCATTATCAATTGCGATTTTTTTAAGTTGTCCATATATGTCCACATACTTGATTAGCTTATTTTTTTTACACCAACCCTCCTTTGAATTGTTGATCACAAGCCTCTGTGGGTCATAATTTTAGTCATTAGAGATGTTATTATTTATTAAGGTTCAACATTTTCCTTCAGATCTGATGCTTATTGAATGGTCTGATCCTAAATTTCTGTAAGGCTCAAGAGTAGTCTTTTTAAAAAGTAAGGTATGTGAGAGGAATAAAATAAGAATTGGTAGGCAAATAAATCATTAACGTGTTGAAAACCAGATAGAAATGTTCTTGCTACGGAATTTTAGTTGCTTTGATAAGTGTTACGAGTTAATCCTGGCTGCTAAATGGGATGCAATTGAAATCAATATGTTGGATTTGGGCAATCCGCATGCCCATGTGGTACACTCGTTTCTAGGTATGCGTTGTTTCTACTGAATGGGCTACGACCTTGTGTCGATTCTTCGCTACGGGTTTGTAACTTGTTCACTTCGGGTCAATCGACGTTCTGTAGATTAGTGGGTGAGTTACAGGTATCACATATAACAGTGACACGGGTGCGCTGGCTGAAAAGTTGCAGAAGAGCAGAATGCAGCAATTGACTGGTGCGGGGCAGGATGGTTGCGGGGTTGTTATCTAGATCGATGTGATTTGCTTGGGACTCTCATTCCGTGTAGGCTGGAATGTTACTTACTGCCACAAAGTGATGTATTGTGCCTTCCCCTAGCAGAATGCGAGTGAAACAAAAATGAATTCATGCGTTGATTATCATAATAATGAGGATTGCCTCCAAACTTTTTGCTTTGACCTCTTCGGTGCATGATGGTTAATTATACGCATGGGCACTCATAGTCCGATATCCTCGTAAATTATTCTTCCTTTTCAAAGCAATTGGTTTAATTTTCGCAGAAATCTCAATAAAGCTCTTTACCTCGCATGAACTGTTTTACTCTTAGTTGCAGTAATTGCATCCAACTCCTAATTCATAACTTATTGCCTATGAAGTACGTGGTGGGTGCAAGCAGTTTGTTATTCAGGAACATTTTATTGCCGTCGAAAAGAATGCGGATTTACTTTTTCTTGTAGTCTTGTAGTCTATAACGGATCACAGCCCCTTTCCCGATAGGTACTTACTCTGATATTTAAACTCGAATCCCAACAAGTATTTCACCTCCCCTCGTCACTGGAGTTGATGGCTTTTAAATCAAGGTTTTTTTTCATGGCTTAGCTGAGGAAATAGTCTTACGAGGCAATTTTCCTCGGAGAGGTCCTTCCAGTTTATGTCGCAATGTAAATTTCACCCATTATTCCCTAGTCGTCAAAATGTAGTCGAGCGAATCAATTTGGGTTTCATTCATTTAGTAATCGCACCGTGTCGTTATGCTTAGTTTTACTACCTCTCCGATCAGCCTTAAGATCGTGAGAGCGCGGATGATTATAAATCACCGGTTTTAAAATTAGTGCCTATAATCTTCTTGTTCACATGAAATTTGCAATTATTTTGGATTATAGGCTCCTTACTTGAAATTGTTTTGAAACTGGAGGTAGTATTATACTAACTTACATTTTACGATCAACTTGCTCACGCCCATTCTGAATTCTTGTTCCGTCAAAATAGGTAGGTAGGTACTTACGCATCACTAATTCGCGCTCTGCTTTAGGACACTAGTTAAATGCTATACATAACTATAAAGGACAGTTGAGACCAATGGTAGAGATAATGGAAGATATCGATTAAAATAGCCGCTACATAAAAAATATCATCCCTACCGCTCTTCTCTTCTTCTCGACTGATCGCAATATCAATTCATTCACTGTTCATAAGACGATCGAGGGTTCAAGAAGGTACCTAATCGAAGGAAGGATACGGATGAGAGCCGTTGAAAGCTACAGCAGTTAAGGGTTCCATTCCAGCCAGAACTGCTCGGTCATTTCTCACCTCTCCGACGCTCACCCACGGCAACTCTTTCTCCATGTCCTAGCGCTTGCCAGTATTACCATATTTATTATTGCTATAGCACCTTTTTTAAACATCGCTCGCACCTTACATTCGACCGTGGCAACACATTACTGAGTCTGAACATTTTGAGAACCCCATTACTGCAGTTATCTCCACGAATCCTCCATCGCCGTAATTGCATTTACCAATCACATCCTGCCATACCGTAAATTAACTTATCAAAACCGTTTGAATTTCTCATGTCCCTATTAGTTGTGGGCGTTGCGTGATGCTCTCTTCACCGTTCCTTCTTATGAGGTAAAACATACAGAGCGTCAAAATTCAAAAAACCACACATCACCATTTGCCCAACTAAATGCTCTCTCCAAAGCCTTATCTCGTGAAAATTCACCAGAATGCTGTTCCTCAAACCAGAATAACACCCCTAGAAACTTTCCTACTGAAAGGTTTATGACTCATGATATCCTTTTGATTCGCTACTTCCAAAAACCCCTTCGAAAAGTATGGTATTGATTTCGCTGTCCACTACCCAGGCTGGTTCCTGGATCCTATAAATTATTCTTTTTGGTTCCGAGTAAGAGCATGCTTCGAAAGGGGTCAGATCAGTAAGTAGGGTATCAAGTATCAATATTGGTTTGTCCTTTTCACAGTTGTGGTCGTATGTACGCTCAACATAAGTAATTTGCTGAGGTTCTCTGTATCGTCATTGATATATTGTGAACTGTTGAAGGGAAGTGGTTACGTACTCAGTTTTTGGCGATGTCGAATATTACGTTCACTGATAAAATCGAACTGTGATGCTTAGTGACACCATTTTGAGCCTGACGATATATACAACACCTCGTCCGGTTCGTCAGGTCCAGTTTGACTCGATGGAGACTCCTTCCTTATTCTCGAACACACAAAGGTGGTTTGTTAAGATGGACAGGTTCATTAAAACACTCACGTCCCGGTGAGCCGATGTTCACGGTCCTCTGATCATCAAAACAGGTAAGATTGGAACGGCTTAGGATCGGAAGTCCCCTTCTTCGGTTCCTAATAACCAGGCTTGAAATGATTCATTCAAAACAGCACCCCTTCCTCCCGTCGCCCCCGATTCGGATTAACAGAATGTTGAAGCATTTCTCTCAATATGCTTTGGTGGTAGCGCTGACCCTAATGTTTTTCAGGTAAATAATGTATATTTTAGTGAATAATCAATTTGAAGGAATTATGGACATGTGGTCCAGTTCATCCTTCAACAAAAAACCTCACGGTAAATTTTTGTAATGAGGCATTTGAGATCACATAACTTTAGGGCTGCTAACCGGTAAACAGGGTGCTAACCCCGAATTGAAATAGTTGAGTCGCTGTTGTATCGTAATGCGATCATATGCCAGAGCGGTTGGCCATGAGAAAGAAATCAATTTTCGACGATTCCAGTGCGCGTGATATGGCATTGCATGAGGTCACACATATTGACTGAACAGGGGAGGGGAACGGTCGAGGAACGTTGCAAGTTCGCCGTCCTGTTAAATCCCGACTTAAATGCCTCTTACACGGGCCAGCCGAAGTGAATTCAAGCTTGGAACGCCCCACGTCCCCTTTTCTTAGTTGGACACGTGTCCCTCTCCCACCCCCGCACCATCCACCACGTGTGTCACCCCTTCGGTCCTATTGTCACTTTGGCCTCATATTGCCAGATCCCGCGCCCTGTCTTCAAGTGACGGAGGGAGCGGAAACTAATCTCCTCTAAATTATTGATTTCTACCCTGATAGCTTCGGCTTGAACTCATGTGAGATATCTCTTTTTGGGAGTCGAATGAATGGTTTCTTAAGGAGTTTGATTAAAGTCGTTATAACTGCCCCCGATCATTTTAAACCTTTTACTTCTATTCTATGTGATATTATCACTTCATTCTCTGCTCATATTTCAGTGTTGCAGTTGATGTTATTTTGTCCAACGAATTCTCCGTTTCATCGGCTAAATCCAGTGGAACAGTTCAGGAGCAATTAATTCTGAGTCATTCAAAAGTTCTATCTAACATCTCTTGGGGACTGTGTAAAACTGGACACTTGATGTAAATTGTTATGCAGCCTTTTTTCCAGTTAATTTGTATTGAATGTGATCGACATTTCGGAAGTTATCAATTTTCTTTATATGTGAACCGTTTCTAAGATTATGTCAATCTCGAAATGTTTCATGAGGGAAAGGGCACTATCGTTGATTTCCGTATCGTGCCCGAGTTCGGAAGGTAGGTTTGAACACGAGTTGGACAGAAAGTTCATCATGCAAACTACTAATCTGTCTATGCTCGGACGGAGTAGAAGCGTGGCGTTAGCGTGAGATAATTAAGCACAACAGTTGTTTCGGGACTGTGGTCCCATTCCCCAAGAAGAAAAACCACGAGCTCACACAATAATATATATGTGGTCAGTGTGAGAATGAACTGAGGATTTGAAGAATGCGGAAAATAGCTCGATTATTTTATGTTCATGAAGTTCTCATGTGAGGGAATGGTTAAGAAGAAATAATACTCGTGAAATCGGAAACTCGAGTGAAAATAATTCATCGCGATTTCTCACAATTCATCGCCATTAGATTGTTGCTCTTGGGTAAAGGTCTTCACCAATGATATCATCCTTTCACTGTGGAAATCGGTAGATAAATTGAAAAACTAATAACTTTCTCCAAAAAGTTTCATTCAGCTTAAAATTTTGCAGTTTATTTGTTTGATTATTCGGTTTTATTTGCAATAAAAATTTAATAAATTAGAATTGTGTGATCTATTTTTATTCATTTAATACTTGTACTTTATATTTTTTATATCCTTTTTTGATTTTGTAGGGTTTATACTTGACCTTATTCAGACTTGAATAAAAATACCAGCTACGTTCAAGTAGAAAATAACCATAATCAGTCGGAAACGAGGAACGTTGCCACTGGACTAACGTGGGCGAAATCAGGAAGCCTCGTAATCTGAGGTTACACGTCATTAAAGGGTCTCGGAATGATTACGATTTTTTCCTCTCAAACGTTTTTGAGCCTCTGTATCGATCAACTGAACTCTTTCAACTCTTTTAATGAATAGGCAGAATAGGTTTTCGATCAGATTTACTTGATTATCGTAATTTAATGGTTCTCTTGCCTTCAGGCTTCCCATGTTTAGTTAACTCTGGATTGTGGGACTTCAAGATTGATGACCCACACGTAGCTTTCAAGGTTTTTCGTCCTAGCTCCAGTTTTGTTTTAATCGGGGTACACAATTTTGGTTGAAATACCGCTGGCCAAACGTGTAATCAGATCATCCATGCAGGCACATCAAGGTTATAAATGTATTGGAACTCTTCTTCACCTTTCCAATCAGCAAAATTGAGTTAGTAATACTAAGAATTACTTCTTTCTTCTACTTCTCTGTTCCCTGGATCTGTTTACTGGACTCTTCTGGAACGTCCTTCAACATGAAATGTGTTTTTAGATCCAAATACATCCGTACGAAAAATAATACTCGCTGTTGTGATGAGCAGTTTTCGTTAAAAAAAAACATCGGTCTGCATTCATGGTTGAGATTCGAATGTCTCTCTCTCCAGACGGGTCTCTATCTATCTCCATTTGCCGCTCTGGTCCATTTTCCAAGTGCTCGAACAGCTTTCCGGTAAAAGTGGACCCTTTTAATTAAATAAAGTTCCCTTACCTTCCGTTTCGTGTTTTCGTCCTTTTCGTGAGATTTCTTGCAAAACTTGGGACTATTGACCCTCTCGAACTCTTCCCATTCGTCACCTCACCCCCACCATACCCCGTAGTCTTACCGCCTTCCAAGATAGTTCACGTCCAATTTTCAATATTCCCTCAGAGGGTTGAACTGCGAATTTAGAAGAACAAATTCGTTGAGTTTCCGGCGTTCATTCTCATTCCTCTCTTCGTGATATGGTGGGATGAGTGTAGTTTACAATGCCGTCCCTGAACGCTAATAGACATTTGATGTTATCGCACACTTCAAATTTATCATAATCTCTGTTCCACTGCAAAAATAGGCTCTGTCGTGCTCACCATCATCGTCTGTTTCCTCCTATAACACAAGAAATAAACCCCTGAATTCGCCCATTTATCCATTGCGGAAGACAAAAGAGGCGAGCTTGAAGTGAAACTCGAGTAGGGACAATTACTCAGAATGATTGATTTCAGTTCCGATACCCTCAGTTGTGTTTCAGTCTGAGATACCACTCTTTTGACTTCGGTCGAGTGTTTCATCCGGCTATTTTAGGGCTCTGAAATACTCGCTTAACTGATTTCCGTCCCTCTGGCCTGTTTGACTCGGGTAAGAAATGCTTGATCTCTTATCTGTCAGGCATATATATCAGCCCGTTGTACAGGCTCAAATGAGTTCGTGTCACCCGGTTTCCCTTTCTAAATGTAAATTGCTCCATCTAACCTTCTTTTTTAATCCTTATTGTTTACTCAGCGGCTGTTTACCATATGCGCGAGTCAAACTGCAGCCCGTACAGGGAATTAATTCAACACATCAGACCGGAGTGACGTATGCCCCACATACTCGGCTAATGTTATTCAAGCGTACGGTTTTGAATTGCCATCTTATCTTGATTAGTTTATCCGATATTTTATTCATCAATCATTCTCTAACTTTATTTTGCATCTTTCATCATTCGAAAACTTTGGACGTGATCTATGCTTTAATAATCATCCTATAACCTCCGTCCTCGAGACTGTCAGGCGTGATTTAGCCTCTCATGAGACCTCGTATCGGATCTAACCTGACTTTCGACGTATATCCATGGGAATTAGCCCACTTATGTCTAGAGATCAGGTACCTGTGGAGGTGCTTACTCTTCGTTATCGTGGTTTTTGCCTTCTAAAGAACGTGTTACAAGTATGAGAGCGGAAGTTCGGCTGCTATCTCCTGGTTTCTAGATTCAAACACTGAAGTGTGATGAGCCTTTCTTCGACAAGTTTGCTTTAATACGTACTCTTGTAACATAGTTTTTCGTAAACGTATGTCATAACTACTTCTAAGGTCTTACCGCAAAACAAATGGGTTCGCCGGTTTTTTTTTTCTTCCAAATTTTCTCCTTTTGAAAAACTCACGTCATTGTTGGTCGTATCATTTTCAAATCCTGTAATGAGTCGATCTCAAAAAGATTCTTTGTGTTGATTATCTTTTAGATTACACATCCTACATTTTTGGAGTTGACTTCTATAAAAGTTATTAACCCCTGAAAATCAATCTTGGCAGGCTTTTGAGACCAATGTTAGGTGGAAGGGCAAAGCGAGCAGCGGATTTTCAGTAAAATATAATCGATGATCACAATACGTTTATCTCCGGTTCATATTTTTCATTCCGTATTGAGGAGTTCATAAGGGATAAATCATGCTTAGACCTCATTCAGACCACGACTCTTGAATCATGAGAATTTTCAGATGTTCTACAACTTGTGGAAATCGTTCCTTGTGAGTTGCTACCAATTTTTTCACCCTTGCCTCTTTTTGAAGGGTGGGTTTTGACGTCTTGGCTTCGGCCTTATCCAAAAGAGTAGTTGGGGAAACCTCCCTTCACAGCTCCCCACAGTTTAGCAATACCCTGCTTCTGGTTCCCTTCGCGATTCTGTGGTGTATTCATCCAAACTACGTATTCAACCCTCCGCATTAGACACGGTGTGGCTATTTTCTTTAGACATCCTTCCACCCTTCTGTATTCCTTCGCCTCTTTTTGCGTTCTATATGACTTTCAGCTCGCATGGATTTCCGTTCTCATTCCAAATTCGCCAATCCAGCTCTCGTCTCCATCTAGCCGTGAACTAACCAACCCCGAAAAAATTATTTTCATGTCATATTTTCAACAGTGTGAGTCTAATAAAAGCCCACCCTCATTCTCAATCATCCCTCTTTCCTTATTCCTTTTGTGTACACTCTACTTGAGCTGCTTTTTTTAAAACCTCAATTTGACATTGTAATAATTTCATTAAGTGCAATAAAGTATGAGTTGCCGACCCCGAGTGGATTCTACACTTAATTCTTACCAAACGTAACATTCGTTTCTGTCGCTGGCCTCTTTGTATTTTTCGATTCTCTTGTACGATTTTTTTTAACATTACCCCTTCTTCCGATAAATACAATTTCACGAATTATTTCTTGGTATAACGATCTTTAATTTAACCGCTAGTTGGTATGATAAATTTCATCTACTCTCACGGCATATGTTAACGTGCATTCGTGAACTTTTTCCAATAATCATATTCAGCTTTGAACCAAGATCTGATGATTTCATCTTACTTTCTGTTCACAGGTAAGGCAAAGAAAAGTGGATTTGTGCCGTCATGACTGGTGAGCATTCCGCATTAACTATCTTTGTCGGTTTCAAACCACTAAGTGCTACGACATTAATCATCTTCAACATAAAATAATAACATAAATAAACCTTGTAGCACACTCCGGTCCCTCCGTCGGAACAATGCTCATCAATTTCATCTAACCGGGGGCAGCGTTTCTAGCTGGAAAGAATGATTCTATTTAGAGTACTTTGCCTACATTGTCGATTTCTTGCATGGTGGATAAAGTAAAATAAGGCTATCGCTCGCTGTGTAGGTATGTAGTTCTTGTAGTTATTGCGGGCTGAGAAACACCCGAGGAACTTAGCGTGACGCTACGAGTCATTTACTTCTTTTGTCGTTTCCTGCTCATACCAATATATAAATTAAACGCGATGGAAAAAGTTTTCAGTCTTAATCGTGTGTACCGCTACAGCACGTCAACTTCACTGTGCAACGAAGCTCTTGAATATTCATCCGAATAATTATTGTACCTTTCTCATGTCTGCAATATCTCCTAGGGGTAATTTATTTAACCTTCGAACCTCTAGTTGAATCTTATATTTGAGACGTTGTTCTTGTACGGTACCCCTTTTGATGCATTTCCCTGGCAAGGGGACAATAACTTTTGCCCCTTGAGTTTGATACTTAGAAAGGTGATATAAACCAGTTATTTCGCCACCTCGTGGATAATAGTTGATAATATCAGTTTAATTATTCATCCACATACACCCATAGCTAACGCTGTTTGTGGACAGCCAGGTTGGTCTCTCAACCAGGGGTGGTCGACGACAGACCAATTACTGCGGGTAATGATTTGTCTATAATGGATCGATGTGATGTTTCGGTCTGCCACCTGGATGAAGGCAGTCGACTGCATCTGTTCGGTAATTTCAATGACACAAACTCTTCCCACGGCGTTTTGACGGTTTACCTGTGAACTCGACCGCGGCTATCTTCGTTCCTTGTGTCCAGTGTTGATCCATGACGAGGCAAATCGTTCAAAGAGCATGAACCATAGCGTTACTACTTATTCAAATGACAACAAACTATTGGATCAATAGCGTTGTTGATTTCGTCCGTTAGAAGGGAATAATTATGGGAGTAATATTAAGGAACGATTGGGAATAATTCGCCAATCGTTCACTCGCACATGCAGTTATGCGCCGATCTAGATCGTTCTCTTCTCGCGAGAATTTTATTTACATGGCTGGTCGTTCTTATTTTCCTCACGTTTGCATTGTCCGCTGACCAAGTACGAATGTTTAGAAACCGAGAATGTCGCAGTTATACATTCGCCTCGCAGCTTTCCGCCCTGCCGCTGGGAACCTTAATCTCTTCCGAATAGGGAGCATATGGTGGTCCAAGTAAATTTCCCGCTGCTCCCCCCGCCCCGCTATGCTCTAATTGATCTCAACGCCTCTCCGTAATCCTGTGGGGGTCGCAGCAGATGCTGTTGTTAACGTCTGGGTGGTCTCCCATTACCGACGAATTCGGTTTCATTATAACGCGTAATCTTCAGTACGGCTAGTTCTGGTGATCCCGGATTGTGGAACAACATGTTGATCGGAGCGGAATAACAACCCTCCAAACGTAGAAGAACTGAACTCATGAAACCGTCTTGAGGCCACCCTACGCTGAGACATATTCTGAGGATAATTCACGTAGTTTAAAGTAATCCTTGAAGGGTCCGATTTCAAATCCTATATTTCTGCTGCAATCTTCTCCAGAGAATATTGGAATAAAATATATACTAACCATGCATTTGTGCCCAAAATGTATGTTACTGAAACATGTCTCTCAGTACTTTCAAACTCAGCTTTTATTCTGGATATTTATGTCGAAAATGGTAGTGAGTGCATCGGAATGGAACCGTTCTTAGGATACACTCGAACATTATTCATTGCTCGTGCGTTGTGAAATTGTTTCCTGTGTAAAGTCACTATTACAGTATGATTTGATTACGCAATATTAATAATTGTACAGAATAAATTGTAGTAGAAAACTAGCTTGATTGCCCAACTGAACTACTGGTCTGGTCTCTCACGGAAATAAAGCTCGAGGATACTCGTATTTTATGGATTAGACGGGAATATCTTCGAATAGTATTGCTGGGTCGTGAATATATTGTTGGATTCAATAATAAATTGAAAATAGTGAGGACGTACGTATAGTGATGCCCAATTATGAAACAAAAGGACAACATTCGTAGTGCCGTAGTGTTTCGTCATGAGACAATCTTCGCAGACGGAGACGAATTGTACACCCGTCGCAGGCTCTGCCCTTATCGAGAACCCGTATTAAATTCTATTGTTTACTCGCTTGAAAGACTAAAAACGGTGTAGTTTTTTCCCGACGTCTTATTCGCTGTTTATGGTTTAACGGTGTGTCTCAGAGCTGTTTTATTGTTAATTTCCAGGTTGTTGACTCCTTGTGCGCTATATTAGGCTCTTCTCTCTGAATCAATGGAACATTCAAGCGTCATGTGCTATCTTTCTCGCTCTTCAATGGATTTAGCGTTTTGGGAAGAGTTTCACATTCAGTACGAATACAATGCTCTGAATGAATATAACTACTTCATTCAGATTGTAATCCGGTTATATCTGACACCGACGTCTACACGTCTGCGCGTGAGAGTGTAACTTTCCGATGTCGGAATTAGGTAATGCTCAACCCAAGCGCTGGTACCGTCGCGATCATTTTTGGTTGGTTATTCCTTGAATAATCAACCTATGTTTTCATGATAATGGTCAACCTCTCCGATTTGGCTCAAAAATTTTTTCTGGACGTTTCATGATGTCCTGATCAAAACGTAGGTAATTTAGAAGGCTATAATAATTGTATTAAATTGAATTGAATGGTACGAATAAAAAGCTCGGACAGTAAAAAGAATTGTAGGCAACTGCTCAAAATTGGTTGCTAAGTTTAACAGCTGGTTATAAACAACAGGATATGACGATGTGTTTTGTTTGTCTATTCGGCTGAAGTCACCCACATGGGTAATAAATACCCAATTTGACCCATTACTTCTTCCAGTGGGTGCCAATTGTTCTAGGACCCATTTTATTGGATTCAGCGTCCAAAATTTAGTCGAAAATGACACCCCACTCGCCTAAATCACCCAAAATCTCGAAAATCCATTTTTCAAAAAACACATTTTGACCCCTACCCCCTCCAAATTTGGTCCGATCGGGCTGAAAAGTTTCGAGGACCCATCTCGGCTGGGAACAGACCCCTGACCCAAATTTCAGATTTTTAGAACATTTTCTACTACCAAAAACGGCGTGGACAATGGACGGCGTACGGCGGACGGCGTACGGCGGACGGCGGACGGCGGACGGCGGACGGCGGACGGACATTGACCTTTTTTGATCAGGACATCATGAAACGTCCAGAAAAAAATTTTGAGCCGAATCGGAGAGGTTGACCATTATCATGAAAACATAGGTTGATTATTCAAGGAATAACCAACCAAAAAGGTCGATGTCCGTACGCCGTCCGTGTTCCGCGCCGTTTTTGGTAGTAGAAAATTTTCTAAAAATCTGAAATTTGGGTCAGGGGTCTGTTCCCAGCCGAGATGGGTCCTCGAAACTTTTCAGCCCGATCGGACCAAATTTGGAGGGGGTAGGGGTTTTTTGAAAAATGGATTTTCGAGATTTTGGGTGATTTAGGCGAGTGGGGTGTCATTTTCCACTAAATTTTGGACGCTGAATCCAATAAAATGGGTCCCAGAACAATTGGCACCCACTGGAAGAAGTTATGGGTCAAATTGGGTATTTATTACCCATTTTGAATAAGTGTTTTCGGGATTTCTGCTACCTAGGCGAGTAGGATGTCATTTTCCACTAAATTTTGGACGCTGAATCCAATAAAATGGGTCCCAGAACAATTGGCACCCACTGGAAGAAGTTATGGGTCAAATTGGGTATTTATTACCCAATTTGATTATGTGTTTTCGGGATTTCTGCTACCTAGGCGTGTGGGGTATCATTTTCCACTAAATTTGGACGCTGAATTCAATGATGTGTGTCCCAGAACGATTGGCACCCACCGGAAGAAGTTATGGGTCAAAATGGGTATGTATCCACCCATTTTTTATGTGTCAGGATTTCTGGTGCCTAGGCGTGTGGGGTATCATATTCCACTAAATTTTGGACCCTGAATCGATTGGAATGGGTCTGGGACCCGCCACACCCACTGTTTCCCCCATTCGAGGAATAACCAACCCGTGTGTAAGAATTTGCAGATTTTTTTGTTTTTCTTTGATGCTATGTTCACGTTTAATGAAGCTCCCTCCGAACCGCAAATTATGTCATCAGCAGCAGTGAAGCAGCTTTATTAGTGGTTGGGCGAGCGTCCATGGGAGGATACAAATTTAGACGGATGAGAATATAACTCATAATGCTAAAAAGGAGCGAGGTATGAGGGCGGGGAAGATATATTTCCAAGGGGAGAGGGAGGACATCTCAATCTTCCTATCCCTTGGCATTCCTTCAAAAACATGGCGCCCAAAAGGAGAGAAAATTAAGGTAGATTGCCCGGAGGTTAGTATGATGAGGAGGAACAGTCGGAAGACAGCATTGGTGGGGACCGACCCTTTAAAATTAGCTCCATGACTGATGATTCGGTAAATGCCTTAAATTTTGAAGCCTCTCCTGTGTTCTTCCACGTTTTTCCTTTCCCCGTCTTCAGCCACACCTCAGAACAACATGCCTTGAGGCGGCTCGCCTTTGAAGAGCCACTTTCCATGGAACATGAAAGCAATGAGATCGATGAGCGGAGCTGTACAGGAGTAGTGCCTGAGTCTTTGCCAGAATAAACTTTTTGAACGGCTGCCACACGTCGTTTGGTTCTGTGAGCAGTTAATTAATGATGTCTCTCGACAACTTTCCGCCCTCCCTTGCTTGACTCGTTTAAAGTTAAATCGAACGAGTTAAAATAATCGTAATGGGTCCACAGGAGCGTTTGACAGGCGTTCTAAAGTGTTTCTTCGAGTAATTACCGGGAAAATAAGCTAGTGCTTTGAATAGTTGAATGTTGAAAGTTGCGGCTCTTAGATGTGCTGGCTCTCAAGTTACTGAATCATCAGTGAAATGGACGATTGATTGGCGCTTCGTGAGGCCTCCCTCAATGTCTCTCTTTGTGCTATACCACCAATGCTATCTAAAATTAACCTACGAAACTGTTATTTACATTGGGAACGTTGATTTTCTCATGACTGATCATCAAGCCATTTTGATAGACGATGAGAGGTGATTTTCGCAAAGTTGTATAAATTGAGAATAAGTTCGAGGAAGAATAAGTTTAGGTTCCTCCTGTTTCAACCAAAAATTCATTTCCGTTTTCATAGCGTTTTCATTGAAGCTCGAAGCTACGTTCGAAGCTTCTCCTGGTAGGCATGATGTATGTAAGTATTTTTTATCTGAATAGTAATTTTTCCTTTTTTCTGGGGTTCTTGAACTTTTCTGTTGAGAATGAAATTTATTTAGTACTTACGTAAACGTACAACATTCTGTGTTGATGGTTTTCTCTACACCAATAAGTTGCGGTTTTCCCCACCCCTGCTAACCTAAAGCTCTCATTTAAATCCGGCCTTCGTGGGAGAAGTTTCGCTTTTACAACTTTCTCCCTCCTTTAATGATGGTCATATTTCTATAGTCGAGCTAGTCGTGCGTTCCACTCCATCGTATTGATTCCACTGTTTTTCCATATTTTTCTTCTTTTTTCCCCCCGAAAGAAAGTCTTCGTGTTTCCGTAATTAGGAAAGTTGTGCTTCCTTTTGGTTTCCTTAGGAAGTTCGGGAAGGAAAAAATTGTTTAGGAGCAGTGTTAAACTCGAGAGGGTAAGGTGGCGATGGTTCGGTAATGAATATTTAGGAAGGGGTTGGTTTTTAAACTGCTCCTTTTTTTCATCGTGTATTTAATATAAAGCTCATCGCGTATTTTGGATAAATTAAATAAGTAACTCGATGAATCTGAAAATTCTGGCTTGAAAAATACGGTATTCTTTTCAGGAAAATGATGGCTTTTCGTATTTTAACGGTAAAAATCAACCTTTTATCTTTGATTGGTAGATCACCCGGTATTAAAGTAGAGAGACTATCATAAATCGCATTATGAATGGATGTGTTTGTTGTGCTATATGTGCTGATTTTTTTCCATTTGGAGAGTTATTAGAGCAGTATCCAGCAGTAAAAGGTGCATCGGTTCACAATTTTTCGGGTTGAGCCATGCCGGAATGTCGAAGACCTTTCCTGGAGACCCATGCTTTGAAGGACGGTTGACATTGAATAACCACTCTGAGATAGTAACATTTAGGGATTGAGCGTGAAGAATTCATGTGATGCTAAGGGGAGAAGCTTGGTGGTGTACATATTTCATCCCAGGAGCTATCACATCATGCAGGACGTGAAACGAGTATTCCCTCCTCTGCTCTTCCTAACCGCTCGACTTACCGAGGTGACCTGGCCCGTACAACTCACTAATCACAGCGCAAACCTTTTGCCCGTTAATGCCAAACCGTAATGCCTTCCTCCCCTTCAACAGTAAATCCTCTATTGTTGAACTATCAAGAGGGCGACCGTCCGGCCTTTATTGGGCTCTTACTCTTTTCAACCTTACCCGTCCTCCAACTAACATACCACGTCTTCCTCGCCTCCCCTTACAACAGAAATAAGAGAAAAAGAAACACAATGTACTTTTCAAACCGCTACGGTGGACAGTTTTATTGGGGCGATAGTAAACGTTTTTCGTTTGTAATAACGTATGCGGGTGTCATTGTAAGAGGCGACTGGATCGCCAGGGAACCTACTCCACCACCCACATCACGTTGCAAAATACACGATCCACTTACTTCTTACGATATTCTTCTTCTAATTCACAGATCAATTCAGTCACAATTATATCCCAGTTGACGCCATCTGGTATGCTGTTCCAATCAGTGAACGTTGGCAAAAAAAGTTCGCTTAGGGAATGGTGATTTTTGCTTATGAATATTCCTTCCGTGAGCTAATGTTAATCGATATGAGAATAAATTAGAGATTTTAATCTCTTATTATAAAGTAGGTACCTACTGAGTGTAACATGATAGATTATTCGAAGTATTCTAAATGTGTTGTTATACATCTAATTTATTTGATGGGGGACGTTGAGATTTGGTCAAGAAAGTCCAGATGTTCAGCAAACGTTTTTTGGCCGAACCTCAACACCCCCCATCAATTGATTCATCTACGGTCAACAACCCAATACCATTCAGTACATATAACTGTATATTAATTCAAAAACATCGATTTTTGGTTGGTTATTCCTCGAATAATCAACCTATGTTTTCATGATAATGGTCAACCTCTCCGATTTGGCTCAAAAATTTTTTCTGGACGTTTCATGATGTCCTGATCAAAAAAGGTCGATGTCCGTCCGCCGTACGCCGTCCGTGTTCCGCGCCGTTTTTGATAGTAGAAAATTTTCTAAAAATCTGAAATTTGGGTCAGGGGTCTGTTCCCTGCCGAGACGGCTCCTCGAAACTTCTCAGCCCGATCGGACCAAATTTGGAGGGGTAGGGGTCAAAATGTGTTTTTTGAAAAATGGATTTTCGAGATTTTGGGCGATCTAGGCGAGTAGGGTGTCATTTTCCACTAGATTTTGGACCTGAATCAATGAAACGGGTCCCAAGTGGGGTATAGTTTTCCACTAAATTTTGGACGCTGAATCCAATTAAATGGGTCCCAGAACGATTGGCACCCACTGGAGGAAGTAATGGGTCAAATTGGGTATTTATTACCCATTTTGAATATGTGTTTTCGGGATTTCTGCTTCCTAGGCGTGTGGGGTATAGTTTTCCACTAAATTTTGGACGCTGAATCCAATTAAATGGGTTCCAGAACGATTGGCACCCACTGGAGGAAATAATGGGTCAAATTGGGTATTTATTACCTATTTTGAATATGTGTTTTCGGGATTTCTGCTACCTAGGCGTGTGGGGTATAGTTTTCCACTAAATTTTGGACGCTGAATCCAATTAAATGGGTCCCAGAACGATTGGCACCCACTGGAGGAAGTAATGGGTCAAATTGGGTATTTATTACCCATTTTGAATATGTGTTTTCGGGATTTCTGCTTCCTAGGCGTGTGGGGTATAGTTTTCCACTAAATTTTGGACGCTGAATCCAATGATCGGCACCATGGAAAAGGAAGTTATGGGGTCAAATCGGGTATTTTAACCCATTTTGAATTTGTTTTCGGGATTTCTGCTGCCTAGGCGTATGGGATATAGTTTTCCACTAATTTTGGACGCTGAATTCAATGATGTGTGTCCCAGAACGATTGGCAACCACCGGAAGAAGTTATGGGTCCAAATGGGTATGTATCCACCCATTTTGTATGTGTCAGGATTTCTGGTGCCTAGGCGTGTGGGGTATCATATTCCACTAAATGTTGGACCCTGAATCGATTGGAATGGGTCTGGGACCCGCCACACCCACTGTTTCACCCATTCGAGGAATAACCAACCCGCGTGTAAGAATTTGCAGATTTTTATTTTTGTTGGATCGCTATTTCCGCAAACATGACTGCTTCCCTAACGGGTGTTTCGTTGTATATCGCTGGAAATGCTCGTCGCATAATCACGGGCGATTCATACATAGTCCTTTGTGAGTAAATCTCTGCGATCATTAATCCCTTGAGGCTGGGGTCCGGTCGTGACTTCGGAAAAATGCGATATACCGGCTGGAGAGGTCAAAAAGGAGATTGGAGTTTGAGAGATAGTGAACCTTTGGAACTATATGTGGTGTTATCAATATTATCTACCAGCTATGAGTCGATAATCGTTGGAGGGCAGAGGGGGATGTATCTTTGAGTGTTCTGCCTACTGAATGAGAGACAACATCTCCATTGTTTGACAACTACGTTTGTCGCAACGTTTAAATTACAATTTAAAATGCCTCCAAAACCTTTTCTTTGAGATGAAGAAGGAGAGCCCTGTATCAACTTATCAAAGATAGTATCTTCGATGTAAAATATTTTGGAACAGTTTTTTCTGGCCAGAGCTGCCTGTTAGAATGACTTTCGGTTCGATGGGTTCTCGCAGGTATCCGCCGCGTCAGCTTGCTTCGTATTGAGCCATCATGACGACAACGATGAATACACAGGACATATGGAGGGGCAGTAGGCACCGGACCCCCTAGGTAAGTGTTCAGTCGAGGGGAAATACGTATCTAACCTCGCCGAAATAGCTGTGGGAAGAAGTGGAGTGGGGGACGCAGGTGCCAACAATCTCCAGGTAGTAAGCTGGTTGGAGGATCGACCCGTCAAAAAGGGAAAGAGTAAAAAAGGTGGTATCCAGGGTTCTCTATACTGGGCTCACTCTCCTTTCTAATAGAGCCATTTCTATGCTATTAGTGAGTCTGTGTTAATGTAGACATTCTACCGTTCCACGCACGGTAATTTTTCTTCTTATCTTTTTCTTCTCTCTTTCACAGCGTGCCGCGACGCCCCGAAAACGCCATTATTACTAACTGTCGCTTCGCCAAGCCGCTCCATTTCTACTACTTCTAGCAATCTCCGCCTTTCTGCACGTTGTTTACCTATCCCCCTTCTTGATAATAATTACCTATACTTACGCATTTCTTTGAATGAAACAAATACATTCCTTTTAAATCTACTTATCGCTCATTAATGAGTGATTACATCCACCGCCACTCTCAACATGCAAGCAGGTACTGCTCTAATAAAACGACAATGAATTCAAAAGGAATAAAATAAAATATGAGAAAATAATAGAAAAAATGAATAAGTATACTTAATTTATTATTTATTTATTCATTTAGTACAGAAATATTAAGTTCAAACCGATTTGTTTTGAAAATTAATAAATAAATTTATCACGCATTTTACTGTATAGTTTAGGCTACTTAGTTGGTATAATTACTTGAGTTCTTTTAAATTACTTATAGTTGACGGACTTGAACAATTTTTTTACACTGGGTTTCCTCTTCAAAAATATAGTATGTTCCGTCACCCAAGTTTCCTTCGAGGAACATTTAGATTGAAGACCTCAGCTCACTTGTATTGGTTGTATTATACCTCGGACCAGGCGCATAAAGACTCATTTCAATCGATTCAGCGTCCATAACCTCTTACGATGGGCGTCAATCATCCATTCAGCGTCCAAAATATAGTGGAGAATGATACCAGACACGCCTAAATCGCTGAAAATCTTGAAAACCCATTTTTCGAAAAACACATTTTGACCCCTACACCTCCCCAAATTTAGTCCGAGGACCAACTAGACCCAGAAACGGGTCAATGACCAATATTTCAGATTTTTAGAAAATTGTCTACTACCGTAGTCGGCGTGGACGGCGGATGGCGTACGGCATTTACGATTTTTGATCTAGACTTCTTGAAACACCCAGAAAAAAATGTTGGGCCAAATTGGAGAGATTGACGGTTTGCATTGATTATTCAAGGAATAACCAACCAAAAACATCTAGATTGAGAATTTGAAAGGTTGCGAGGAGTAATCGTGAGATTCTATCTTGTCTGACCCAACAAAGCCTCTTTCCAACATCCCCAGGAAAATATTGCAGGGAAAACAATGTAGTAGGCGTATGAAAGTAGAAGAACTATAGACGATAATACGCTATTTGAGAGTCCTTTTTCTCATGACTTATTCCGAGCCCACGCTCAGACTATCGTCAAGAGCTCGTAGGGTTTTGGGAAGGCTAAAGTCGAGATTGGCTCGTCACGTCTTAATAAAGTATTCCATCCGCATTACTCATTAGTCCTCAGAAGCGATGGACTTGCGGCGACTGAATTCATAAATTCGAAGGCTTCTTGCTAGGAAGGAACCACTGCTCGTCTCCTCGTGGGAACCCGCCAGCTTTTCGTTCTAATGAAGTGGGCCAGCCTCCTTCTCGCCTGTATTCTACGGTCGCACTCCACCAGCAAAGGGCGCGTACGGCCCTTCTCGCATATTCATGCACCTTCGGCTTTTATGCTAGTTGGTCATTAAAGGAGGAACCTATTTTGTGTTGAATGGAGTCGTTAAAAATGACGGAGCTTTCCTGTTTTGTGTTGTTGTCTTCATTTTACTAATTTCCCTCCTTAGCATTTAATGACAGGAAGCTGTTTTATTCTGAAATAACCCGTGTAATTTCACCTCCACCGTGAACAACCATTCTTTCCGTTATTGAACACGATGGAATATTTTTTTTTTTTTTTTTTTTGGCTTAATGTATGTCTTAGCCTGTAGGTAATCGTGACTGAATGCGTACAGAACGCACCAATCATCGTAATCCAAAGTACGGCCAATAATATCACTAATCGTTCGAGAACTCATAATTGCTACGCGCTAAATTCGTTCGGAGCCTACGTTATTATATTGTGTAGAAAGTTCTTTTATGAAATATGTTTTCCCAAAACGCTGAGCATGAATCATTCTACTGAAAAATAAGGTTTGAAGTTGTTTATTAAGGTGAGATCGCCTTTCCAAAGAAGACAAACTAGGTAAAACCTTGGGTCGAACCTTTTGTCCTCCCTCAAGCCCTCGTTCTTATGTTTTCTTCTCGTGCTTACTTTTAAAACTCGACGCGGTCCCCATGATTTATGATGCAACTTGTAACCTCCTCACCTTGTTTCCGTCCTGTAGCCAACGTTATTCCTGTGTCATTACACAGCTACTTTTGAACATAAATTTCTATAAACTGACGTAGCTAACTGCTCCTCTACAAGTTCTTTCTCAACATCCAGGTGTTGAAAATGTAATCTTGACAGGTGTATTCTCTTCACCTCGATTGAAGCTTCATCAGTATAGTTCTAACTAACGTTTCCGTTATCCCTTTACCCTAGTTGATGAGCAAGGCTCTAGTTCTTTGAAGCGACCCCGGTCTTTTACCTCATTTATTCACCTTATACATTAATACTATCAAATTAATTCTATTAACCTTTGGGCGGGCGCTTGGACGGCGATCTGGCCGCCTTTCGACTGAAAACGACCCTGCATACCTATTTCAGACGACAGCGAACGAGAGCGAAAATAAAACAGTATACGTACTTACTTACCTTTGTACCTATTGATTTTCCTGGTTCTTGCAAGTGATTAAATCTAAATACATTGATAATATTCAAAACTACAACACGCAGTCACGAAATTACGTACTCACTTCATTGTGTTACCAATATTATATTGCGATGAAATTGTTATAAAAATTAAAAGTTTCTCCTACTAAGAAATGAGAAAATTTATTGTCTTTCCCTCTCATTTATTTATATGAATTTGGATTGATGGTTTAATACATCGGTTTTACAAATACCTTATTCGTTTTCCTAATGGGAAAGTCAGTAATCAATGGTCTACTCATGCACTTATACACTAAAAATTTTATATGATTCGAAGGCGGCCAAAATGCGGGAATATAAACCCTTGACGACCTGGGGTCGCAATATACTCCCCGCACTCACAGCCCCTCGTGGCAGCAGGATTATTATAATTACATCACGAGTAAACATATGGTGATTCCTCTTCATCATAGCCATCCTTGATCCGTTCCAGTGTTGTTTGGGTAGGAAGGAAATCCGATTTGAAATATCGCGCTCTCTTTTCATACGCTGCAGCCAACTAAGACGATTATTAGGGACTAACTAGAGAATTATCATATTTCTCACCAACCCCCTTCCACACTTCATTTGAGGGTTCGTCCGATGGACAATGGACATGTTGAAAGCGGCAACAACGTAGTATCTCTAGTGCAGTTGAAAATCGTTTCGTGTAGCTCTCTAAAAGCCAGAATGAAGATCTGCTCTGCTTGGGCGAATGATGCGGATTTGGAAAACACAGAGAAATAGAAGCGGTTCATACCTGCCTAGTGAACGTTTTCAATCACCTGCGAGTTGACTATTATAGGAACTCCGAAGGAGGGTTTTTCCAACCCTTATCCCTGTCAACTTGCAGTTCGGGATAAACGGAGTAAACTTATCCCGATACGCTCAAAAGTGATTCATTGTATGGGGCGCGTGTTTTCCTTTCCATACCCTTCATGCTTTATTCATGATGTAATCAAAAATTTTTTAACGGCTTTCGATTTTTTTACCGTGAGAAGATCATGGGGGATAAAATGTGATCCTCTCACAAAAAAGAAGGATGAGTCATAGATGACATGTTCTCCTCATGATAGGTACCTAATACACTCTCCTTCCACCATATGGCAACGCAAATTGTCAGCAATTCTGCTCTCATATTCGTGCAGATCAGATGTTACAGGACAACATCGTGCTTGCAGAGGCCGAAATGCCGTCGATAAATTTATGGGTTGTTTGTCCAACAGCTAGCTACATGCGAAAGGGGTGGCGAAATCATTTCAAGTGTTTGTACCCTGTGCAGTACGCTCTCTCTCTGTACACTGTGCTGTTTGATTTACATCTCATGAATCAGATTCGAGTCAGCTGTTTACCGGAAGCGCTCGTTGTGAGTTTCTAACTAAAAATCTGGGTTCTCTGTGTATGGTCCGCCGTGATTACATTTACCCCGTTTGACGTTCTAGTTCAGCTGGGCACTAAAGAACATGGGACGGTTGGTATTGTTTTTGAAGTGGTACTAATGCTGAGTTTGATGTTCACTCCCAAAACAGCCAAATACAACCTTCTGTAAGTCAATTCCCTCGTGTGTATTCTGCGGCCTTTTCCTTTTACATCCATAGAAAACGTAACGGTTATAATCATGTTTTAACATTATTGAACAAAAATTAAATGAAAACACTGAAACTGATATTTGTCGGGTCGTATTTCGTTCGCAAATGATTCAAAAGTGAGCAATGTAGAGACTCATTGTAGGGATATGCATTTCACTCTTCAAGGGTGCTCACAGAAGGGCCACAAAGGGAAGGCAAAAAGAGAATATTAGCCCGAAGACGTTCTGACAAATCTACGAGAAAGAGGTTTGGTTTGAAAGAGCTCAGAACCAAAGGGAGCAAAACGTACACCTAACTCTCCCAAAGGTCCTACCTTACTCAAAGAACCAGCAGTAATTTGCTTTGGTTCTAATGAAACGAACGGGCCTTCTTATACGAGAGACCCGTGTTCTTAGGGAAAAGGCTCTTTCTACTTTCCTCGAGTCTTAAAATAAGTTGAATCCTCCAAACGAATTAAACCCACTCTCTGAATACACTACTTGTGGCTCAGAATTTCCGCAACCAACCACTCGCATGTACAGCATACGGATTCATGTAGCAACTTAACTTATTTCTCGAACATTCATTGTAAGTTTTCGTTTGACTGAGTGATCAAAGTTTGGTTTGTGAGTGTAAAACGGTACGATACGATAGTATTTTATTGGTCAATGAATTTGGAGGTGAAGGACACAAGGACACCCCCCCCCCCCTCTCCTTCCAGACTAGAATGCCATAACTAACCCTGATTGCACCAATGTTACGTAGACGTCTCTAGATTGTCAATGATTGAAGTGAAGCTCTTTAGTTTCCCACATTGATACTCAGTGTGAAGATCCCATGATAATCTTTCGTCTATAATGACACCAAAATATTTATAAGATATAGTTCTTTCAATCTGCCTACATTTACACTTGATTTTCTCATCTTTGTCACAACAATGCACAAATCACTCCAATTAACCCCTATCACCTCTTTTTTTCACCACCAATTTGCAAGTATTTTGTTTGAGTTGCATTGATAATTATAATGATAATTGATAATTATAATGATTAAATTCCCGGTTAACCAAGCAGAAAATATATCAATACCTACAATTTTGTGCGACATTGTATACCTCTTAACAAGTTTCACCTTGTATTATCATACTTGCGTCGTCTGCAAGTAAAAAAGTGCCACAAGGCCCCGTGGTTACAACTGAATCATTCATATAATGCCATTAGATACACCCATCAAAAATAGAGCCTAAAATCAAATGCTCGCACTCGAGTTAATTTTTTTTTTCTTTTGATACTTGATATTACACATTCATTACTGAAAACCAGTAGAGTCAGAAATCGGTAGTCTTCCTACGTAAAAATGAAATATACCAACACACACGTAACAGGTTGTTATGCCTTCTTGTGCATACCATCACGGAATCACATATCAATTAATTAATTTGTTAATTCATTTACACGGACCAAGTCCAACTACATCATGTTATTAATGAAGATAAGTAAATCTGCTCTGCCAAAACGCTGTTGTGTCACAATTTATTCCTCACCGAAGTTTGTTTAGTCCTCGATTAGTTCAGCCCTAGGAACGTATATATCAGAATGTCAAACAATGATGAATTTGTGAAGTTTCCTACTTTCACAATTTAACCCACAAAACGTGGATGGTAAAGAAGGCAGTAAGCTATAAGCTGAGGGTTTGTCGGAGAGTATTCGAAGAGGTAGTTGGCATCTGAGAGGCTGATAACGGCCCCCGTTTGCTATTTATACAAGTAGCGTTTTTAAGCACAACTCTTCAACGTTCTCTGGCTTTAACACTTTGTAGATTGAGATCCGTCAAGGGAACGTGTAATAACAGAGAGATGACGACGGGAAAGGTGATAGTGAAGAAGTGTGATCACTTGACGCGTTCCCCATTATCATCCAAGAGGGAAAGAGCTCTCGCCCACTATCGCGATAATTAAAATTGCATGTACCGCCAACTCAGCTATGGAGCGGTAGAGACCGAGGCAAACTGCGGCTGGGGTGAGCGCATCTGTCGGAAGGGGTTGGTTCGTCGAAGGTGAGGAAGGGGGTGGGTTTTTCAAAAAGAACCCCTTCGTACGACCACTGCCTGTGACGCACAAAAGGTTCTGGCGGCCATTAATTGCTTCTTCCGTTGACTCAATGTCCGACCGCTTGAGCCACCGGCATCAGGATCGGGCAGTAATGAGTATATGGTTACTTACATCAGCTTCGGGTTGTGGCCTCTTTCCTCTCTTACGTCGTCCTCCAATCGCCCTTTATTTGTGTCCTGATCTTTATGCTGTCAAATATTTCAGTCCCAATCAGGGCAGGAATAATTGAAATCCGAGATGTGTAGTAGAAAACAAGTTGCTACATTACTCATCGTTCCATTATCAATTATGCCAAATGTCCAATTACGTATTTGTCAGTTCGCGTTCGCTGTCCTGCTGATTGGCAAAGAGTACCTGTCATGCGTTCCAAAGCTGTATCGCAGAGACATGACATGCCTGTGTTTGTACCATTTCCTTATTCCGTTGCCTTATTTTGCAGGTAATTTTCTTCTCATTCTATTTTATAAATAACGAAACTGGCCGCTCTACCATCCAAACGATATCTTTTGAAGTAGACCGAATTCGTATTCTATATGGATTGGACTCTCCTCCAACGCTCCGTGCAACTTCCGGAATTCGATCCCAGAGCAAGCTAGTTTGCGAATAGCTTGTTGCAGTGCGGGCAACACAGGTAATACGGCAGTAGGGTAACTTCTAGATCAAGTGGTTTGAGAGGTAACAAAGGAACCCAGGGGGATGGGAAAGAGGGCATTTGTTGTCAAAGAAGTGGCAGAAGGCGAGGTTAGGCCTGGGACAGGCGTCGACAAGACAACAGAAGGCAATTAACTCGAGGCGCCCTCGAAAGAGATTTTTTCCCTTCTTTATCGTCACCTCCTATTCCTACTCGACCCAGAGACCAACCGACCGACCTTCTTTTCCATTTTCGTGCCCGTCATCCCTTTTCTTCCCGATAAGTAAACGGGAAATGAAAGATATCTCAATATGTCCATCAAAGTCATTGCTAACAATAAATGTGCTAACTCGTCCACATGAGCGTGATGCTGATTTAGAGTTCTGATTTGTAGGATTATTTCTTAATTTCTTATTATTTGGCGGTCAGCGCTGATACGTTGGTAATTGAGTTTCCTGCTAGAAGGAATGGTTGAATGGTCGGGCGATATTTTTCTTCGTCCTCTTGAACTCAACTTTCATGTGAATTTTACATCTTTAGAATGGTGATTATTTTGAAAATTCTTTTGGTCCTCACCAGAAACTTGAAGAACAGAGGAAAAGTGTTGGGAAACGAGACGCAGCACTAAGGTCAGAGGGTGGCGTAGTCGTAGTCGGCAGAGGCAAAAGGCCATTAATATTAGCAAGTCATTGCCCTAGTTGTTCGCCCTTGTCGGCCTCACCGTTCTAACCCCCCTCTACATCATGCTCAACATTGGCTATGGTTTTCAATGAGATATTGAATGAGTATTGGTGACAAGAGCCCTCTACATCGATGCTGATATTACAATGTACCATTTAGTGAACGGACTAAAGCGATTGGGTGAATCGTGAGGATATTCCTCGCTGTCTCCTCCGAATATGGGATTCGGAACGCTGGCGACAACTAATTACCTACGTTTTAAAATGGAAACCTTATCGCCCGGTATTCATAGACAGAACCGTCTGGTTCCTTCGCCAAGAGCTTAGAATGACCTTAAGATATGTAGAGTCCTAATGAGCTGTCTTTCTTTAAAGGAAGGTAAAGTCGTTGAGCCCTTATCTTATTGAGCTTTCTGTTTACTTCCTGCGAGCTCAGTTGGCTTTCTAAACCGAAAGGACGACGCTTCACTTCAGACCCTGCCCATTTGCAAACAATGTGACGCGCCATTAGTTCAATTCCGTATTCAGCCCCTTTTTGGAGTGGTATGGGACCAATCTTCAAACATTAACTATTCAATTTCACATTCAATTATTATAAACGTAATAATTCAGATCCTGCTGTAGAGATTCTTTCTAATCGCAAGAGTAGCCAGCGAATGTAAAAATTAGAGGGAAGGACTTACCTGTCACGTTTGGTGTAGCAACCGTGCGCTTTCGCGGTACACCTGATACGAAAAATTGGAAGGTTACGGCATCAAAATAGAAGGACAGACAGTCGGACTTATACCGTGTTTAATGCAACTGTTGAACAATAGGATCTTGGAATGCTTCCAGTTTGGGGGTGCGGTCTCTAGGGTGGTTCCACGTTAGCATTTGGATAAAAGAGCATACCCACTTATTCTGTAAAGAAAAAAGAATGCGAGATAATCCACTTGTCGAAATGCAGAACTCAATTCACCACAAGCGACAGGGTGGAAAGTTCGTTCACAACGTAAGGAAGATCCTTTGTGAGTACATTATAACAAAAACCAAATCATCCGGCTTGTTCTCTGGACCCCTTGGTCTACATGGCCGCAGGGTTTGAACAACGAACAGCGGTCCCACGAGGGAGAACCGTTCCAGTGGAGAAGTCCCAATAGTAAACAGGGGCATTTTCACTACCCTGCTGTATTTCTTTGTTCTTTATCGACTACTGCGTGAGCGAACTATGTAGCAATATAGGTAGTGTCTTGTTGACAGCGGAATGGAAAAATTTGAGACAGTTACAAGCGCTCCCAGTTCGATCATGCTTCATTCATCAAAACCTATTTTCAGTAATCTTTGAAAATAAAGGCCCGTTCTTCCGTTGGTTTTTAAAAAATTCCAAATCTTACATCCGATGTGGGTTAACTTACAGAGAATACCATTGGAACAGAAATCCACCTCATCATTTACATCCCGATTAGATTGCCACCAATCAGGAATGACTAGTTTGCTCGTTATCGACAAAAATATATTAGAGGGGGGGGGGGGTCTTTGAATTCTCTGAAGAGAACGAAGTTGATATGGAATAATGGTTTCAAGAAGAAAAAATGCAAGAAGTGATACGTAAAGGAAGGATTGCGAGATCAACTTTCCGTTAATACCTGATGTGAACTCATGGCTCAATAGTAAGTATAATTTATTGTGGTTCGTGAAACCAACATTGCGTTTTTTCTGCTTCTTTTGTCGCTTTCTTTTCTTTTTCGCTCCGTTCACATCTATTTTTATAACGGAGTGTCACTCCTGCAGACAGTATGACTCTCAGCGAAATATGATCCATTGTCCTATTTCTCGATGTTATTATGAGTTTTGCTATCGCATTAATTCTGCTAACAGTTATGAATGTTTTAACTCCTCTTTTTTGATTAGCTTTCACTGCTTTTTAATTCCGCCTTGTCTACACTCATGAGCGGAAGTACCACGGCTCCATATGCTCTACTCTTTCCGACGTAGCAATTACTGATTTCACTTGAATAATTTCGGTAGATGGTTTCAATTTACGTAAGCCTTGTATTACATCCAAGTTGAGGTGTTGGTACATTCGCTCTTATCCCAGATCGTTATTATTGGTACTAATGTCGTTTGTTGTTCTATCAAATAAGTCCCATTTGGAACCGAAACAAACAAGAGATGTGTATTATATACGAAGCGTCTCGAGGTTTGTATGCACGTCACTCAAGGGTAGGCGGGAAGGGAATTAATTAGTTGGCTGTCTCGATGTCTATCATGTATTTAGGCTGGTATGGAAACTGGTTGGATGGTTGTGTAGGTGTGAACACGTCAGCCCGAACCAACAACAGGGCGTCAAACTGTGGGGGAGGCTTGAGGAAGAGGAGCATACTTGAGGGATTGTCGGTTTAGGCCTCCCAGAACATTAGGCACGTCAAGACTTCAACCCATGCCTGGGGTAGAAGAAGAGGAACAAGGATCTACCCCCTGATCTCAAGTTAGCTCCGTCAACTCTGCAAAACGCAAGAAATAGACGAACCTTCCCCCTCGGAGCCGCACAAGGGCTCGAGATGCCGCGAGTTGAATTTCAAATGGCGGTGTGAGGTTTGAAGTGAGAGAAACCGAGAGAGAATAGAGCGAGTCGAAACACCCCTTTCAGAGAGTTATTCCACGTTTGGATGTCTTAACGTTGTAGGAACGGATGGAAGGCGGAGGTTGGTACGTAAAAAACCACTAGGAGAGCAAACCAGTCTGAATAAATATGTGTATTTATTTATGCACAAGGCTTGAGAGGCGTGTTGAAGGGCACATCTTTTATCCCGGTTAAATGTACCTCGAGCGAACACAAACATGACTTCATTGATAAAACGGAAGCTCCTCTGCAATGCCTTGAGTTTTAAAATGCACCAACTAGCTGAGCTCATGAAGGATTTCAGTGTGGTGAGACCGATTTTATCCGATTATGTCTTCGCTCGGAAATGAGAGTACAATAAAATCAATCATCTAAAAATATTCCAAGCAGAGAAATATGAAAATTCTCTTGTCGGATTGGAGCAGTCGGTATTTTTCTTGGTTTCATAATATCTCAGTCGCTAATCGGTTTTGGAGAGGAAGTATCGTCATCAAAACCTTTCCTTCGGACACCATATCCGAGTAACCCACCTGGGATTAAGAACTACCTTTTTAGGTAAGTAAGGTATTATTTCAAGCACAATACTCAATGGAAATTTTATATACCAGTTGCGTCGTGTTGGGATGACCTTCCATAATATCTTGTGGTGGGTGTGGTTATTTGAAATGGTCGCACACGTTTATACCTTGTTCGTGTAGGTAGTGTAAAGGTTGATCCGAATCCCCTAATCCTATATTGGTTCCTACCACGGATTATTTCTGAATGAAATCTCTCATGAGATGGGTAAATTACGGGTCCGCGATGTGATTTTAATAATATTGCGTTCCTTTTTTGATTCCGTATCCGCCGGCTCCTCCTTCTGCATCCCGATTTTTTTTCCTTTGGGGATATTTCCAGAAAGAAGGCGAAACTGAGAGGGGAAAAAACTCAAATCTCCCTTCTAGTGCTAGTTGAAGAAGAGAGGTAATCAAGACGCGATGTCCTTCCTAATCTCGTTGATGCTTGCTGTGAGAACTGAAATGAAGTTTTCCCCCCTTTCTGTTAGCTCTCAGCTCATCTAATTCATTTCATCTTCGTCATACCTTGATAAAGATGTTTAAGATTATTCATCCGTAATGCATTACATCTACTCCTCCTGGCATTCCGTCTTAAACATTTCCTGAACCTTGAATTGAATGATTTTTATCCTCGTCAGATTTGGAGTTGCTTGCCATTAATTTAGATTTTCGGCCCACTTCATAGTGAGAAGGTACTGAGTCAACATCGTATTCTCTTAGTAATTTTATATTGCCTGACGGCATTTCTAGTTGTTGAATTCGTAATAATGCTGAATTCTTTCGTTTCAAATAACGACTCCTCATTACTTCGTGCTTCAATATTTTAACCTGCATGTCATCGCAGCCATTTTTCATCCGCTAATCACCGGATCTAACTTCATCTTCAGGCCTAACATGATCGCTCTTGTCTTTTTCACGACCACTGATTTAACCTTTTTACCCCACTAACGTTTTATAGTGATTAATGTTCTTATACTGCTGCCTTCGACGGCTTCCATTTTTCTTGACGTCTATATTGCGAGTGCAATATTAATCCTTATTTTTAGCGTTCGTTTGTATTGTAGCCATGGAATTTCAATTGTTTAAATTGAGAACGTTTCAGGATGACTTGACACAACTTAGATCAATTATTATTGAACTCATCTTCCAATATGTCTCTGTATCATGTTGCCGCTCATAAAACCACGTGCCCAACGTTGGCCCTTTTTGAAAAGAGAATTTTTGAGCTTATTGTACTCACTCCCGATTCATTGGCTTCACTGATTCTTCTCGTTTTCTTACGCGGTTGAATACCATATAATTACGCCTTATTCATTCAGAAATACCATGGAGTGTATTCCTTAGCCGATATTGTTGCAGAATAATTATTACAGAATCAGCTCAATTTTTCTTGTTACTTTTACCGAAGTGGATTCGACCTATATTCTGTAAATTGGGCTTGTTCCCGTGTAATAATAAATAAATAAATAAAATTCAAATGTTTCTCAATTGGCAGTCAGTATGTATTGAGATCTGAAATGAATATTGAGAGCAATCTAGCGAAGCTAAGCCATAAATGCATTCCATCTTTAATATAAAACTGACCCACAATTTTAATGAACAAATATTTTATAATATGTCTATGAATTAAAAATATATATTACATTATACATTATTTATTAAGATTTGTTTCCAATTGAATAATTAATTAATTGTAATTAAATTGGGCTTGGGGGAAGTAACCACCTCACGTGTAGGAGGACACAGAACCTCCACAATTGTTAACATCAGTAGTATTGTCGCAGTTGTACCGGCAAGCACAGCTAAAGGTTTCGAGTTACTAAAATTCAAAGTATTTGCCCTGGCTCTCTGTCTATTAAATTTGCTCAAGCTCTAGTCCCACTATGACATTTCGACTCACGGGAACGTTACCGAATTTATCAACGAGATCCCCGGCCGGAAGAGAGTAAGGAAATATCAGTTTGATACCTGATAACAATTTTTTCCTTCTTTAAAATCAGGAAACCCCATTTCTCGCAATGAGAGTTGGTTGTTTATTGTCGATTTAGCAATTTCTTATTCTGTTTATATGCGAAATGTTCTCAATTTCATTTCAATTTCGTGTCAATTGCACTTATTTGCTTAGTTGCGAAGTGATCGTTTTCGTTATTATATTACGGACATTTGGTCTTCGATATAACAATAATTTGATGAAGAAGAAAATTACCAGTGTGATGTCGTTTTGTGTCTTGAACGTTCAGAGTTGCTCATTGAATTCAGATCATGGATTTTCTTATCCGTACGAATGCGCTGATATTTAGAAGCATGAGGACTGGAGGAATATTTGAAATTGTTAATGTCTGCACCTACTCGGGGCGATACATTATGACCTATTTTCCGCTGAACTTGGCGTTTATGCTGTATGAGTTGGGTATGCTGATGAGAATTATTTATCAATTAGCTACGCCGTAATCAAATCATCATGGTTTATGTGGCCCTATTACAGAAATTATGAGTTGCAATCTATTTATTTGCTATTCGCTGCTTGAAGTAACCGTGAAGTTATATGGACGTACAAATATCATTATAATATACGTACAAGAAAGTAAACACTGATTTCAACGTATATGTTGCGTTCGAAAAGGGCTGTCACTCAAGTTCGCCGGAAGGATTTTAACTAGGACCACGGCCCAACTCACTGACACAGTATCTAAATCCGCTCGAATTCGAAAGCTGTAGTCTGTAGAGGAAATTGACTCGTCCCGCCCTAATTTCTTTTGTTGATTAAAGTGAGTGCCAATCGAACCTACCCATCAGGGGGCGAAGATAAATCGGTTCCCTCCTGGAAATGTTCTGCAATATTCTACGTTCCGTGTTTTGTCCTGAATAATGGACCTCGAGAGGGTTTTTCCGCGTTTTCCGAGCTCCTGCCTGCGCTATGCGCTGTTGAAGGCTTGACGATGGGTATGGGTGGATAAAGTGCCCTCTTGACCTACTGGGAAAACAAAGAGGTTTCGGAAATCGGGTTTTGTCGTCCATTAACCGGGTTTCGTTTTGTCCGTTGTGATGTTGTGATCCTCGTTGTACGACGATAACCAAATACCGGATGGATGCTGACTGGGTGGTTTCGTCCATTGTAAAAGCTCCGAGAAAAAATCATTTTTAGTGCAGCAAAAATTTACTAAATTGCCAGATTCATTTGAGAAAACTGCGTTTTATTACTCGAAAAGGGATCGGGTAAGTCACGGACTAACAACATCTGAATTACCCCACAGAGTATAGTATACTGAGGGGGTTTCGTACTCCTTTCGGTATTTGCAAGGAATACGTAAGTTTTGTATTCAGGAGGAACCGCTGAATTACGATTTCAGCTCTTCCCCTACAATTCATGAGATTTCATTCACCTTCTTCCGGATGAATTACATTTGATCAAAATGAAATAAAAGTCTTCCTCATTCTCACGGTTATTTGATTCAAGCATTAATGGAATACTCGAAAGAAAAGATACAATGCAAACGACGGAAGGAAACTAGAGCAACACGTAGACAACTAGGAAGATTGATGGAGTCGCTTTTAGAGCTCCGTAGAGAGTTAAAACAATTTACTCGCGTTGGCGAGGTTTATCTTTCGTTGAATGCTACCTGAGTCTATTGTTTTCAGACAACAAGAGAATAATAAAACGATTTTAAATATGCGTCAACCTACTCAAATTAACTTAAATGCTTTAAAGATCACAACCTTATTTATGCATTTTTAATTTAATATTTTATATCGTTAACCCTTTCCTTGCGATTGAGTACCTATATGAAGTAATTAAATTAAAACTGAAATGTTTGTTTTGTTTATTTTGAGGTTTGTACCTCGTTTGACGTGATGTATTTTATTGTTTAAGTAATGAATGGTAATGTAACCCTCTGACTGTTATAATTGCTGTAAGAGGTTCTCCTTCTTTTAGCTGCATATTTCATTGAAAACATCTATCTACAATGAACCAGTCTACCAACTTTTGATCATGATTGAGTTTTAAGTGACTGAGGTGAACTCCTCATTACTGGAGATTGAATCCAAGAGTATCATGGCCTCCCATTGCCTGGTTGTGAAGCCCCAAACCAGTAATACACAAGACAAGTTCAGCCTTCTCCGCGGGATGTCTGTTGTAATTCACCGCGCCACTTCAACTCCCTCTAGATATTCGGGGGGACGAAAGAATAGGTTATTAATAATTCAAGGATGGAATATAATTCCGAGCTTCTCACTGAACGTCGATTCATTAGCGCCCCGAACTTCATAACCTCCGTCGTTTGGAGAGAGAAAAAAAAAATTATTCATTAAAAATTCCATCGACCACGTTCATCACTGCAAGTGAATGTTCATTCTCAATCACTGTACATCCTAGTCAGAGAACATATAAGAGTTACACTAATAGCGTTACAATGTTCTTCTTAAAACAGCGAGGGAAATCGTGAAATGCCGAAAAAATGTGTATACAGTAATACCCCGGACTGCATGCTATACTGTAAGTCGAAAATTATGTAAATCGGGGTATGGTTTTTTAAAATCATTTTTCACTGGGTAAATATATGTACTTCCCAAGAAAAAAAGGAATATGTGATTAAAACGTTTATTTGAAAATCTTCACATGTACAATACAAAATCCAGCAAATATATATGCTATGTAATATACATAGAAAATCAAAAAGTTGAAAAAGTAAATAAAAAAAAAGAAAAGCGAAAATGTAAAAAATACACAAAGAAAATAATTTACATACATACTTGTACTGATTATTTATTTGAAGTTTGAATAAAGTCAAACAGAGTTGTCTGGCGACTCGAAGACTTTTTCTTGTCACGTAATACTTGTTCGTAGCAAGCAATTGACCTCTGCATGTCTTGTCTTACGATTCTCACGCGCTCTTCATTGGAATCAATCTCTTCGAAAATCTTAATTCCCTTTTCAATCAAATCAAGACCCTCAGATAAGTTTTTAATAGTCACTAAATTTTCTGATGGTGCTGGTTCCAAGTCTTCATTTTCGACCGCATTTTGTCGGTTGTTGTTTTTGCCTGGCCGCATCATGACGTATTACTGTACTGATAGTTGGTTTTTGTCAGGAATCTATCTACCTGTCTCAAGGGCCTCTCACATGGGACGATGTGGTGGTTGGTTACGTGCATTTGGAGGACTACTTCCCGCTTCGAAGATAAACTTTATATAGATATTGTTAGCGTTTTTCATATTTTTCTCGTTTTAATGCGAGTCCCCGGTATTGGTGTTGTCCGAATGAACGCTAATAACAGTTCAATATTATTTTGCCGAACATGTACGAAAAATGAACGAAGGTAGTTTTTCTTCAAAATTAGAATTTTCATTCACTAAATGACACGTGTTCAAATTCTCTGTCCATGTTCATCTCTCTTACGTACCAATTGCCAGTTTTTGCAAACGGTATTTTCCGTAATTATTCCGCTGTTGGGTGAGTGTGTGCATTGTCTGAAATATCGCATGTCCTCACTTTCTTAGCCTGGGATTGGTCTGGTCATCCATGTCTCACGCGTTACCTCGAGTTTAGGGGCAAGGACCGAGGAAAAGGTGGTAAGGAGCGTTGTTGGAGCTCGAGAACACGCCGTGAAGACGAGCTGCCGTGTTAAATCTGATGACTCAATTAGGACGTGGAGAAGGTCCTCGGCGCGCGGTAACGTCTTCATTGTGATGGTGCGCCGTTCGGTTGCCTCTATACCCCCCCCCCCCCCCTTACTTCCTCCTAGCCATGCCGGTTCTTTCCAGCCCCGATTCCATCCTCATTTTCTTGAAGGCGGTTTTCAACATCAAAGCCTCTCGCCCTCGAGCCGTCTATTTTCATCATTATTCCCAGAACCATCCTCTAGAATTAACGCGGAAAATTCATAATTGGAGAACGGTTTACCTCGGCTTTCAGATCGAGTTTTCTTTTGGAGATAGAAACTGTGTTTACGAAAGTTATGAAAGACCTGACCCGCTTCCATTGTTGAAGAAATGCTCTTAATTAGACCACATCCGTTTCTATACGTCATTTTCGTCTCCATTTCCCCGTTCTTTATTTAACCTGACCTAATAATATCACTAGTATATCCTTCGCCTGGTTGAATTTTCCAAGGATGACGTCAGGTACCATTGCTAACATTGATCTAACAATGTCGAATAATTCTCAACTTCAGAAAGGACTAGTAGATTGTTCATATTTGTTCTGCTATACACAGAGCTCCACGTTTACGTTAATATTAGATGGTTGTGTTAATAGAGAATGAAGTATAGTTTTTCAACAAGATGTTCAATGCCATCAGTCCATCACTGCCTCTCTGCATTCGTGTTAACAAAGGAATTGTTCTTCAAAATTTAAGACCTACTTGATAAGGAAATTAATAAAGTACTGATCTAATATACAATGTATATCTGTTGTTACATTGGTCAGTCGGACTTATATGAAAATATATTAAACAGCCATGAAAATCTTTGCGGTCGTCACAACATCTTTTTTTTTTTCGTCACGTGTTGGGTGGCTCGTATTTTCGGTTCAATTTGTCTTCTTCGGATCATCACTTAGCTGGGCGGTCACTCCACAGAAAATCGAAAATCAATGAATACAGATGTATTGGATTGTTCTGAGTTTCGACATATAATGCTGTTTACACTTCCCTCAGCAAATCGCTTTATCGATGTTTCTTTGCTAAAGGGCAACCCCGATTAATTCGTTATTTCTATTTTTTGCTGTTTACTCACGTGTACTATTGACATACTCACATCAACTACGGTGTTTTGATCAGGTGCTAAGGGTGGCTCGCCTGATCACCTTAGTTGAGTCATTTTCCAACTTTCGTCCCTTCGTTTTATTCATTTATTATGAATATCTTCTATTAGGTGTTTTCGGCTAATGGGCTGTTGTAAATGAATCATTCACGGTTAAGGGTTCGAATTGGAGGTTCGATCCTTGATATTCTGAAATGCCGAAGCAGCTGTGGAGGTATCGATGTTAGTTTAGATCATTTGTTTAACTCTACCCTCCACCGACCCACAGCTTGGCAGGTCTTCCCGCACACGCTCTCAAACTCCGCATTCTTCCTCTTCCCGTCGTAATTCATCCTGCCAATTTACTTAGCTCCATATTGGCCGTTTTCTCTCAACGATCGACCCCGAGCATAATGCATCGCTCTGAATACGTAGTAGGTCTACGTGCTCGAGTACCTTTATCTTTCTACGTTCACGATTAATTTGAATATGTTTTAGCAGCAGGTTCTTCGTCATGAGGCAAAAATAAAATAAAATGCTACAAACCCTAATGCTCTCAACCGAGATGGTAATAACTAGTTACTATTTAATTACCCCACAGTCTTTTTGCAGGTGGAAACTTATTCGATTATGAATTAATTTCATTTCAGCGCATTCAATTGGTATATCCGATGTTTCCTATGTTCATTGTCCTCAGTATAGGTATTTCTATTCAAGGAGAAAACTATTAGATTTTTCATGAGTAGGTATTGACTGTCTAGCTCTCCCCTTACTACTAGAGTGTTCTACGCCTCTCTTCCTGTTACGGAAAATCTGAGTTCCTGAGGTCTCGCTTGGTAAACTGACGAAGAGTTCTTGGTATTAGAGCTGGCGGGTTATCATCTCCTTACTCCAAAGTTGCTACAATGCAGAACCATTCTTATCTGGATAGTTCATACAACTATAGTCATGGCCAATAGCGAATGCTAAAAACTATAACGAGTGAAATGGAAACGTTTGGAAGGGCTCAATCTATGACGAACACGATTCTTTCTGTCTGGCTTCCGAGGAAGTTAAGGCCTTAATTAATTACTTTACCTCTCGAGCTAATTGTCTAATTCTTTGTTCCAGGTAATTAACAGAGGCTTTACCCTTACACCTGCACCTGACAACTGCCTATTCCGTGAGTAAGTCCTTTCAGATGAAAATGCTGGCTGGTTACCTCATTGCTCATTGCTCTGGGCTTTCCTAGTGTATATTTTGGACTCCCGAAAATCGGTGTCGACGGTCCCTCATATGCTGCGATTAACCAATTTCCTCAAATCACAATTTACCATGTTCCTTCCTCTCCTCTTATTCATTAGTTATTTCTGACATCCTTCGTTGAGGAGATATTTGAAAGGCATCACAAAATGTGAATCAATTCTGAACGTTTCTAAAATTTGACGAAACATTCGATCGCAGACAAGAAATATCTCAGGCTATCTCACCTTTCTCTTCGTCACATTTCGTTCGCCGCCTTCTCTAGTCCCCACTCCGAGGCTACCTGGCTGTGTCGGCCTCGAATCAACCAAACCGGTTCTCAATTAAGTCATTATACCCTCACCAGGATCGGAGCATTCAATTTTACTGCCTTCGCCTGCTTCTCTGTGCAATTTGTTAGATACGCATACGAAATAGACTAGCGTCCAATTAATCAAACCGTTATTTTTGAATTTTGTTGAATAACTTAGCATAACAGTTATGAGTACATACTGGTTAATCGAATAATTATAACCTGCTCAGTGGCATACTATGTTTGAAAAACTGAAATCCATCCTTGTGGAAATTCTCTTGATTTGCCGTTTAACCCCTCAGGATCCAGAATTTACGCCCACAGATTGTAGCTTTTCAATTCCAGGACTCAATTGATGTATAGATCAAGATCTAGAGCTTCTAGGCTCGAGAGTAGTTACATACTTTGTTCAAATTCTTATCGAAATATTATCGAAGTGTTACCCAAAATCATGAATTTACCCTTAGGTAAATTATTTTTTATTTAATGGTTTATCAATTCCAAGTATATATCCATCTAGTGACTGATCCGCCCGTAACTGAGTTGCACATTTGTTGGCTCATTTTAGTAACTAACGAAGTCTGGCTGAGTTGTTACAAGTGCAGTCCAACCTAGAACCCTTCGTCACTAACTGCTTAGTTGCGAGCTTGTAGTTACGTTGTAAAACGAAACAAAGAACATCGAGACTACTCCTGCAGAGATAACAGAAAAATATGCGCTCGTCGGTATTCCAACAAAATTAGTCATTTTTATCTTCAAGTTTCTCACATTTGTCTCCCACGAGGCTCTCGAGGAGGTGCAATTTTGAAAAAGTTAGCACGAATTATTCTTAATTATTTAGAGTGGGGAGTCTTACTAAATGTATATTAATGTGTCTCTTTGGTAGCATTGCTGGATTTGCTCGCTGTCATTCCTTTTGGTAATATTTCCACGATTAGAATCTCGAAATTTTGCTAAATTCGATCTTCATCGCTGCAGTGACTCAACAAAATTACCCATAACGTTTATCTTGTAGCAGATATACGATTTTCAGCATTGTCTATAGATTTTTCGTTTATCTTCATCTGACGATTTGAATATTATGTTTATAGTACTGATTGGGACATTCTCAGGTGTGCACGAGAAACTTCGACAAAACTGAGAAGAATGCCAAATAAGTTACTGACGAACTGCAAATGAAATGAAATGGAGGAAAAATGTTTGTTCTTGGAAGTAGAGGAAAAAGTTTTACTCAGGGAGGGTGTATAGGGATGTGGGTTGGTGTGGAGCTAAAGAATATGCTAAGCACGTACTTAGACTCGGAAAATTTACAATGCGGACTGGGACCTCCCCCGCGAGTTTAAAAAAGAGAACGCTGTGAACGGAAGAATGGTTTTACGAAGGAAAAGGTGGATTCCTCGGCGTTAAGGGCAGAAGAAGCTTTCTTTTCGCCCAATCCTCTTTTTCTCTCACCGATTGATTTTCATAAGTAATCAATAAGTTAGCAGATAAATGGGATCGTAGGAGGGCCCATCAAGATGGGGGTTAGTGCGTGCCTTGAGTTGCTAACTGCCTCATCACGGAAAACTGGGGGAGCCCCAAGGTAAGTGGCCGCCTCTATAAGAGTACCTCAGAGCTTTTCACGGTTTTTTCTTTTGTCGAATTTTTCCTTTTTATATTTAATCATTGTTCATGCAGTCAATTTTTTATGGATTTTCAGTTTAATAAGCACTAAGAATGGTTTCCAACAAAAGATATCCTCTTTTCGACAAGTTTTCGCGAATTTCACTGCTTCAGCAGTGCTTAGATCATTATAAAGAATATCACTAAGTAGTAAGTACTACTATCAAGGGGAAAGATAGATTTCACTCTAAATAACACAGGCCTCAAACTTTTGGAGAAGCTAATTTGACCAGACCAACCAGATATTCTACGCTATCTGGAATAAAATCAACGAATATTCAATCAAGATCAATATTTTCTGAACACAACTAGAATTTATATAATTTTCGTACTATACTACACTCTTACTATTCTCCCTAGACACTATAGTCGAGTTTTCGATGTCGCGGAGTTCACCAGAAAGTGTAGATAAGTGTTTTGACCCGACGCGAGTGGTAAAGTAACTTTTTTTTCTACTTGTGTTGGCCTAGCGTGAGGGAAAACGTACCGCAAAATGGGCTTTTTCGTTACTGACGATGAATTAATGCGAGAAAATGCCGAATGTCCGACTAAATGAAAACAAAATTCTTGTTTCGTCCAACCCTTCGACTGAATTACTCTATAGAAATTTCAGTTTCAATATTAATCACGTTTTATATCTTTTATTCTACGATATATGGGGGCCTGGGAGGCAATAAGATTTAATGATATATAATGTGGGAAAGCGTGTGATTTCAGAATGATCACTTGCTGTCGCATTCGATCAGAAAGAAGGCTTTTTCAACACATTCAATTTGTTAGTAGGTGGCCATCTATATTGTTCGGCAACATTTTTTCAGCTCCAAAAGCCTCGTTCAGGTGCGTACATATTGCTGCAAAGGAATCTCTGATTGTTCCACATTTTTGTAGAATATCCTCCAACCCTATTATTTATCAACGCATACTGAACATAACACGCCGCTCGTCGATTCAATTACATTATCGAGTCATTTTTACGAATAGCTTCACCTTCAACGGGAAATGTGTGAGATGGGCTGTCATTTTCAACGTTTTATCGCCCTTAAATCAACCAAGAATGGCGAGGAGGAAATAGTGTAGCAAAGAGTGAAGGGAGGGAAGAGTTGATATGTCACTATATCACGCGGGGTCGGGGCAACAACTGGGGAAACATGAGCGTCAATGCATATGAGGGGGGGTTCGGTGAATAAATGTCAAGATTTCTTGACAGTGAAAACACCGACAAACGAGTGAAAAAATGACTATACTTCTGGAAAAGAGATAAGAGCTGGAGGATTGTACGCGTTTGGGAAACGTTGGCCCGATATCACGCCAAGTTGACGTTTCTGGGGAACCCACGGAGTACACTATCTCGACTGGAATAGGGTCGGCTACATGTAACAAGTAGAAATCGTTCTTTTCAACGTTCTGAAAATTAGCTGACTTTCCTCTAAATGTATTGAACGATGAATTGCATTGGTATTTCAGTCGCTGAGAGCGTGCGTGTGTATATTCAATGCCATATAATATCAAATTCATCTTTTTGAGTAACCAAAAAAAGGATTCGAAAAATATCGGCTAACGCGTCAACTTGACTACGAGGGTCGTTTGGAGGGAAAGTTTGGCAAAAGCTTCTGTAACTGGCACGACATGACTTGTTATACCCGTGAACAATTCACGAACAAAAATCCTCTCCCTTGTTCCCTCTTGAAACTTTGACAGAGGAAATTACCGGTTGATCACAACCCCCTTTTAGGCGAAGCAAGGGCCCTGCCTTTTTTGAGTTTCCCTCTTACAGCTTCCCCTGGAAAGAGGTGTTGTACCTGGTAAATCATTAATTCTGTGATGACAACGTGGAAGCTTTCCTTTCCTCCAAACCTGTTTCGGTAAAACAGATTCCCCTCTTATTTTCGAGGACCATGGGAAGGTCAGTGTCGCTTGTAGATTAAGATCGAAGAGATTACCAACTATTTAAACATTACTTAAATTCGCTTCATTCTAAGTTTTTGTTTTCCCCTTCCGAACACGAATCATAAACGAAGAAACATTTTTTTCCACTTCTATAAAAAATGAACTCATTGGATTTTGTATCTGATTCTTCGGAAAGTACGGCTGTGCGGAATCAAAACAATGGCTTCTCTTGATCTCAAGCAATTCTATCCCTCCTCTCCCCTTCTTTCCTTCCCAAATGACGTCTAGTGTAATCAACAGGTTTTGATGAACGGGGGACTGCTGGCCAGCAGCCCTGCCGGTTTGAAGCCGAGGCTTCCTTCTCTTCTTTACTGCAAGTAGTGAGAGGTGATGACTATTAACAATTGAACTCAACACGAATATCGGTGGGGCCTTCGATTTATTTCCATCAAGTATATATATCAATTTTTTTTTGCGCATGAGCATATACTAATTTAAATGATGGTACATTTTTGAGCGGTCTTTCTTTCAATTCGTTCGTAGCGAATCCTGACGGCGAGGACCTATCAATACAATGGTGTATCATTGAAGAGAAATCCTTCACCGTTTCATTTCTACTACCTCTGTGAACAATCTGAATCCACTTCAACTGCATTGCATATGTATCAGAAGTGGATGATCTCCATTTAATTCCCTTGTGCACGTGCGTACTGTTACTGCCGGTAAATCGTTATTCAAATATTCTGAGGAGCGTTCAGATATTCGTGTATCTGGGACGTAACGAGTGAATCGGCACTTTTCATATTCATGTCAATATACATGAACTGGTTGTAAGATATATCCTGCCCTGAATCCTGAAATTAGTTTTCCATGGGTCTCGTGCGAATGCGGAACGACAACGGCTGCAGATTTTTATTAGGAGTCGCCTCCGTTTCAACCCAAGGTCCCTCTTGACTCTTTTCTTTGGCCATCTGCCATTGAGGGCCGCAGTTGTTTTTGGCTTGACGAATATCAGAAAACCTTCGATTCTTGAGCCATATGGCATTAGGTCTGGATAGGTCCCCGAAGAATTATTGCATTATTAAAATGAGGTTGCCCCACGGCAACAATAGGGGATCGTTAGAAGGCTGATGAGCTCCATGTAGAGTATACGTACTAAGTATAGTTATAAAAGGAGATGGTCGCTATCCTGGTGCGTTATTATCAATTAACAATGTGATGAAATGTTGTCCTGTATAATAATAGCGTGATATTACTGCCAGCTTCTGGTGCCCTCCACCACCCATCATCCAACCTTTTCTCCTCGTGCTTCGGTTTGCCACAATGGGCTTTCCTACGACATTTCCCGTCTCAACGATTGTCCTATGTCACGAGTCATCCACGTATTATCACAAGTTCAGTTAAACGCGTCGACGATAGGAACTTATCGTGCCTCTCAACTGCGACGAAGAGAGACCGAAGACGTGTGTACATTCTTGCCTCGTTCGCCCCGGGCTGATATTCAAACCTACCTCTCTTGCAAGAGCGCAGGTGTAACCACAATATAATTTAACCCCTAACCGCCTTTGGCCTTTCGCTTCTCGTATCCATTATGTCTTACTTAAGAGATAATAACTTAATTTTCCTTCTGTTAATTACGAAAAGCTATTCTCTCGTTGTGGGAACTCCTCGGAGCTTCCTCTTGAAAACGAATCTTTATTCATAAGATTCCATATTTTATATCCCTTTCCTTACATTAAAAAAAAAAAGGTTGATGTTACGGACGTTTATATTTATGTAGAAAAGTGCACATCAAGATAAAATGTAATTCTCTTCTTCTTGCTTTTATCTTTCTTGGCTTCAAAACGTTTACCATGCATGTTACAGTATTCTCCACCATAATTGAGTTCATGGTAGAAATTGCATCAAGATTTGGTTCAACACAAGATTTTAATTATGTTTGTATTCGCAAGTATTTGCGTGAAAAAGTTCACTGCCAGAACAAATTTTAGCTGAAATTCCACATTTAGGGTCGCTCATACTAAGGGTTCGTATAGTGTGTTTGTGATGAATAGGTCAGAGCCACTAGTGCGCATTAGCCCATCTCTTCGGGCATAGCTTTCCTCATATTGCGTTAGTCCGGGATGGTTCTTATCGCTTCAATGAATCAGCGGTCTCGCATTAAATTATCACCACCTTACACTCTCTACAAGCAGGTACATACTCGCCCGATAAGGGCCCCCGAGTATGGTCATGTTGACTGGTCTGGGATCACAATTTATTGCGCACTAACCGCTTAGTTCAGTGCGACTTTATCTTTGACGTATATATCGACGCTGGGACGCTTCATGTAAGAGAGTAAATCAAATAGGAGTTTTCAGGAGTTTGTTGGAGCCCGAAGATTCTAAGTTCAAGTTTGTGCTATCCGTACATGAGTGCTGTCCCTAGCAGTAACACATTAAGGGTATGATATTAGGTAAAAACATACGCATTGGGGTTTTTATTTCATGTTGAGGTAAATAGAAACAAGAAACTTGTTTTCCGTAATATGATCGTCCGAGTGAATTTCCTTTTCTCCATTTAATTCCAGGACTCAAGACTTAAATGGATTCTTTGTTTTCAAACTGTAGATGTCAAGACAGATTAAACCCCCCTCTTCATTATCTGCTCGCTCTCCGCCTCGAAAATAAGTATCTGAAATTTGGATGGTGCCCAAACTACACCTAATCATATAACTAATCTTCTTTTTCTTGGAATTGGCCTCTCTCCAAAGTTGATGGACCCGAAATGATTGAGAGATCACTGGTTCGTTGTTGTCATGAACGTGAAAAAACGAAAGTTTTTTTTTAAATTTTATTGTAGGCCCTAGTTTATATAAGAGGTTTCTAGACTGAGAGGCTGTATGTGCCCAGTAATGAAACAACTCACGCCTAAACGAACGTAAATGTTATTGCTTGATTTCGAAGTCATAATGGCATAATAATATAAAATGTAAGCAATGTATAACCTTTTATATTGAGTGCATTAAGGAAAAATTACCATTTCACAATCAATAGAGATGAATAAATAATTTTATGGAAGACGTAATTAAAGTCTAATTATAAAGAAGTATAAACATTGAGGTGATCTCAATTTCGTATAGGTTCGTAATCGATGCACGATAATTTTTGAACTGATTATTTTCTCTAACTGTATTCTGGGCCTTCGAATACAAGTCATCTCGTGCATGATATGTTTCGAAACACTTGTACCCAGTATTTTTCTCTGATGAAGCATCATCCCCTTCGCTTTACGGATTACGACGTTATTCAAAATCGATATTTTCTTAGGGGGAACCGTGAGTCAGCACCGCTCATTTTATGTCACCTTGTTACCAGGTCGTTTGGCGCCAGACTCATTCCATGAGTTTGCCTACCAAGTTGAGTTGTGTACAAGTTATCATTATTAAAATTGTTTCCCAATAATTGTCAGGTTGAATATGTTTTTTTTTTTTTAACTCTGACAATCAATGTGAATAATATTTCGTTTTCCCAATATACCATTAGCTATGAACCATAACGGTTTCTGTGTCATCTACAGGAATTAAAAATGATTTAAATTTTAAAACATTAAAACAATGATTCTTCTAATCTTAATACGTTGTATTCTTGTCATTCAAATTATCGCTATAAGAAATGAACATTTTTCGAGCAGCTCAACATGAGATGATCTCGTGTTTGGGAGTAGATTAGGTCCTGAATGAATATTTTGGAATGAAGTTCCCCGGAATCTAGTACAATTTAACGCAACAAGGTGATTAAGGGTCGGTGACTCGGGTGTATTCTTGTTGTGTACCTGGTTACAACGGTTTAGCGCGGATGTGCGAGCATTATAAGGATAGTTAACCATCCGACCGGCCTGCGTGGGCTGAAGCGAACAGAGTAATCCCCATGCTATTCCCTGCCACCGACAGCCGTTCTTTCCAATGACTAGGCTGCAATCTACCGCTGCCCTGCAACTACAACTAGGGCCAATAACGAAGTGGTGGTTTGCCAGGTGTCGTTGGTTAATTCAGAACCAAACCTACATTATGGGGAAACATGAAAGCAGTGCGTTATGAAATATCTATCTTCAATCGGTCGCCAATTCCCTACTTTTCACTCGTGCATTTCTTACTTTTTAACAATTTGAGTTAAATAGTAGTTTTGCTGTATTTCTAGTACCTACTAACCACTAAGCATTTATAATGTGTTCCTTTTTTATAACACTCCGTCTGCTGTACGGATATTATGCTCGTAGTTACTGAAATCGATGATGACTATTGTATAAATATATTAAAACCATTGCTACGAAAATGCATTACAGTCCGAAGGATTCATAACGATTGTTTACAGTCGATTTCTTCATTTTTGATACTTACGAAACCTATTTGATTAGTGTATTGATTGTATTATCATCAATGGAAATCTCCCAGAATGATTTGTTTTGTCCTGATGAAACATAATTTTATTTGTAGAACTGTTTATACCGGTCTCATGAAACAGACGGTTTGAAAAGAGAAGGAACTATACATACGGGTTGGAAAAATAAAAGTGCCATCTTCCAAAACAGGTTCAACTTCAGCAAAAATTAACAGTACAACCCTCATTGAATCTCAATATCTCAACTGAATTGCGCAAGGAAGAAGCGGCATGGTGAGATACCGATGAGGAACAATCTAGTATCGGTGTTGGTCACTTCTGTGTTATTCAACCTGGTGATTGATTAAATCAGTATGATTACCATTCCAGCGCAAAAGGCATTTTGTCTAATTTGTTACCTGTTTATTAAAACATTTTCTATTCATAATGCAAAGTACTTCTCCGACGGCTGATTTTTTCGACGAAAATCCAAGTAAATTTCTCGTAATAGCGAAGATCGTCAATATGTATTTCAGATGAAACCCGGAAAAATTATTTTCCAAAAAATTATTTTTCAGTATCGGTAACTAACATGGGTAAAATGGGGATAACAGTGGGTGTGGTGGGTCCCGGACTCATTCTAATCGGTTTGGGGTCCAAAATTTTGTGGAAAATGATACCCCGCACCCATAGGTACCAGAAATCTCGAAAACACGTATTCAAAATGGGTAGATAGGTACCCATTTTGACCCATAACATCTTCCGCTGGGTTCCAATTGTTCTGGGATCCATTTTATTGGATTCAGCGTCCAAAGTTTAGTGGAAAATGATATCCCACACGCCTAGATCGCCAAAAATCTCGAAAATAAATTTTTCGAAGTACACATTTTGACCCCTACCCCGCCCAAATTTGTTCCGATCGGGCTGAAAAGTTCGAGGATCGTTTAGAGCCGGGAACGGACCCCTGACCCGAATTTCAGAAATTTTTCTACTGCCAAAATCGGCGTGGACAGATAGGTAACGGACATTTGCTAATTTTGATCTAGACACTTCTTTGAAACGTCCAGAAAAAATTTTTGGGCCGAATCAGAGAGATTGACTTTTTGCACGAAAACATAGGTTGATTATTCAAGGAATAACCAACCAAAAAAATTAGGTAAAAAATTCAAATTATCTTGACAGTGAATAAAAATGATGTAATCAATACCCATCGAGAAAAATTTATATTTGGTTGGCGGGATAATATTGTCTCAACGTGAGCCGAAGATATCGAGATGCGAGTACTTGGCGGAGATGGGAGAAACTTGATTCTGCATTATTACCCTAATCTGCGGATCGCTTCTATAATTTACCCGCCAAGACCGAAACGGATTACGCGGATGTTTGTGTCATAAGGGTTTCCCGCCTACGGCACCTTTCGTCTGATTGATAGCGGCCGCCTGTTGGGAGGACTACTGCTAATGCGAGGAATCGTATCACGTCAAGCTACGACTGTACCACCGCGGCGTTTATGCCTATTTGATTACTAATTTTAATGAGGACAGTTGGTATGATAACGTTAACTCACACTCGCCAGTCGACCATCTAGGAGTGGCAGGCAAAGAATTATTTTGTTTGAAGCTTTTTTCATTTGAAGTCGTCTATGGCGGTTTTGGTTGGAATAATCAACCTATGTTTTCATGCAAATGGTCAACCTCTCCGATTCGGCTCAAAATTTTTTTCTGGACGTTTCATGATGTCTAGATCAAAAAAATGTCCGTCCGCCGTCCACCGTCCGCCGTCCGCCGTCCACGCCATTTTTGGTAGTAGAAAATTTTCTAAAAATCTGAAATTTGGGTCAGGGGTCTGTTCCCGGCCTAGGACGGTCCTCCAAGCTTTTCAGCCCGATCGGACCAAATTTGGGCGGGGTAGGGGTCAAAATGTGATTTTTGAAAAATGGATTTTCGAGATTTTGGGCGATCTAGGCGAGTGGGGTATCATTTTCCACTAAATTTTGGACGCTGAATCTAATGAAATGGGTCCCTGAACGATCGGCACCCACTGGAAGAAGTTATGGGTCAAATTGGGTATATATTACCCATTTTGAATATGCGTTTTCGAGATTTCCGGTACCTGGGCGTGTGGGGTATCATTTTCTACTAAATTTTGGATCCTGAATCGATTGGAATGGGTCTGGGACCCCCCGCACCCACTTTTTCCCCATTTCCCCCATGTTGAAGAAATGAGTCTCCATGCGCCTGGTCCGAGGAATAACCAACCCCTGTGTAAGAATTTGCAGCGTTTTTTTCCAGAGGTTTTGACAAGGGGTTAGCCCTTGGAACGTTCAATCCGTTAGTGAACTGTCGATATAACCGTACTCTTTTGTGTTTCAGGTGAGTTTCGTGGGTCGATCTGCTCTGCGTTTGTAAGTTTCACTCTACAATTTGCCACATCAGGTTCAAGCGTTGATTTGAGGGTATTAAGGCGACTGACTGGCTAGAATTAGATAATATCTAAATCCTAAATGGTTTGAGAGTTGAGAGAGTTACGGGTTGGTGTGCTTAGTTCAGTTATGTGTTACTGCTCCCCTCTTAATAGTGTCGTATTAACTGAACCTCCAAAGCACTATTAACAGATCGGCAACAATCATCCTCCATCCTATCATCTGACTGTCTAGTTTTTAAGTTCTCTGAAATTATTAACGGCCGTGCTGTACTGAGAGGAACATGATTTTTTTCAAAGAACTTCACGAGTCTTCGAATTATTGTCAGTTTTCCACCACTGGTCACGATTAAACTATAACTACACGGATTTACCCCAAGATGTAGTTCTCTTACAATACGTGTCAGCTCAATTCATACATTTTCCACTGTTCTCATGAGCGTGCTCGCGGAGTCATTTACCTGAACCGCTTGGACGAGCCTCCTTCATCGTCCTTCGCCAATAGGCTGCTTGTCGGAGCCGTCCACATATCACAGTCGAGAAGGCAGTTTCTGCTGCCTGTACCTTTTATTATACTGCCTAACCCGCTCGGCGGCACTTTCAATGCATTCTCGTTCGGGTTCTTAATAGCTCTGTCTTTAGCAGATGGTTACGCTCTTCGGGTCCCTCATCGTCTGCTTGTGCATTCTTTGATGGCGGAGACCTTTTCCAATACCTTGGAACTTCAAGAGCGAATTCCCATTTCAATTCAGAAAGTAAACCCGAAGTCGTGCAAACGGAATGATTGGATGGGAAGGTATTTTCCGTTCGCTACACCCATTAGCAATGATTTATCAGATTACGTTTTGTTATTAGATTCATCACTGAATTCGTGCAAATGAACACTCTACCCTGACATCCTCCCCGAACCGCAAAATGTATTTTTGTTTTTATACATATTCGTTTGGTTTTTAGTTTTAGGTGAAAACTTTCGTTAGAACAGTTGGAATGGATATAGAATAGAAAGCGTTTTGCCGCCCATATGTGAGTCGTCAGAGGTTTTATCTGTTAATTTGGAAAACATACAGGGGAGCCAACTAAGGTGGAGGGGACTTCTGGAACATCCGTGCTGCTCACTCAGACAAGGCTTCCCTTTTCTTAACGTCCTCTTAATTTCTTTTAATTGAGCCTGACGTACTCGAAAAGTTGTGTCTCCGCCTCCGAGTCATTTCTCGTTGAATGGATTTTTGAGAAATGAGTCTCGGGGTAGGTGGAGGCTCTGTAGGGCACCACATGTGTTTATCTTGTGGTAGATCCCGAAGGGCAGAGTGGTTATCCTACCGCGAGCTTGAAGTATTTATAAAGAGAAGATGGTTCAGGACTCCCTCATCCCTGACGTCTTGACGGGTACCAGCTGGTCTGACTTGTCTTGTATCATTAAAGCATTTCTTTGTTCGACATATTCATCGATGTAAACATCCGCTATCGGAGGGTAATGATCGCCCTTTATGTTCTGACAACGGTGTTGCATTGCAGTGATTTTGATTTCCTTACGTTAACTTCAGCCCAGTTGGTCACAGCACCTCCCACCAATCACTGATCAACTACTTCGGCAAAAGTACCAGTTACCCAACTGTTTTGACTCTGGTCGATTTAGTAATGTTTCCTCGCCCATTGTTTAGGTATAGATTGGAGATCTCCGGACTTGAAGATCTTCCTGGGTCGTTAAATCCAAATTGAGTTTGTTTCGTAGTTGGGATTCCCGACAGACGGAATTGGCTCTCAATCAGAGACTTTGCTTGTAGAAAAGGAAGTCGTCAATCAGGACCTGTTTAACTCTTCACTGTTAACTATAGTGCCAACAGACTCTTTTATCTTCAAACCAAGGGGCTGTATATAAATGTAATGCTCCTGTTGGAAGTCCACTATTTCACAATCGTATAAAACTTCCAGGTGTTAATATTCTGAAACAAGTTCAACGGTAGTAGGTACAGGGTTTTTTTTTGTTCTTGATGTACCTATTTATTTACTTATTTGGTTTTGTAAAACTATTATATTTTTTGGAGGTTCGATGAATTGTGGGAATAATGTCGTTCTGCTTCATTTACATTCCTGGGGTGTTTGGGATTAAGTTAATAAGACTCAATCCATTATCCCGTTATGAGTGTTTGAAGTAGGTACGTGATGTTGAGTGAATCCAGTTGGAAACGTCATTGACATTTCTCTCCTTATCATGAAAATAATATTTTGTCACTATGATTATACGTTCAAGTTTTGTTTGACCTATTCTATATTAGCTCTCGCGCAAGTGATAATGATAATATTATTTGAACTTACGATATTATTCCTTTCTTTTTCTTTTCATTTTACATCTTCAAGCCTCTCCCCACTGTAAATCAACGACTGTAGGACCCGGTTTATGCAAGACTCCGTGCTCACTGTGTATGGGCGTCGAGTATTATTCATGCAATATGCATATTCCTGCGATGTGTTACACCTTGTTCTTCCATTTTTCCCGTCTTAATCCTGATTTACGCTCCCACAGTTCAGAGGGCTTGAAATGTCTTTGTCGAGTTCGCCGCTTGTTACTTTTTCAAGTTGCAACGAAGTGAAGGACTTTACAGGGACTTGTTCGTAATCGTAAGAGCGTAACGCTCATCTATCATGCTGTAAATGCCCCTTTAAAAAGCTTAGCAATAAAGCTCCTAGTTGACCGGTTACAACGTCTTTAGAACGTTATAGTACCTTGAAGCATGGCTATTGCCGTGGGAGTTCGCATTTCATTTTCTCAACGTGATTGGCAACTCCGGGAATGCCCAATGGATGAAATCAAAGCCTAACGATCGGCTTTCGTCTTCTGGAGATATCCTCCTAACCTGTCTACGTGTGGTGCGGAAAAGATCACCCGTTCTCAATTTCTCATGATCGGTTGAAAGAAGATCTGCTCTCCCTTGGGGTCAAATTTGCTGACGGCACGAGAACGTGATGTCGGCGTGAAATACTAACGTTGGAGATTGCATCATTTGTTGGTCCTCTCGAGAGCCCTTACCCCGTTCCGTTTGCAAGCTCTTCAGGTTGTGCGGATTTTGCCGTCTTGGCCTTAGAACTCCCCTTGTCCTGATATGCGAGGCAGACCTAACTTCAACTGCTTACTAACAGACCTCCGAGCTCAACCTTTCACGTTCTCTCCATATGAATTGAACCAGCTCTACCGCTAATGAACTCGAGTCAACAGCAGATTATCTTTGTTCCCGACATTGTTGCCTAATTAAGTATTCAACGTGCCTTTCTTGTTTCGTCTTTCTTTTGGTGATTCATGACTTGGTGGTAACTGATTGGCTCCGTTTTTCTAATGAACCTAATTTATGAAAAAGGTCGAAGATGATGTGGATTTTGTCCAACATCAGAAATACACTCTACAATCACGTTTTATTCACTATAACCCTCGTGATGTTAGAATACGATACGATAAAAGTAACAAAAACATCAAGAGCCAATACTTTTTTTTTCTTACCTGCCGTAGTGTTGTTATTCCATTATTTAAAAGCGACGGAAACCACATGAACTAGTGTGGGCAGTGAATGTGACGAATTTCATGTGGACACGGGACTAAGTTATGTATGATAAGCAGTTGTAATGTAGGTCAGCTCAATATTGTCAATGAGACTCGGTGCAATAAAACTCTCAAGAAAAAAAAAATTATCTTTGTCCCTTGATTCTCAATCTGGTCACCCTGCCGCGTGGGTTAGTTATTTGTCTGGCAGCGTTGGAGGGGATCGCCTCCTCGAGTGCTTATCGTAACAATCTGCTTAATACCTTGTTACCCAATCCGTCTTCATCAAACGACTCACGATTGGACCGGGATTATTAGACAACGTGTCAAACCCGTCTCTTCACATGACGTAGAGATCGACCCCCCGCTGCATTTGGTGTCACTTGGAGGCGATGCACGATGAATCAAATGTTCCTCTGGAGAATACCGGGCTCCATTTCAACTGATGGATATTCCGTGTAGCCACCCGAGTAATAATGCTGGTCATCAGAATTTATATCATGAGAGAGGCATTATAAAAATACCTTGAAGCGAAGTACCCATTGTAGAATAAATGAACTCCAAAAACTTAACTCACTCTTTCCTTCATACCAATCTGTGCAATATACAACCTGAGTTCACCCGATTTCAATGTCCCTCCTCTTAGTTCTAACGTGTTCAGAGAGTTCGAATTTTTTTCTCAATAAAATAGGCTAAAGTGGTTGAATGTGTTTAGCAAACAATAAATGAACAAAGGCTCGCTCCTCAGAAAGGAGTTAATGCACCACCACCGAAGCGAATCTTCTTCACTCCGAATAAGAAAGTCGCAAAGGCAACCGAGAAAAACGGATAGAAAGAAAATAGAACTTCGTAGGACGAGAAGGCCCTTCCGCGCATTAGTAACGATAAGACATATGGCCCCTCGCCAGACCATTAACCCGACGTTTAAAGGGTGTGCGAAGGAAACGTGGAAGAGCCGGTGTAGAGTTGGGATAGCTTCCCATTCCCAAAGCTCCCTTTCTTATTCCAGAGACTGCCTGTGCTCTCTTCAGAAGTTAAAGGGTGAGCGCGGCTAAAGTGGCGATGGTTGTGAACCTGTGAAAGTAGGAACGAGTAGGATACGACACCCTATGTGGGGTATTCATTTCCTTGACATTTCACCCTCAAGTTTTCGGGCTGCAATAGAATATACCTCTAATATTTCTCCCAGCTTTTTATTGATGTAATTCAAGGAGGACAAGTTTGCGCGTGAGCATCCAGCTCAGCTCCTGAATAGGACCAATAAACCTATGCAATGTACCAAATCCAGTGAAGATGACTCACGAAATCCAGCAACGTGCGGTGCACCAATATACCAATTGGCCTCCTTATCTTATGAGGATTCAGATTGTCACATCGGCAGCTTCTCGGCCAGAGAAACTTCGTACGAAAATGTTGAATATGGTTAGAGAAATAGTTAACCGTATTTCGAAATGCGTTTGATTACTTCTGTAGTTGAAATTCTTCATTCTGGCAATAGATGCAGTGCACGCTAAATTTCCTAAAAAAAAAAAATAAAATAATAATAATAATAATAATAATAAATAAATAATAATAATAATAATGAATGAATAAATAAACTATTATATCTTTTTTCTAAGTATTTGTTATTTTCATCTCCGTTCTAAACATTTCTTCTCTATTTATACTTCACAATGAATAAAGCCAGTTGTTGAATGAATAGGAGGATTGAACAGAAAAATTACCGACGGCAGAAAGGTTGAGCGATAGTACCCTACTCATCAACGGTAAGTAGTATTTACCTGGGGTGTTCTGTGCTCTAGTAACCGAGAGAAATGTTGTTGAAGTATACTCACCGAAATAAAGTTAATGATTTCGGGAGAATAGCTATACATTTCTTGGGGAAGGGGAGGGGGTGCGCTCCTCAAACTCACTTTTGTGGTGTGCTGAAGAGAAACCTAGTAAAACCTCAAATTAAACCCAAGAGAGTTGGCAGTAGTTTAAACTCTCTTTTTGCACTCGAGTATGGTTTCAGTTTAGCATAAATATTGAAAACATGATGGAAAAGAGAAATTCCTCGTGTTTATTCGCTCCTACCTGTCTAAAATGGAGCTGCTTCACAGATGATGTTGACTCAGATTGTTCGAATGTGCTCTTTCGGCAAATACATACGAAATAAACAAACATTTGATCTCTCAGTTCTTCTTAAGTAGTTTTATTCTCTCACTGAATCTTTTCACATGATAGTTCAAACCTTACATTTTATCTGATTCTCATTTCGGGTTGTGGGTTACCATTTGTATTGAAATACATATTTGTATTTTCTTTGAGATGTGTGAGACACCCAGTGCTGCGATGCCTGGATTGAAGAGTGTGAATCATGATGCTTACTAGAGAATCCGCAAGTATTTTTCTCAATTTTTGGCAACTCATGAACTCCCTAGACGAATGAGATTGTACGGATCATCAGATCATGAGCTCTACTAAATCTATCTCTGTCTTCTCGATCGGAATACCCATAAACATTTGCACTATCCTAGGAGTGGCCTGTCGACGTACTACAGCCATTCACTTGATGCAGTGTGTGCTAAGATTGGAGACGAGATTATGAGCATGAATATGTAGCGGGATTCATGAATATTTAAGTGGTCGTTTCCGTTAAACTATGAGAGCTTTCCTTATAATTTATGAAATCCGTTTATCTGCTGTTCTATTAGTGCTCGAGCCAGGATGGAGCATAGAGATTCTACTTGGGAGTATTGAAATTTACAATGATTGTTTCAGTTGTAGTCGATGTGAGCTTCGATAAACCTGCTTAATGCCGCGAGACCGGCATACAAAGGTCCATTCAACCAAGCCTCGTTGTTCATAGGTATCAAAAGCAGCTCTGCGTCTTTTGATCAGCTTGTTATAAATTTCTCCAAGTCCTCGTCGAATGGTTTTAACGCTCTACCTAGCGTTGGAATAGGTTAAGAGGGGAGACGGAACAAGTCGGCCGATTTATATTATACGTACCGCTACAAAGCTAAGCGTTAGACATTCGCGCATACTTTAAAATTAACACTATATCTGTGAGAAGCGTGTTATGGCATGACGTCTAGCCATTGTACTGCAAATCAACGCCAATACGAACATATGTGTGAGCACACTCTTCTAGGTACACATATTTTATATCCTGGAAACTCGGTAACTCGACTATCTGTCATGGGTGAATTCAGTTTTGTTCGCAGACATATTGCACCTCCATCCAGATGGAATAGCAGGGCTCTTGAGGACACCCTCTTGTAGATCCAAAATAATTATTCCAAACTTTTTTTTTTTTTTTTAATTTTTGCAGTTTGGAATCAGTCTTAAACTTTAGTTTTAAGACTGACGGCATACAAAGACCTCCTATGATCGGTTAGATACTAACAGTGTATCGAAGTATCGGTATTATCTGGTATTAGTAACCAATATTTGTATCGATATTCTTGTCTCGATCATGCAAACCAATGTAACGGTATCGTTATTATTTTTTTAAAAAAATTTTAATCTAAAATATCGGAAATATTGATACTATTAAGCCGTTTCCCTACCGATATCAAAAAATGAAATCTGATTCTTGAGCGAGCAGAAAATTATGCTTTTCCAATCTCTGTTTTTATTCTATTCGAGCTCTAAGACTAGAGAGAGTTGGTACCTGATTGATTGTTTAACTGTGCTGACTCAATCATTTAAAAAATTGATAACGCGTAGGGAAATTTAACTCACAGCAGGGATTTTTAGGGGCAACTTGCGTGTTTTTAACTGGCCGGTAGGAAATTCTTCTGACAACACTGCATGTCACGTTTGGATCAATCCAATCCATTTTCTGTTCGTTGCTAAAAACGTAGCACCTATTCTATGTTGAAATTGTGTGCCCAAAATGTGATTTCGCGTTACCGCGATAATGCCTCGTTTCAGCGGTGCGTAGATAATTTTTCGATATTTCTGGAACCTAAGCGCGTTAGGAATCATTTTCCACTAAATTTTGGACTCCAAATCGATTGGGATGGGTCGGGGACACGCTACACCCACTGTTTTCCCCCATTTTCCCCATGTTCGATATTTTCGGCGATTTAGGCGTGTGGGATATTGTTGTCCTCCCTTTTTTGGAATAAGCTGAATCGATTAAAATGAGTCTCCATCCAGGTCCAAGGAATAACCAACCCTAGGAAAAGAATTTGGAGCGTTTTTTCATACTACTTACTTAACTAAACTTTTATTCCTGGGGAATGTTCCTCCTAGGAAGATTTTTTTCTGAAGAAGGTACTTGCAGGTTTGTCTGTTTGCTTGAATCATTTAATTTATACTTCATAAATGTTCGTTTTTTTTATGTGTCTGTTCACGGCATGAAATATAATAATTTGGAGAGGATGAGAATAATAGTTTGGGTGTTGGTATCGGTAATATCGATATATGATGAAGATAATGATGCATCAATGTATTCTTCTCAATTTTGAATGAATATTGAATCGGGTCGAATATAGATATTTTCTAGTACCGCACACTTCCCAGGTACTCTTCATGAAGTCCGACTAGCAGCAGCCTGCTTGATCCTCCCTCGGCTGACTTATAGCAGGAACCTGTGGCCACGCTGCATGATCTTGTTGGTGAACGTGGGGTCATAGACCATGCGAACCTGAGGGCCGCGTTATTGACGATTCGAGCCGGAGGTATCGAGCGGGGCCAGGCGTGACCAAGACCGCTCTCATGATGAAGACATCAAAGGCTCCCAAAGTGGCGGTGGTGGAACAACGAAAGGATCAGGTGATGGTTTGGGAGAAGTAGGGAGAAGATGGGAGAGTTAAGGTTTTTATAATCGCCTTCCTCCTCCTCCTCTACTTCTGGAGCCTCACGAAATGTTACTCCGCCTCATCATGCTCCTCCCCATGCCCATAACATACCTTGCCTCTGGCCGGCTCTTGTGAATTCCTACTCAGGCTCCCTGAAATATGAAGTCCCATTTTCGGGCTGCTCCTCACCTCCATGTCCGACCCGACTCTAATGAGCGGGTGCCCCACGGCTGGTTCGTTTGACCCCAACAGCTCTCATACTAAATTACATGCGCCCAGTGTTACTTGGTAGTTTTGTTATTATTGACTGCTCCACGTCTGTTCCCACCCCCGCGTCGTCCCTGACAGCGGATATCATGACTGATGTACTTTATGATGACTAATGATGTTCTGCCTTCATCAGGACAAACCTCTTCAACAAGGCCACATTATCCTCTTCTGGCACTCCAACGCTTCGTAATTTCCTTTTTTATTCTCTTGTTCAGATTGATCATGTTGAGATTGTATAACCCCCCACCCCCGCCCCACCCACCGCACCTCATTCCAATCATATTCCCGCTTCGTTCATCTCCCTTATGAGTGAAAAGAAAATCGAAGGAAGACAACCATAATGATTCATTGAAGTTGGAACTCGTGTTGGGTAGTACGAAAGATAATAAGAAAGAAACGGAAATCCTCGCTCCGGTAGCTGTTGTCTTTCCACAGAAAACTGTGCTAACCGTTTGTTCCACAATGATTTACTATGCCTGGCGGTGTCAGACTGTTTGCGGTAACCCGTCTTAATCGATTCAGCGTAAAAGTCAAGAAAAATTAATGCCCTTACCGAAGACCCTAACAATTTCGAAAAATCATTTTCAGAATAGGTAAGTAGGTGCTCTTCATCAGCCATACTCATCCTGCCCTTAGTTTGAACGATCGGGTTGAAGAGTTTCGAGAACCGAGTAGACCCTCAAATGGGTCACTGTCCGAAATTTCAGATTCTCGATAAATACAAATCAAACACGGTGTGGAAGAAAACTTGGAATACAAAATATAAAAACCATTGGGCGTAACGAATAAGTTAACATCAAGTTATGAAAACATGGTTATTATTTTAATATTAATTCATCAAAAACTCACCAGTGGCGTTCTAAAGCCCTTTCTCGGCTCGAAAGCCTGAGGAATGGACGGCGGATGAACATTACGAATATTATACAATGTGAAACGTAAAAGGTAAAGTTTTGAAGATTAGATCTCTTGAGTCTAGTGGTCTAGAGTGCAGCGATGTTTAATCACTTTACAAAAAATAATTTATAAACGATGATGCACAGGTTCGCAATAACTCTTTGGTTCTCGCTTTGGAACGTAATATTATGGACGATATTCACAGCTTTAGGAAGGTCCATATTGTATGATCATTAGCAGTCCAGATTTTACCTGATTCTTGATACTGCTCTTCATATTATACTGATGGGTTAGGGGGTGTGTGTAATAGTATGCCCACGTTCTTTGAACGCTGTCCGTAAATTCAGGATCCGAAATCAAAGGACTCAATGAATATCCTTGGCCAGCTTGGTTGCAGTGGGTGGAGGAGTGCGAGGGGGGAAGCTTGCCCGTGGGTAAAGGTGGAATTGAGACATTATACCTGGTAGGCAGACAGGCCCCGCTGGTTATTACTTCCCATCCTGCTCCTCCTCTGATGGCTCAGATAACCTCTCTTTCCATCTTTCTCTACTGGCCCAAACCCTGTAATTTTCGGTTCTGGACTCGTGAGCCCCCTCTACCTCTGTCCCACTTCATCGGTTCCTCGGTTCTTCCTCCTTCTCCTGGTCTAGAAGTTATCAACCTTCCCTCTCTCTCCCTCGAGACTTTTTCTGATTTAGCCATCACAGCCTTGTGGACCACGCATTATTATTACACTCTTCAAGCCGCTGAGACTTCTCTCCAACTTAACGATGTGTAATAATCGAAATTATTTCCTCCTCCTCGTCCGCCTTTCGTCCGTAAATAACCACTGACCTTCCTTTTGGTTATCGTGCTCTTCGTTGACCAAAGTGGTTGATTGATGTACAAGACGGATACTCGCAATCCCTCAAGTATTCCTACCGTTATTCGGTTTGGCAACTCTACCTTCGTTATCCTAACAAGTTGGTTAGAACTTAGTAATTTATATCATTGACGATACCCTCGAATATTGAATATAATTTCGGGGTTAATACGCGCCATGCTGAAATGGGTCTTCCACCATTGCTTGAGTGCTGCTATCAATATTGTTCCTGTATGGATAAGTAAAAGTGGCATACGCTCATTGACCCGCTCATCCCCGGTGGTGCTTAAAAGGACAAAAAAATATCATTTTTTCTCACTCGGCACAGTTCCCAAAATTACAACAGGTTGCTCTCCCATATTTTGACCTTTATTTTCTTCTTTTTTTTCTCCTCTTCCTGCCGTTTCAGATGTGCCGAAGACTCCATAAAAACTTGCAACTCGTCTCTCCGTAGCGTTGCCAAGTGAATGAGTTTTTGCTTTTCAGTCATAACTACGTTTTAATGTGAAGACGGGAAGATGGGCAATTAGGCAAGTACTTGGTCTTTGTTTGCTTCATCTATTTTTTTATTCACTCTCGCTTGAAAATGAGGATATTTTTATTTGTTCACTCCCCGTTGAATTTTCCTCCGTTTTTTGGTGCGTTCGTGATCAGTCGTTTGAATAGAGCGTGGGAGGGTAGTCGTGGTTCATGAAGCTGCTAGGGGAATATCTGCTCAGTATCCGAATCAATGTGCTTCCGAAGGAAAGTATTTCTTGCCGATTCGAATTCGCGCCAAATGAGCTTCCGAAACAGATGTGATGATGCCGCATACCATTTTCCTTTTGGTTGCTGGATCAATGTTCGATTGGTTAGTGCACTGACCGGAATGTCATACTGCGGAAATTATCAAACTCCAATGACTCTGCCATCGCTATTCAAAGCTTCTTCCGACTGAATGAGCTCTTGTAGGAATGCGTGGTCTCATCTCCAGGGAGTGACTCCTGGAATTCAGTCATCGGCAGCCTTCTTCGAGCTGTTGGTTGGGGACCTCACTATAGCCCCTGTTCCAACGCCGCATATCAACGATCGACATTTTTCAGTTAATTACAACTCGCTCGAAATCGTTTTCGAAGCAGTGGTCGTTAGCCGTTCGATCGTCCGTCCACAAATCAATTATTCAGGCTAAAAGTGCCGAATAGGTACATTTCACCCTTGTTCTTCCGGTTACGGCAACTGGACTGAAATTGAGTTAGGCACAACTAGGACCAGATCGAATCGAGCCGTGACGAAGTCCATGTTTATTTCATTTTAGTTGATATTTTTGATCGTGTAGAGCTTCATAATTTCGTGGTGATGGTGGCTCCATCAGTTAACCTGCCGAAATATTTTGACCTAAAGCTGCACCTCCAACAAAAATTATTTTGAGAATCAAATACCAATATATTCAGTAGTACGTTGAGTTACTGATATCAAGTTGCGTAGACAATATACCTTCCTCTCTCTTAATGAATGCGCTAGTTCCTCCCGATTGACATTCAAGCTGCTAGCGGAATGATCACCTAATTTCTTGCATGAATTGAGTAAAAATGGTTAGTTTGAGAGCTGATAGTTGTTTTAAGGCCTGTGGGGCTTTGCTGAATTTTATTCCAAACTTCAGAATGGTGGATTCAGGGGCTGATTGCTTTTAGTGCGGTTGTTTTTGGATTGGCTCCTAAATACCAGAATAGAAAGGTGATAAGTTTGTTTTTGAGCCATTCACCTAAACCACCCGACCCTTTCAATATTTTGAGAGCTCAGGTTCTGGGTGTGAATAACCTCATTTTATTAGTGCTCTAGATTTTTCTGATGCGTTTGTTCCTGAACGCGTTGATAAACTCGTGTTCTCCTGTATTCGTCACAGTTTTGAGGAACAGCAGTAACTGAGAAGCCTACATTTGCATCCAGTAATGACCTAATCGTGACAGCATTCCATTTTTTGAGGAGCCGTCCCAATAGTTACTCACGTTTTATGAGATTTTCCGAATGAGTCAGCCTTTTCCCTTCGAGTAGTTGCGCCACGTTAACCGTGTTATTAGAACAAAGCTCCAACCTCCACCCACTTCATCCTTTCAGTTCGCAGAAGGAGCGGCGGTACGAAATCCTTTATCACTTCCTACGAGCTATTACCCCTCACCATCCCTCATCTACACGGGCTGCCCCGATGACGCCAAACGCCTGAAAGAGCTAACTCGCTAAAAGCTAATCCGTTTAGAGAGCCATCACATAAGCCCCCTCCCCCCACACTCTACCACCACTTTTTCGCCCACCACTTCAGATTGGGGCAAATTGAATTACGTAGCTTATTATCTAGAATTTTCTTCGCCATAGACAGTGGTGTAAAAGAGAAGGTTTCTTTCCATTTGTGTGATCTTTGCTCTCTACACCCATTCTATCTCAAAGTCAACAGCCAATCTTATTAATTAAAGGAGGACTACGAGGAGAACAGGAAATGTTCATCCGCTGCGGAATTATTTATCAATGGTTAACGAATCGTAAAGTTATAACCATCGCTCTCTTTGGACGCCACTGCCGTCCTTACTCAATTATAATTTTCTGCTGCTTGGCACAAAATCCTAACACGTAGTGTTGCCTTCATTTCGGGTTACACTTTTCTCCTTTGTGTTCATCTCACGTTTTTCTAGCCTTGTAATTCTTTCTCCTCCCCTGTTGATTAATGTATCTAGTTATGGTTATTTAAATTCATCATAAGAACTTCAGCTCAACAAGGTCATTAGTAATGAGTAATAATAGTTTTGTTGTCTCGAAAGTATTACAGACACTCAATCCCGTCCTCCCCGGTCAGTTTATGAATGAATTTATTCCGAAAAAATTGGACATGAAATGGTAAACTGGCGCTTGGGAAAGTAAACAAGGTTACTTTCTATGTTTGTATTATTTTCATGTACAAAGCATACATAAAGGATAGATTCATTAGTCAGCACCAACTAGATTAACCTGAATCCATCCTTGACGTAATAATGGGGAAAGGACGCGTGCAATTTTTTTTTCATTTGTTCTTTTCACTGATCGTTGGATTGTTGCCCGTAACAATTAAATTGTCTTCATAAATTGTTATTGTTGGTTTGTTGTTTCCGCTTTCACCCAGTAAAAGAATGATCGTGCACCATTTATTCTGCAGTCAAAATGAATGTTGGCGGAGAGATAACGTGGGTTCCGATATCGATGTAGACTACAACTCGTCAGGGCATACCTAAGCTTGTAATTGTTGAAACTCATCGCAGTTTTGAATTTCTATGAGAGAATCTCTACGCTACTGTGGGGCCTCTCAAGGTACATCATGGGCCATTAGGAAATCTAATATCAGTTTTTGAGAAACGTCTCTATGACGAATTCGTATCCGTCCGATTTCTCCAGTAGTCACAGGCTGCGTTGCGAATATTTCTTTCTAGCTACTTGGAAACCACATCTCTCTTCTACCTTTTCGTCCCCCTCACAATTCAGAGACCCTTTTCTTGGCTTTCCGCCCTTCATTTTTCCCTTCACCTGTCATATCATTTACTGACTCAAAGGTTTCCGTGTGGCTTGGTCCACCGTGAGAATGGAAAAGGGACTTCCTTGGCTATCGTGATGCTTCGATTTGCTGACTTGACACTTGCCAGTGTGTGATGAACTCCGATTCTGGTCCCGCTCCAGGATTCGGGTTGATCCAATTGGGGACGGAGAACGTGCTCCTACAAAGCCGTGGTATAGTAGTTGAGCTGGTCTTGAATTGCTAGGTATATGGACAAGCACGATCCTTCGCAGAGCTATGCAGTAGTATTTCTGGTTTTGTCTGCTAAATATCAATACAAATACTTTACACTGACGGCATGGTCGTCTAGGAGCATCAGAGAATTTTTTTTCGATGAGTGATCATGTATGTACGTACAACCAACTAATTTGCACCTAAAAAATGTTAAAAGGTATTAGTGTTCCTCCTCTAATTTTTGGATTTGTGTGGGATTTGAAATTTCAACCACTCTATTCATAGTTGGTCTGTGGCAAGGTAGAGTGGGGTATAGTAACTCAGAACAATATCCGAGGTACAACGGTCCATATTTAGTTCGATGGAGAAATGGGAGCACAGATAAAGTTTTTCCATGCACATGCGCTGTTGTTCTTAGTAGCCTGGGGCCGAAGTAATATCCATAATTTTGAAAATTCCGGTTCCGAAGAATTTCAATCATCTTATGTAGTCGCTATGTAGGGATGAATGGTATTAATGAACTCAACGTGTTTTTGGTTGGTTATTCCTTGAATAATCAACCTATGTTTTCATGCAAATGGTCAACCTCTCCGATTCGGCTCAAAATTTTTTTCTGGACGTTTCATGATGTCCTGATCAAAAAAGGTCAATGTCCGTCCGCCGTACGCCGTACGCCGTCCACGCCGTTTTTGGTAGTAGACAATTTTCTAAAAATCTGAAATTTGGGTCAGGGGTCTGTTCCCGGCCTGGGACGGTCCTCCAAGCTTTTCAGCCCGATCGGACCAAATTTGGGCGGGGTAGGGGTCAAAATGTGTTTTTTGAAAAATGGATTTTCGAGATTTTGGGCGATTTAGGCGAGTGGGGTATCATTTTCCACTAAATTTTGGACGCTGAATCCAATGAAATGGGTCCCAAAACGATCGGCACCCTCTGGAAGAAGTTATGGGTCAAATTGGGTATATATTACCCATTTTGAATATGTGTTTTTGAGATTTCTGGAACCTAGGCGTGTGGGGTATCATTTTCCGCTAAATCTTGGACGCTAATTTCAATGAAGTGGGTCCCGGAACGATTGGCACCCTCTGGAAGAAGTTATGGGTCAAATTGGGTATATATTACCCATTTTGAATATGCGTTTTCGAGATTTCCGGTACCTGGGAGTGTGGGGTATCATTTTCTACTAAATTCTGGATCCTGAATCGATTGGAATAGGTCTGGGACCCGCCGCACCCACTGTTCCCCCATTTCCCCCATGTTGAAGAAATGAGTCTCCATGCGCCTGGTCCGAGGAATAACCAACCCCTGTGTAAGAATTTGCAGCGTTTTATTTCTTCGACATCAACGCACTGAAGAAAGGAAGCATCAAGAACTAGTATTGAATTGAGAATGATGTTGAAAAAGAGGAAATTACTTATGCTTTTCTCTGCTCAATCCTCGTCGTCATTACTCACCATTCGGTTGTCGCATAGCGTTGAATTCTCGCGGTCCATGCATGGCGTTCACGGTGGAGTCGTATATATGAGCAGCGTGTTCTCTGTTTCTTCTGAGGGTAGTTGACTGTAATTACCAGCTCTTGAAGTGGCCGATTGAGTGGTTTGTCAAGTTCCATCCTCTCTCAAAGTAAACAGATAATTGCTATCTTGGTCTTGCATTACAATGAGTAGGAAAGGAGTAACTCATGCTTTTAGCACACTCACTTCGCTCTATTTGAGAGAGTGACATTCGACACGAGAATGTAATGCATTTAGAGGGCAGAGTACATAACTCCGAACGCAATTCGTTGATAATTAAATTACTAACTAACCCCCACGGTTCCATTATTTATCTGCTTTTTCCGGTAGAGTGGAGATCCATTTTGCGCCGATGCCTTGCAAATCCCCCTCATCAATATGGCCGACCTGACCGGAACTAACTAAAATAACATCCGGCCGCCATGACGACACCTCCTGCCGTTTTCGACGTGAGAGGCTTCTCGTCTTTTTCGATTAAACTCTTAAGACCTCTTTTGTCTGACTAATACATCCGATCAGGCTAAGATCATGAGGCTATTGATCAAAATCCCGAATGTGTAATCGAACGAAAAAATAGGCAACTAGTGAATTGTACTTCTTAATGATTTTGCAATACCAGGTATTAGCTGCAGGTGATGAGAACTGACTGATAGACATTTTCGGATTCATTATGGCTTCCTGGAAGGAAACATACTTTTCACTCCCTAGATTTGGTCGCCTTGTGTTACATCTAATACCAACGTTGCGTTCTTACTCATCGTTCCTTGTTTGAATATCAAATCTTAAACATATGTACATCATGAAGTTGGCAGCTAAATACATATATGTTGTCAATAGACTGCTCGTCCGGTTTTGGTGGCAGTGGACGTAGAATGATACGACTTCCTGCGTACGATGTATCTAGGATGGGGTACTCCTCCTACGTCAAAGGACACTCTTCTCACTCCGTGCCACGATGTCATAATGTTTCACCAATCATATTACTACCTTAGTTACATGGTAAATCTGCAACACGATCAGAAAATTATGAATGTTCAGGAAGACATTTGTGAAGTTATCACAATATTGATCATTGAAATATTGATGTATGATAAATAGGAACTTCATTTTTGTCTCCAACTCGGGCTATTTATGGTGGAGCATACAATGAGTATAATTTTAAACTACTCCTTTTTCGTTTGGTTTGCTTTTGCGGCAAGAATCACTTCATAAACTCGAAATGCTGAAGCACTGGCCCCCTCACCAAAATCACTCTTGTAGCCGATGTACGAATGAGGCTGCACTCATGTAACATGTCTTCTCCCCCGAAATACATTCATAACTCTGACGTTTGGTGGATGTCATATTCCTCCAATGCTAGTGGCTGATTGGGATGCTTGGCAATACACCATCGTCCTCGTACCCACGAATCTTTCTACAACATTGTATCCGATTATTTCACCGACTTCAAGCTTCAATACGCCTAATTCATACTAGAGACTAATCGGCGGGATCAAACTTGATCCTTCCAAAGAAAAATTGTAAATCTAATTGATTCAGTATTTTTCGTTATCTAGAACATCCTCTGTCTCTTCAAATTACGATTTTTGACGGAGCGTTTGGAGTAATTCTAAGTCGTGTCAATGTCAAAGGTCTTTGTTATGGGTGGTCTGTTGGTTGATGTTGAATACCATTCGTGTCAAACACCTTGGGTCTATTGTAATCAAGGTTGGAATGAATTGCAAATTCGAGAGGTAAGGGCGAAGTGAATGAAGACTTTACAGGGAAACTGAGATCCTGAGGGTGGTTTTGGGACCTCGATCGGCCCCGGCCCGCCCCATCGCTTTCCCAACTACCCTCGCAACAGCCTTTGAAATCTCATCCATTAATTAGGTGGGATATTCGGGCGTTGTTGTTTCCGTTAGTTTGGGACACCAATCAAAGCCTGAACCTATGTCCCAGAGGATCCTTCTCCGCCCTACTGCCTCGCCCTAACCTTAACATATTGGCGCCCCAGGTGTTTCCACATCGTCACATTTTGTTATTTAGCTTGCTTCCTGTACGCCATGGACTCTCTGACACATAAAACGAGTAATACGTACTACAGTGGTTTTAAAAGAACCCAAACTCCACTACACAGTTCATTGTGTTGAAACTTCACTCACGTCGTGAGGGTCTTTAATGGATTTGGCAGGCCCTATCGCTTATATAAATCTTCCAACGTGAAGCTCTGGCCCCTCGAGGGTATTTCGACTTATGACTACATTACCATTCAGGGTAGGATAATGAGCTTGATTTGTGTACAGAATAAATATCTCGAGGACGCTCCAGCCACCTTCTTCATCCTTTCGAATCATCTCGTTAAAAAACTTGGGATTTTATTGCATCTTCCTCGGCTCGGTTGCCCCAAACGATTCCCTATTCATGATGAGCCATTCCATTTCCATTCCTTCAATCTGAAAAAAAGCAAATAAAATGTCAGTGTTGAACGGGGCTCCGTGCCGTTGGGAAATTCAAAGTAATCCGGAGACCTACGCATTGTGGGAATCATCGAGTTATTATTATGTCAATCCTACATTACTTAGACGATTCTGCGTTCGGCTAGAATAGATTTGTATTAGTTAATTACGTAGAAAACAATTTTATTTGGTTAATTTTTTACTTTTTCAATTATTGAGCTTCCTTGAATTAACGTGGTGAGTTAATTGTGATCTTCACTTTAGTTTATAAGTATTTAGTAGGTCTTTACTTTGGTAATGCTTGCTACTCTTTCTTCCTAGCAAATGAACTATGATATAAACATCTAATCACAACATCGATGTATGTACTGTATTAGAACCGATTGAAGCTCGATCGTGGTCTATCCGCTTAATTCCATCTATTTTTCGTATCCGGACGGAGGGTGGAAATGTTGGATTTTCAATCTGATACTTTAAAACGTAAAGATTGAATGATTTGGAAAGAAAACAACGATACGAATACAACGATGTATTATCCCAATACGTTAACCAAAATGAAAACAGACGGATTTTCATTTGAAAGTGTGCAGCTTCTCTTCATGTTAACTTGTTATGTTGGACAATTCCAAGCTTTAGGATTGTTATGCATACGTTTAGAAGCTCAGTCAACATTTTTCCGCACCTTGAAAAACACCTCATTCTTGAGAAGGGCCTTCAAATTTTCAGTGGGCATGCTTGAGTTATTGACGTTGAGAGGGGACGGAGTCGATCAAAAAAATTGGAATCTTAAGGTTTGGGTTCATCACGGGAAGTTTCTTCCTACGGAAGGGGATGCGCCAAGTTTGTATTACCCCCTCCTGAATAGGCGATAAAACGGGGGAATTCGGGAGGGCAAGGGGACTTCAGAAGCGCTAACTACACAAAGGCCGCTTGGAGATATTATTTGATTTTAGTTCCCTTTCTGTACCTACCTTTCCACCGTTGTTTCACGATTTCTGTCATTTCGACTTTGGCTTCAAATCACTCCTTTCAATTTATTCGTATGAGAAAAAGAGGTTCGTGATTTTTTCAAGAGACATTAGAGGTCTATGGAACCCGAATGATACTTATTGTACGCATAGGCTGAGCATTTTAGGCACCCTCAGTTGTAGGCGTGTTGAACATCGCCGCAAGCGCCGCAACCTCCTGCGCGAAAGGAGGCGTTGCCCTTTTCAATTTCCTCGGGAAATGGATTCCAAAACTTGATTTCTACATTAACTCTCTCCGTTCTACCGCGACTTGTAGATTGGCTGTTTATCCGCCCTTGTCGAAGAGCATCCTTCCTTTCACGGAATTCCGAAACATTCGCCACGTAAACAACCCGCTTACTCCTCATAAGCGAGGGAGGGGTTCTTCAGGGGATGTAAAATGGTTGCCACTTTGCCGTTCCCTTTTCTGATGGACAGTTCTCTTATATTGGTAACCTCGCTTCCTCGTCATCGTCACATCTCTTATATTTCCATTTTTCCCATGTTTCACTCTAAATTCGTATAATCTATATTTACGAAACGATATGTGGGTGAGAGGGAAAAGAATTGTCTACAATGTTCGGTACGTCGCTTCTCAAAAGCGTTAAGGAAGAGAAGATTGCGGAAAACGAGAAAAGCTTTTCTTTCGTCCCTTTACTTTCACTTGTCCCCAAACTATGTTGGCTTTCTTCAAGTTTATCAATATACTCCAGACTGCCAAACAATATTTTCCTTTCATTAAAAGTTATGTCGCCTCCAGCGTGAGAAATGGCCTCAGAAGATGAGCGACAGAAACCCTTTCTCGGCACTACTTCCTGATGGCATCCTCACCATTACTGATCCCCGCCCTCTTTATTTATTGACAAAGAAACTAAGTTCTTTGGGAAGTGAAAAATCTTGTCTTTTGAAGCTCGCATGACGTCCAACGTCGTACCCTTGTCGACTTCGTGGACCTGTTCCCTTGGCTCATCAATAATACTGTGCCGTCTGGTAGATGTCAGCGCTATCAAACAATTATTATACATGTTTTTATTCTGTATACTCTTGAATTTTTTGACTCACTGTTTGCTCAATTATTCACATTCCCTGGTAGGTATCCTGCTTGGCGTTACCAGAGGGCTTTTAGACAACTGTTCATGACGAACGGTAGCCGAGTTCCGACTACACTTGTGAAATGAAGGTGATTGCATAACGCAAGAAAGTACGAAGTGATTATAATACCTTTCAACATGCTTAAAGCTGTAAACGTTCTTACGCCATTACTATTGAGAACTCGAGCCTCATTTAGATGACGGAAACCCTTCCTGTGCTTCCAACTTAAACGGCTATTTTAGTTAACGTACATTTTTGGTTGAAACGCATTGTTAGGATGAAATACGGGTTGCGTGAATCGAGTAACATGTTCAGTTCCGGAATGATTCTGCCGTACTAAATTATAACCTGTCTCTTACGTAGAATGCCCTTGTATCCTGCTGACTACGTACCGTCCTGGTATTATTATGATGTTATTACCCACCCAACATCTCCGTCAGTCGAAGTAAGGGAACAGGGTAAACTACTTGATAGGTAATAATCCATTTTCTCATTAGAAAACTATTTCTCTCTTGACAGGTTTTCCCACACGCAATAATAATTAGTGTTGTACTGGATAATTACTTTATTCGTGATGCTCATGGATGAATCTCGTGTTTCCATCCGAAAGGACCCTTGGAAAATGGATCAGCTCAGTCACAAAATGTAATAATTGTTGGATATCAATGAGGTTATTAATATTCCCCCTAATCCGCTAGAAGTTCGTTTATTCACCGCTGTGGTAGCAACGCAGTTTCAGGTGGCGTTTCTCTGAGTTATTCCTCGTCGAGCAGAAATTTTCGTAAATTGTTTGTTAACTATATTCATCAGGTCTACGGTTTCATGTTCTCTGTCCAGGAGTTTATCTCCTCTTTAATCGTCTGATATCTGTTCCATGTCCCCTTGAGTGAAAATATAACTGATGATCGTGTTAAAGGTGCCCCACACGACAAAAACCTACCGAGAGCCTGCCTCACCGCTGATCTTATCACCGGCTGCTCCGCGTCTCTCTCTGTCTGAATTAATCTCGTCGAGTTTAGGAAAGCAAATGGGGAACATTAAATTTCTCTCAGCCTTTCTGCGATCACTACTGCTGGTATTCTTGATTAGTTGAACTTCTTACTGCTTCTCACGTGTCTCTGTACTCGGTTCCGACGTTGTGAAGAGGCATCATTTGCACATATCTGATCAAAGAATGAGTTAATAATATTGCAACTATTTCATTGTGTTTAAATCCTCCCACACTCCATGTGATGCGGTGTTAGGCTCTTGTGCTCACCTGATGAGGTTAAATCGTCTATTTCAAACGATTGAGAGGTGATGGGAGGCCTCTCAATTTTTTTAATAATTACCATTTAATTTTTAATAATTAACATACAATTTTTGAACCATGGATGTTTTTATTACTTAAATTTAGAGTCTAAATACTCTGCCTTCAAGCAGTAACAAACAAATTGTATAGATAATTATTATTATCAGGCGAGGTGCTCCATTCTCGGAAAGGGTAGTACGATTGTCATAACCGCTAACTGATCAAGCTCGTTCATAATTTATACATCAACTCTACTTTGACCGCACAACAGGCCGTTCGAACAGGCGTTTATTTGTTTCGTTTTTTGTTCCAGGTATGTTGGGAGTATCATTCAAATAACAAGCATGAAGGTATGTTCAATTTTTACTGGGAAATTCCTGTGATTGAATGGTATTTTAATCTGGAGTCGGATGGTCGTAATATGGAGTCTCTTCCTCCTCAAAAGTGGCAACTGCTTGATTCATCAAGAGGTAAGCATTTATTGTATCATGATCCCTAAAGAATGTTCTCGGCACGCTATACCCAACTAGTTACCCAACTCATTCCTTTAACGTTCCCATTAATTCGTTCTCTGGTATTTTCTTTCTTGATTTTCCGTCCGTGCCGAGAGTTCCAATCGTCGTAATTAGAAATCTAATAAATAACGCTGGGTAAGGAAGAAACCGTCCGAATAAATCCTGTCAACTCCGCAGGTAAGATAAGGCATTTAAATTGAAAGCCTTTGGAGACGCGTCGTGATTCATTTGCGTCAGTGCTTGATCTTCCAGCTTAATTAAGCTTTAGATGATATCGAGGTTGGGAAGCTAAATGCGCTCTAATTGGCAGAAGAGGCCGAAGAACCTTGCCCAATCCGATTAATTGATTACTAAAGGCCTCTCCGTCCTCAGATGAGAGGGCTTCATGTAAACAAATAAAAACACTTGACGCCGGTCGCCAAACTTCGTGTTGAAGACGAAAGAGTTGTCTTTTTCTTGCGTCCTTTTTCGGCTTAGGAGGGTTAAGGTCATCCTTGGTCGTTACGTATTATCAACGAGTTATAGGATCCATGATGGACCCGTTCATTCGTGAAAATGAATCTATCGGTGTGGTACCTTGTAGAGCGTTGTTATCTGGAACCGTAATAATATAGTTCTATAAAATAATATAGGTAATTAAGATTCGTAGATATCCTTCAAAATCGGCCAGGATTCCGAATACTGAGAAAACAGCCTGAACATCAGTGCGGCCAAGGACCAGTTTGAAATATTTTGAGATTTGAGTACGGTCCGAAAGATGTACGTTTATGAAGCTGAGTGGGTACATCCTGTGTGGTAGAGAAATGTTGCTAGATATAGCGATATGGCGAGAGAATTAAAGGTAAGGGGGAGGGGTTGTGAGTTGATAAAAGGCTACAGATACGTCCGACAGTGAAACAGCACCCTGAAAACAAGAGACCGCGCCTAATGGCAAGCGGATACAGAGATAGGAACACGTGGATTTCCCTTCTCCGCTGCGATGTACCATCCCACTATACAGTCTCTCCAGGAAAGAAAAAATGTTTGAACATAGGATACGGATTAGATAAAGGTCTCCTCCAAATAAGCAGGCACGGCGGGTGGGTGAACTTACCGTCTGCAGTCCAAGCAGCTTCACTGAGAAGAAAAACCTAACGATTTCTAAAAGTTCAATCGCTTTTTTCCTCCATCGACTCCACGTTGGGGGAAATCATGTACATTATGCTATATCGGTGGAGTCGAGATCGCAAATAAAGAGTTTATTGTGGATCGGAGAAACTTATTCGTTCGGATCACGAATGAAAAGAGGCCTGTTCAAATAATCTTCAATGAGGAAAAATACGGTGGATCGACGGAAACTCCCTTGTCTCTTGTTTGAACTTCGCCAGCGTAAAGGTATTCCCACAAAGACCAAAATTTTGAATGCTTGTCCCGTTCACCCTCATACTGTAGATTGTGTTTGAAGAAGGAGTCATCACAAAAGGATCTCATAGAACACGATATGTGTAGTCAATGTGTCGTATGAGGTTGCCCTTGTATCTGTTTTTTTGGGTTCCTCCCTAACAATCCGTTGTTTATAGCCCAGAAAAAAATAGCTTTTCCTCTCGTCGTAACGAAACCGTGGATTTTGCTGGATGAACAGTGAAAAAAAGAGTAATAATAAAAAATTGAATAAAAAATAAGCCTGTGTAGACAGCAATACACCAGTGAATCTTGGGTTAACTAGTACTTCATAAATTGAATCGGATATGAATAGCGTGGGTTATGGAGTTCACTTTGGGGCTTACTTCATTGAAGTTTGAGTTGGAAATCTAATGCGTGGTGTCTGATGAAGATGTGTAAAATGAAAAAAAAAAAGTGAAATGAAGGATGAAAATGCTACTGATGTGCCGGCCTGAACAGCTATGTCTTCGATAAGGTTTTCACCAATTACGTTAGTGCGTGCTAGGGTAGAATCATGATATTTCAGACCTGGATCCAAACTTCTCGATAGTATCGCTTGTTTATTCAGGAAATACGTAGAATGAATCGGCCTGGTCTGAGTTGGCGCGAAAGTGAGGAAAATTCTATAATCATCAGTTGATTAACGCGATTTTTGTCAAATCTTTGTTCTCAAGTCTGTTAAAAAGAGGATGAGAGTGAATTAGGTTTCCGTTTCTTCAAAACCAATTACCAGCACCAAGATCTATTTCGGAAGGCTATCGTGTTACGCGGCTGTTAATCAGGCGGGCACAATGACGAGTGGCTACATAATGGCATCTAAACTGTGTCTGCTGTTGAAATCGTCGAGAAGGGAGAAGCTGAGGACTTGTCAAGAAAAAAGGAAACCAAAAAAGGTTTAAAAAAGGAAACAGCAGGTTCGCCGTTAATATTAAGAGTGATTTAAAATGTTTGACAGGGCCTACGGCGGTTCGTCGTGGCATTCTTCCTACCTCTCTCAGCCTCTTTCAATTGCTCTGATCTCTCGTTTTTCTCGCGGCATGTTCCATCTTTCATGAATCCCATTTTTTTTAGCAGTACTTCCATTTATCAAAGCCTTTTAAAATATTTTGTGTGTCATTCAGCAAGAGAACGAGAGAACAAAATTGTTGAAACAATCATCACGATGTCCTCTGTCCCCTACGAGGTGAATCGTTTATGGTTCTTTTCTGAAATTATGTTCACTCCAACCTAAAAGTAAACCCTTCCCAAAAACGCCGTCATTTCATGTCCCAAAGCTTTCCCAATTCAATGGAGAATACGTTTATCTATTTACAGCTTCACGTTTTGTCCCGACGACACCGGGAAATGGGGTTATGTCGCGACTAATGAATAGGATCAGAAAAAACTACATCAGAGTTATGACTGGGAACGTTTCGACATTCGTAATCCATGGGAGGAGAAATTATGAGTGGCACGACTTGCGAGGGATTAGGATCTAATAATACCCACTTCCTATCTTCTCTCGTTGCCTCATGAATTCGAGAAAGAACATTTCCAATCGAGTAAAAAATGTTGAGGTTTTTCAGATTTAAACCTTTATCAACGTCCATTTATGGGTTGTGGTGTCTATGGCTTTATTCTGGCATTTATGGGTTCATCGTAAGAGTAATTATTACTGATCAACTGATTTTTGCCGAATATTCCTCGAGTATAAAGGATTTCTTCTGGAAATATCACGCATGTTTAATGCATCGCAATCCGTTGATCCCATATAATGATGATTCCGTTGAAAGATATCCATAGCCTCTACGTACATCCAGTCCTCGCGCAGCAAAATTTCCCGTTGACAGCCAACAAACGGCTACATTATAATATAATAATACCCACTTCCTATCTTCTCCTATCTCTCGTTGCCTCATGAATTCGAGAAAGAACATTTCCAATCGAGTAAAAATGTGAAGTTTTTCATGATTTAACCGTTAATTCACGTCCATTATGGGTTGTTGGTGTCTATGGCTTATTCTGGCATTTAGGGTTCACGTCAGAGTAATTATTACTGATTCAACTGATTTTTGCCGATATTGCCTCGAGTATAAAGGATTTCTTCTGGAAATATCACGCATGTTTAATGCTTCGCAATCCGTTGATCCCATATAATGATGATTCCGTTGAAAGATATCCATAGCCTCTACGTACATCCAGTCCTCGCGCAGCAAAATTTCCCGTTGACAGCCAACAAACTGGGTGTTGGCGCCAGCTAAGTTTCCTGAATCCGATTGTCTGGAACTTCACCAAGAATGTCCCAAGTACCAAAATGTCTTCGAACACGACAATCAGTGCTAGGCTCGACTGTCCAGCTATCGTGCTCTTCTTCTCTGCGCACGATAGCTCGAAAATCAAGTCGCAACGTGGTGATTCAGTGAAAGGTCAACTTAGGTAATGGCGTCTCGCGTCATTTAGTAAGATCGGTGGCCCTATGTGGGTCTGTCTGAAAGAAGACGCACCATTGTTTCCTTCTCTCTCCCTTGCTCAGGATCGGGTTTCTCAATACAATCGAAAGCCTTTTAATTGTCCCGCTTTTGCCTGCCCTTCCTTTGCAACTCGCGCAACCCCTTATGCCTTTCTTTCACGAGTTCACGCATACATTGGCTAAGTCCTGCAGCATGCAGTCTATTTCTGATATAATGGAGATTTGCCGCCATCGTGAGGCCATCCTCCTTGAATGCCTGGGTTTTCACGAGGTAATTGAGAAATTCTTCGGAGACTTGACCTTTCCAAGATTGTGTGAAACCGGTCTTGGGTGGGAGGGTGTGAACCCTTTTCCTGGCCACAGCTTGCGTTTTTCGTTAATCTACTAATTTCGTTGTACTCACCAAATCTTCAATCTAATTCATGTCATGGCAAAGCATCTACGTAGTCATTTGGTTCGGTAACGGTCAAATGGTTCTTACCTTATGACATAGAAGCTTGTGTTGATGAAAGAATCCCAGAAATGTCTGGTGATTCTGATATACTCTGACCTAAAATTAATCAAATAATAATAATAATAATGATAATAATAATGACATTCTGACAGTGAATCTGCAGCATTTATTTTGCCTCTTTCAGCGACCTTCAGTACAGGATTAATTCATCAAGATAATTTCAAATTTAATTTTAATACAAATAATACTTCATGTTACCGGTGATATTAATCGACTGTACATCTGTCATACACCATGGCTCATTACTATCGCCACGACGACTCGATGATTTTATCACCAATCGAACAAATGTTGGCTCGAGTGTTGGAGAAAAAAAGTCTAGCGTGAAAACGGTTTCTCGCCCCATCTGTGTTCATTCAGAGTGCCCTAATGACTTATGAAGCGCTAGATCTTAATTACTCTACTCAAACTTGATGGTTATCAGCTCGTTTTTCCCCCTTCCTGTGAAGTTTTTAGCTCCATGATTCTACTTCTTGGAGAAGAAGATACGTTGTGTTCCTCCAAACTCTTGGAGCCACCTCGATTTTTACTTACACAGCATTATTTATGAAATCGCTTGCTCCTCCGCCTGCCAAAACAACATCAATTATCTTCTTATCAATTGAACATGACGCATTTTGCGTAACGTATGTTGGACATAGATGATCAAATGCGCATTCTATTTTCTGTCGAGTGAAGTGTTACACGTTGCTGCTGCTGCTCTCTCAGTTTGAGTGAAAAGTTTTCATTTCAATTTGTTGATCATCTTTCGCTCAGCATCGCCAGGTTCCTACGCTCCTGCCTTTGAGGGTTGAGGATTGCCTATGCATTTGTTGATCGACTCCACGATAAACAAGAGACCCTCGGGCATGTCTTAGTTCGGCTCACACAGCTACCAACTCCCGTTGCACTTGCGAGGAGAACCAAATTCAAATTGAATTCCTGTTCCGTTTAAATGAGAAAAGTTCAAACCGCCTTTTATCAATTAACTGTGAGTCTCGTTAACCGGTCGGGCGAGGTAGAACAATGGAAAGGGTTAATTAGTATTAAAATGAATTCGGTTTATTTTGTTGTTTGTATTTAAATCAGGGGCGGCTGCCGTTGCGTTGAAGGGAAGGTTAGAGAAGCTCGAGTGTTCGCTATTTGCGTTTCAATTGAAAGGGAGAACTAAACCCGAACCCGGGCGTCAAGATAGACGAAGAGTTCAGTCGACGTTTAGCCCACAGATTTTCAATAGAGTTTGAATCAAGCGCTCGGATGCAGCATAAAGTGGTGGAGGTAGTATACGGCACTGTTCGTAATTACTATGGTAATCGCACATGGGGAAACGTGTGGTGCCGGCGTTTTCGATCCGTTTTCAAACCGCACGTTCGTCCCCCCCCCCCCCATTCGCCTCTTAAATACGCAAGCACTCATACAAATGTCAGTTCCAGGAAGCTATCGCCAGTAACTCGGTGATCCTCTCTTACCATCAACTTCCTAATTACTTTCCGTGCTGATTGTATAGCAGTTTGGAAATTTCAAGTGATGGACGTGCGAATCTCATTCTCCTGGACGGCGACGCATTCTGTCATTGCACATCGATCGTTAAACTCGTACGCAAATGAGATATTTCGAAGGAATTAAAATCAACATTTGAAAATGCTAGTTTTTTGATAAAGTGCAAGTATACATAATAAAGATATAAATGTGTGTGTTTTTCAAATCTCGGGTTTCTTGAATAGATATCCCTCTCCATGACCAACCAAGATTTCTATATCATTCAAAACGTCGGTCTCTGAACTTCATGGACCATTACTGAGCTATTTCTAGACTGAATTTAGATGGATCAGAAATGTGACGGTGCGCATGGAACTGAATCCCTGATCGAATTAATAATACCTGTTCTTTCTGAGTACTCAGACTGAGTTCCATTTTGAGTTTTAATCCACATATCGACTGCTACTCCCAGGGCCTCCTATCAAATCAAAGGAATTTCCATTCGCATGACTCGAAAATCAGTGGTACTCTGATTCACCTTAACATGAGCCACCTTTCTACAGTCACCGTTTGGGATACGAAACAGGAGAAATGAACCCTCATTTGGGACATCATGATACTTTTCATCAAAGGATGTGGCGGGCCAGGTAAAAGGAATTTTTTGTACACTTCAAGTAGTACTATGGGAAATGAAGTCAGGTGGCGTGTGAATGTATGGTCTTTGTTACTGGATCGTCTATTTTCAGGTGCACGGAAGGTTTTATCCTTCTTGTGGTTAGCTTCCTCCATCACAGATTTTTTACCTAGTAGGTACTTTTTATTTTTGTATTTTTTCCCTTATAATCACAATAGCCTTATTCGGTTCCTCTCGTTCCCCGAACGCCTCCTTTCACGCTCCATTCTACATCCTGATTGTTGTGGTTTTTATTTTGTGGCAGTTTCCTCACCCATCTACGCCCTCCTCCATGCTTCGTCGTCAGTTGGTTCTTCCATCTTTCCCACTCTTGTTCTCGATCCTTTTCATGTTTTCTTTCTTTCCTTTTTTTTCTTCATCGGGCTCTCCGTCTTTTGATTCGCTAGTACCCTTCTATCTCCAGCCATATTGGTTTTTGTGGTTGATCGAAACCTCACATGTTCGTTCCACTTCTAATGATGTTCCTCAAGAGCACGATTCTTCACGTTGCGTTCCGAAACGGTTGGATCTTTTCCGAAATGACCTTCTTTCAGGTTGGGACTAAGGAAATATGTCTTCATTCATTCCCATATGTTTCTCAAGAACTCTAGGGGCATCATTACAATAATGCCGTTTTCTGCTATTGAATAAATTTATCTAAATCTCATATTGTCATGGACGGCAAAGCTAAAATACTTTTTTTTTCTTGAATAAGAGAGAAATTTGCTTGGTAACATTCATATGAATGATCATGTACTTCATCATACTGTTGTATTAACCCTGGAATGATGGATTACTTTTGTGTCCGGTTGCACGATGTCTGATGAATAAATTGAAATCGTAGTCGTTGAATGACTTGCTTATAGCCTCGACAGTTAAAAGCAAAAGGGAAGAAGCTGGATTTCATGGGTCTCCGGAAATTTGTAACGAAAATCGGTACTTTTTTCTTTTTATTCTCTACTGTATTTGTTCATCCTCTCCTTCTCTTCTCGTAGATTCTTCCTGGGCTGATGTATCTCGGCTTCTTGCGAAGAATTTATCTTGTTGTATAGGTCTACTTGAACCTCTGGTAAAACTGTGCTGCCCGGTAGATGTTGGGGTGTTCACTGTTGAATTCTCTTTTAAAGCGCCTATGTAAATCTTGCAAATATTGTCGTTGGAAATGATTATAGTGTCTTTGTCAATGCGGGGATTTTGGACGTATTCCCCAGAGCTGAAAAAGTTGGCTTCATTCACAAGGTTCCCCTTTGAAACCAATATTGTAGATCTAGAATCATGTGTATTCCCTTGAAACGCGTAATGATCATTGTTAATTATTCACGGGCACGCGCTCATCTTGTCGCTCAATACGCTATATCTATTAGTACCTCTATATCGTTATCGTTCTGTCCTTCTCATCTCCTCTTGTTTGTAATAGCTTTTTGATATCCCTCGAACACATTAAACCTGATAATCCGAATGTATATCAGACTTGCGTGAGCTGTCTGACTTATCGGAGAGCTCAGTGATACGACGACGTGAACTGCCTATTATAACAGTTTACTGCCCCTTGTCAATGATACGGAGGACAAAAACTAGGATGGGTCATAATGACATGGTTGGGGAAGGGTTTTGATCGAACTGAAGAGATGATTCGATCGAGATGAGAAAAATAGTTAATAAGAGTATAGAACGGGAGAGGCGACAGTTGGTAGCTGAGGCATAAAACTTGGCTCATTATAACTCCATGGAAGTGTGCCGGCTTCGCATCTGCCAGTATCAACCCCCTCGCGCTCAGTTTTATGATTTATTCGCTCGGGGTAGATAGGACCAATCAGTCATACAGTCATACCCTATGGTTTCCGAACTATAATAAGAGTGAGCCTCGGAAGTTACCGAACCGTTTCAACCCCTTATATACCCGTCAGGCGACGCGCAAGCGTGGAAAATTTGTGGCACCAAAGGGGGAAAATTTGTGACACCTGCTCTTAGCTCCAGTAGATTTCTTTTTGAAAATGCTCTTGCTCCTCCCCGAGTCAACTTACATTCCTCCCGTTCATAAACATCAACACAAAGCCCAGCCGTGTGAATATTATAATTATACCTGTTAAAGAGATCCTTGTCTACTGAACTTTGAGGTTGGTAGCGTGAGACCTGTTCGATAGCCGTATAGGTTAACCTGAAATTTCGACTGGAGTGTCTTCATATCGGCTTCAAGCATGTTGTTAGATGATCTTCACAACCCCCTGGATCAACGTGTGTCGCTGTCATGCCACCTGAACAGGCTTGCTGCTAACTTCTCAATTAACCACCCGCCCGGTCGGGACGGATCCTTTGTTTCTGCTGCTCAATTAGAGACGGACAAGGGCAAAAAGTCAGACTCTGCAACCCCGTCGGAGCCTTGCCAAGCCCCACGTGATTGTGCCTTGTACCCGTGGGCAGGAAGGCCATTTCATGAAGCACCCGAGCTAGGCGGACCATGCGGTTCAAAGAAGTAGTTAGCGAGGTTACAATCCGTGGGCTACGTTACCATGTTGACAAGTAGACACGGGGCTATACATCTCGTTCTCTGAGCGCTGGAAGTTGACAAGACATTAGTCTAACTTGACATCAATCATTTTGATAAATGCCGTGCAGTATTGGACCACGTGAGTTATATAGTATAGTCGTTTGATAGTTTTCTAACCACTCCTTATCATTAGCCCCATGTTATACCGTACTGTTCACGGCCCCCCCGGCTCAAACATTATTCTAAAATCCCATAAACCGAATGGTGCAAGAAAAATGGAGTAGGTACTTCATGACATAATATGAAATATGCGATACCTACTCGTTGAACTGTTCTTTGCGCATTCTTCCTCGGAATGCAGCGGTACCGAAACCGTAGAGACCGAGATAAGAAAAATCGCAATACTACGTATAAACCGGGTGGAACCGTGGGTATGGCCTCTTGAAGGGATGACGACTCACAACGTCACAGGAACGTACTTAGCTGGCGCAAATTTAAAATAGAATGAGCAGCGAAACCATCCACTGTAAGAATTGTGGGCTTTTTCTCTTCTCCGTTGACTTTAAAAGCAACAGCTAGGTCGATCCCCTTTCTGGAAACGATTAGACTGAGAGGCTGGGGAGTACGAAGCAAGTTGCGAAAAGTGTCGAGCCCAAGAATGCTTGTACATGTGTCTGAAATGGAGGATAAAATGAGGGGAAAAGAAAGAGACGGAAAGAGAACGAGGATGAAGGTTGCCAAGTTAACTTCTTCATCACCTCCAGATTGTCCGGACACTAAAACTGCTCCACTTAACTACCACGCATAAACTACGCCTCTCTAAATGCTTCTTGGCCTCGTTCCAAAGATGGCGAGTGCCAGAATACCGAGTATTTATATGCGTTTTAGTTTAACTGCGTCCATTTATTTATTTTTCCTGTTTACTTTTATGTCTGGAATTACCCTGAGATATACAAAGATTTTTCTCCCCCTTAGCTACCACGATTGGGTATATTGGTAGGTAGGTACGCAAATCGTGTAAGAAAATGGTTACATTCTCCGCAAATCCAGTCGACGTTAGACACTCTCCTTCCGCGTCTCCGGGGCTCCTAGATTTTGTGATGTTCAAGGATTTTCCACGAGTTGATCAAAACGAGCATTTATTTTCGTATTATCGAATTTTCTAGCCCCGTATACGAGTGCAGAAGTTCGAGATCCTGAAGTTCAATTCGTACTTCTCTTCCCCCTGTTTCATTTTTATGTTAATTGTATTTCCACAATTTTCCATTGTGCGTCCCACTTATTATTCAACGAGAAATCATTCATTTCGTGAAAAAAAATGTGAAAGGGGTGGAGAACGTTCGGCCTAATTAATCCCACAACCGCTGCGGCGTTTGGATGAGCGATGGAAGGTAACACATTCATTGTTCATAATCTCTTGGTTTCTAAATTAGTGTCGTCCTAATGAAACCACGGAATGGACGATACTAAATAAATTTAATTATGGAATATGTGGAGTCGTTTATGTTTCGGTTGGTACCCTAGTAAATTCACGATTGTCCACACACGTCAATTTGGAGCAGTTTTAGTAAGTTATAAACTCTGAAAATTCTTCCAAAATAGTTGATTATTCCATGAAGCTAGTTTATGGGGGAATCAGTGTGTTTTGAGTGTACCGGACTCGTTCCAATTGGTTCAGCGTCCAGCATTTAGTGGAAGATGATACTCTACAACCTAAGTAGTGCCATAAAATTTCGAAAATTCACTTTCGAACTAGGTGAGTAGTTAGGTACCCCCTTTGATCTTGACCCACCTTCTAGGGGCCTCAATCAGTCTGGGACCCATTTCAGTGACTTAGTATCCGAAATTCAAAGGAATATGGTACCCCACATGCCTGGGTTAAAAAAATACCAAAAATCGAGTTTAAAAAACACATTTTTACCAACACCCTTCCTGAATTTGGGCTGATTGGGCTGTACAGTTTCGAGGAACAATTAGAGCCGGATATTTCAAATCTTTATAAAATTTTCTACTACTGAAGTCAGTGGGTACGGCGTAAGGCGGTTTTCAATTCAACGAAAAGGTATCGTTATCACGGTACTGTCCATGTCCATGTACGCTTGACGTTAACTGCAAAAGAAATTAACGTATATTTCTACGTATACGTTCCGCGTATTCCTTCCAAGGAAAATCCGAATGAACGGCTGCCGAGGAAAGTGTACCTATGGAAAAGGTAACGGTTGAATGTAGCGCGATAAGAAGCCAAGTTGATACTCTCGAAGCCTTTATTACTATGATTTGTGGAAACCGTGGATTCAATCTCCGGTCATGAAGGGTGTGTACTGCATAACTAGGGCATCACAAATACCTTCATACGAATACATCAAAATGTGTTCGAGTTAGCCCTTCTCACGAATGTGGCGGCATAAATGTTCCCGTCGAATTAGGGCTTTTCTGAAATTGTGAGATTAGGGTTGAGGTATTATACTTTCACCTCATACTCTGAAGTTAACAACCGTGCGATGGTTAGTTACACCCCCTTATTAGCTGTTATGGACACATTGATCGTGTGTGGGTGCTCCCCCGTTTATTGTTGAAAGTCACGAGATAGGTACTCCAAGAAATGACTCGCTCTCCATCGAAACTGACTGTTGTTGGCAAAAATTATGACGGGCGAATTCTTACTCTAGTTTTTTATGGATATGTTCTATGGAGATGACAGATTCACACCTTTGAACTTTGGAAACGGTTTTCAGATAGTGAAAACTTGACCACTCATTCGTTCCTTCTCCTACTTTCCCCATATTTTCAAGCTTATCATAGAAACAATTATTTAAGTTGATAACTTAAACCTCGCTTTCGCTCGCGATGTTTGTTGTAGCTAATATGTGCAATGTGCTACAGGATTTCGACAATATTTATATTACTACGAATAAATTTAGTGCACGATCAGAATGAGGAACTCGAAATGATATTAAAGGAAGGTGCTTGAGCGGTTATGAACTTCATTGTAAACCTCCGTGCGTCAACCCCAGGGCCTTGGCATTTGGATAAATTAACTGGGTCCCCCGCTGCCGCCGCTGGGTTTGGGTTGAATTAATGAACGTTTCAGGTTTCCCAAGTCGGTATGTAAAGAGACAGTTTACAAAGGCTAATATTACACCCTCGACGGATTCTCATCTTCTCACGTCGCTCGTGGTAACGCGTGCCATGAGAGCTAGCTCAAATCCGGATATCCTGGAAAACCCTCCGCCGAGCATGGTTTTTCGTTATTACTTCACCACTTCTCTGGAAATTCTGTATTATATTATTCCCTGTGGCACTGCTTCTCGCTTATAATACATAACACTTCTAAGCGGTTTTCTGTTTGAACCGCCGCATGGACAGCAGGTGGGATACCAGTAACCGCCTCAGTACTCGAATGGGAATTTGAGATGCGCCCGCGATTCTCATCCTCAGTTTGAGGCATCACTTTCTGAGAAAAAAAAAAAATAATAACATATATTTTTTTAATCTTGTTTTTAAGGGTCTGTTTAAATCAGCCGTGCGTGATCCGCAGGAGGCCGAGTAATCGGTTGCCGTTGAAAACCACGACCACACGTATCCACTTTGCGATAACTAGGAACTTATTAAGCTTGAGCACTACGTTAGAACCATTTGAGCGGGTCGGGTCGGACAATAATTAGGCTTTCCTTAATATGTATGAAAAATTGACGTAATTCACGCGCATTTACCGCCAAAGTGCCAGTGCTGAATCGATGGTCACTGTAGTGACGTGAACAACCTATAAGATTCATTGTGGCCAACGGATGTTCGTTTATATGCATTATGCTGCATGGCGTGAAATCCTCTCCTGATCACATATTTCCATTATGCAACTGTCTCTATTTCGACGATAATGAGCTCGAATATATACGAGTAGGTACTATTTTTTAAAAGCACCATCGCTCTCCCTAAGCTCCTGAGAGCAAGGATTTTTCTCTGGATCGTACGTTGTGCTTTAAAAAACCACAGGGTGACACTGCAGCTAACGCTAGCTGCAGTGCTCCCGTGGGCTCTATGAATCATTCCCTTGGGACCTGCATTGAACTCAGTGCGGCATGCGCTTCCATGTTCATATTTCAGCGGCCTACTGTGATGAATCTATTAGGCGGTATGAATATAAAATAGGCCCCCGAGTTATTCGCCGACTCGCAGATTTTCTTTGCCGCTTCTGTCATCAAACGTGATGTGAAGTGGTTAATGTAGTCATTTATTCCTGTCTTATGTTTATAAATGAGAACGACAGGTTGAACTGTTGTTACATCTCTCCAAGATGACCGACTATTAACCCTAAAGTGCCGTCTGAAATCTGAAGCTGAGCTTCATTGAAATAATACACCTAGCCTTTAATTGGCGCTACGTATGGGCGCCCTGAATCTGGGTGTTGTTATTACTGCGTTATTCATCCGGGTTTTTGAATCACCTCTTAAATTTTTCTTAAGGTATGTTTTTGCCTAACGTTCCTAACTTTTCCCTTTTATTGCCTTGACTACATTCCACTTTCCCGACTTGAAGACCGTGCTATCATATTGTGCAGTAATGTTTTTGTCATTCGTTTTTTAATCCGTTCGAAACATTTTCGGGCACAGCACTATGAATTGTGACAAAAGTTTTGACAAAAATAATATGGGTGGAGAACATCTTTCAGGTTCATTTATCAATCATTATTACTGGTGACGGCAACACTGAATAGTAACATAAGAAGTAACTAGAATGTACTTCTCGACTAACGTCGCGCTATTCAAGCCATTGTACTACTGTATGCATCCATGTCTTCGTAAAAGACGTAGCAGTATCTGGCTGCTTGCCGTTACTATTGATAGTTTGTAACATTAAACATTAGGAACAGCTCAGCTAGGTGAAACTATTAAACTGAGTAGAGAAGATGCAGTGCAAAATGTCAGAACTTTTCATTTTTAAGATGATATTTGTTCTGCTGTCTCATGCAAAACTTCCTCAACCAGTGCTCAAAATGAGCAACTACCTAGTTTTTGGTAGGCCGTGACTGATAGGTATTCAATGACTGATTGACTGGTGACAGTTTCCGTTGAAGAGAGTACAAACCCATTATTCATACTTTTGCCAAGATGCTAATAGTTCCTACCAGCTATTATGAATTAAATCTCACATCAACCAACGGCTGAAGAATCCGAACAGATTGGTGAAGTCTGTAATTTTATTTACTCTGAGTCGTAAAATTCCCTCTTAGCTTATACTATTTATGTATACTACTCAAGCACACCCTGCACACTGGAGAGTGGAGACATTTGTAACAGCACCAGTCCATATAATACCATTAAATGTTATTGCTTGCTAATTGCTTGCCATCAAAATGAGGTAACGATCTATTAGGATATGAGCCGAACGGGGTTTTAGTTGGGCTCATTGGGAAGATATTTCTAAGTCAAATACAAAGCTGAAGAAATTTTAGGGACACATAAAATGAAGATGAATAGATGTGAAGTGGTCATTCACCATAATGTATTTCATGTTACTTATTTCAACAGCCCGGATAATCCCGTTGTGAGTAGTTCTTCACAAGCCCTAGACCTTTCTTAAACTGAATTACCGACATCGTCGATGAATCCCCCTCAGTAATGTTGATAGTCTTTTTGATTGGTGGTTGAGTTAGGTTTCAAACCTGTCTTTTCTGCAGACAAATTCAACTTATGTATGAGTACATAATTCATCGTCCAATTTTCATCTCATTTAGAATGCACATTGAATCTAAAATGGTGCGCACTGTTTCCTGCCCCGGCTCACTTTTCTCTTTCAACTTCGCACTCATTTCCGTGCATCTCACTCGTTGCGCACTTGTCGGCGGTAAACAAGATATGTTATTATACACTCTACAACAGCGCCCCTAAATTATGCAACCCTTTGTACTAGACTCCCCTTGGGGACGTGTGAGGGACACGTAATTTTGAGCTTTGATCATTCGAGCAATGCTCGCCATTAGGAACGTAATGTTTTCAACCGAATCAAAGAACGCTCTCTGATTTATAATCACTTCCAGCCGAGTGGGTCTCGGGAAATATTGCCTGGTTCCATGTTGCCCCTCACTCTCAGAACCCGTTGGTTATCATTTGTAAGAGGATACTGCGTTTTGGTTGCCCGATACATCCTAAATTGGGGTGCTGATTTTACTCTTGCTATACAAGTGCATTCTTGGTCTCTCGCAAATTGATTCGACGCGTAAACTACTTGACGTATCCTTTACCCACTGCAGCAAACCGTGATATATATTAGGCTCCGTTCGCGTACAATGGAAAAAGATCTCTTCAATAGTGAGATTATATGCTATTAAAAGCTAAAGTTCATCTGCACACCAAACCACTCTAGCGGAAATAAAAAGACACTGCTTGAGTGAGGCAACAACCAACCACAATAAAGAGATGGTGTGAAGAGAAAAACTGAGAAAGGAAGACTAATGGGTAGACGTGTGAGCCTCTATTTTCAAGATCCTCTGAGCCATTCGCTACACCTCTCGCCGAGTAAATTATTTCCCAAACCTCCCTGCTTCAGGCCCCTATCGTTTCATAAACCTTCAAAACGATTACCAATTATGAGGAGCGAGAGGGAAATTCACTCTTCCAACTTCTCGTTGGGTTCCCGAGATGGAGCGAGGCATCTCGCTGCGGGTCAACATATGAATTCCAAACGCCATTCGTCTTCGGCTCAACCCAAGGAACTCCGCTACGCCTGGAATTGATAAACAGTGAAATTTCAACGGTTCATAAAACACATGCATGGACTCCGACGCCTGAAACGAGTTATCTCTCCGACTTCAAGGTGAACTGGTAACTCACGATGTGCGAGAAGGTACATAACCGTAGATGAGTTGAGAGGAGGTTTCGTGAAATCGTTTTTAGCTGACGCTGATTTCTCTCTGATTTATATCCGTATTCAAGGCACGGATACTTTCGAAGATGTAAATAACTGCAACAAGGTCGGAAAAAAGTTTTGTTTTCCCATCCAAATATTGACATGAACAACCATGAACGAACCATCGGCACTCGCTCAGATGGTGTACGCTATCGTAATGGGCTCTGTGCTGGTATCCTCAGGGGATGATCAAATACCAGTGGTAGATGCTAAATACAACCTACGTGAAATGGAATCACGTGGTTGTGGAATATACACAAGAAACAAAGCGCGTAGGTCGTATACATTTCTGGGCCTGAAGAGAGATCCTTAAAGCGTCCATAATCTTCCGTTGATCAGGAAAGTGGGTGTCTCGAAGGCTCTCGGGAGCTCGATAAACATCTCATACGATAGTGAGCTAGGTAAGTATGGGGGAGACTGCATGGCAAGCTACGCTTGAAAACGAAGCCTTTTATCTTATCGTTACATCGTCGAGATCTCTTGCCTTATACATACCCGTAGATTGCGCTTGGTCGACGAAAACAATGAGGACACAGGAGCTAGGAGCTAAGAACCAATAACTCAAGATACCTTTCTAACTATCACCGGACCCAACATCGTCGCCTCAGTGTGTCTCAGATCCAACGAAGTAGGAAGAATAGCAAGTGACCAAGCCATCCAGTGTTGTAGCCAACTCAGGAGGTGGAGGAACGTCCTAAGCACTTTTAAATGATCATCCTTGACCGCCTCCACTAACTTCCACGAGCACCCTCCATCGAACAGCATTGTTCGGGAAACAGTACAAACTCGATATCAATCACTAATATTCAATCACCCGCTGGTCAAAGTCGTGCGATGTGGTTATATATCATTCGTTTAAGTGCGAGATTTATCTGGAACATTAAATGTGCGTGCGAGCGGCTGAAAAAAACTAGTAACCCTGGCATAATGTGAATTCAGGATGTCTTCAGAATGGAGGAGGGAGTGTCCGAGAATGATAGAATCTGATAGTAAGAAAGTTTCACCTTATCTATTCAAATAATATCCCCACATTCTGCTAATACGGTCCGCCCATGTTATACTACTGCTACTAACTACCCAACTCTTCTAGTAAAATGTACAAAGTAAATCATTATCTGAACTTGGTGCGTACCCTTATTAGCCCCTCCCTTCAATTATATTATTTGTGTATTCTAGAATTATGGAGAAAATTTAGATTTCCATTACCATATTGCATCACTATAATATTATGCAGAGAACTGTTAAATGCTATTGCGCCTAGTATCACGATGCACAATTTGAAATTGGGTTTCCCTCGAGATTCTGAAAGGGTGCTTACTATAGTGGGTATGCATCACATTCATGGAGGTATTGTTCGACACGATGGACCCTTGGCCCCTCACATCCATTGTCATGAAGACGCTTTTCACATTACACACACATGAGAACGCCAGTAAGTATGAAATAGCTTCCGTTCGAGTGGCTTTTCCTCTCCACCTATGAAACATTCTTCCATCTCACGCTCCCGCTATTTCTATTTCACCAATTCCCTTCTACATAGATAGATCCAAGTTCGCTCTCGTATGTCAGGTTTTTTTCCGGAATACCGTTTCAAAACCCTCGGGCGTCACGCTTTTCCATTTCTACATAACCGCCCTTACCCGATGCTCTACTCTGGAATCAGATTGACTTCCTTTCATCTGTATTTCATAGCTTGGGTTTTTTCGACTGTCAAGGAACGGACTGTTGACCGACACCCTCGGGGGTGATGATATTCATCCGTTTGAAATTGAAGGAGAACTAGTACCTACGGTATAAAATTCATTGCTGGGTGAAAACCTGGAAAATTGCTCTTTTACATGCGTAAGTGCAACGAGCCATATCATTTTGATTCCTAGTTGAGTAGTGCGGCCTCAAGTCCGTCTGTGCGAACTCCTAGTAAATTGAAATTTTCTTGGAAACATTTTTGTATACTTCCTTGCTTCAAAAACCAACGATTTATAGAATCGAGGTTGATTTATGTAACCAGCCCTTCTTCTGTTTTGGAACTACTTTCATTCCACGAGCTGACTCAGCGCAGACCGCTCGCCGGAGGGGAGAGGCTATAGTGCATTCGTTTACGTAGTGTTTACATGGAGAAAGAAGTGGAGTTAATCGAAAAAAGGAAGGAACGACACGAAACATTACAAACTAATGAAAGGAGGGTGAAACTATACCCTCACGTTATTCACTCATCAGAGTTGTCTGCGTATGATTATGTTGGGGGAGGGGTGGGTTTGTGTATAATATGAACGAAATAGCTTGAGTTCGACAGGAATTAAGTGGGATCCCCAAACTGAAATGTTTACTCAAAACTGGGACCTAATTTCTGCCACATCAGAACTGAACCCAAACCTTTCTTGCCCTAAATTACGTAATAACTGTTTCGCTCCACGACTGTGTAAACTGGGCCCAAAAGGGGGTAAGTACATTACTGAAACCGCTCCGTTCATTGTTTTATCTAATTCTCTCTGAAGAAATTGTTATTTCTAGTTTTAACGGATAACTCCTCGGACAAAAAATCATCCTGTATTTATTTCCCCTGGGATATTATCTTCTTTTATACGCTATAACCAACAGTTTTCGGTTGAGTGAAACAAACTTACGATTCTGAGTTGGTGGATAACACTGATCTTAACTCAATTTGACCGAACCATTTGTCTTTTCTTCTTAGTTACCGTCGCTCTTGTTTCCTCCTACCCTTCATATTAAGGCATGATTTATCTACATCTGGTTTTCCGGTTCACCGTCAAGCAGAAAACCTCCTAAAATCTACTTCAGCCGGATGGAGCGTTTATAGGCATTGTTACCTCCTCTTTTCTACAATGATGGTTCCTCATCGGTTTAGCGCATCACAACAGTGGCAGCTTAAGCATCCCGTATGATTCCAACCGTCAATAATTCCCGCTATTTACAACAGTTGAACCGTATTCCGCGCACGCAGCTTCCGTCGCACTTCCGGTAGGGTGAGCATTTCAGAATTGGGAGATCAACACTGTTATTATCGCACCCAACTTCCCCCTGTTATTACGCCTTGCTCGCGTTCTCTTCATAGTTTACCCGCCCCCTCCGTATTTTCTACCTCTCGTTCACATTGGCTACACTAACGCTTTATCAGCGTACCATTTTAATAGCCTTCGAAGCGATCACACATTAATGATATTTCGTTTTTTTCGATGAAAATTGGCTGTTCTTTACGTCCTACTCATCTCGTCCTCAGCTTCAGTTGTCTCATACTGAACAAATCGATTCTGGAGGTAATGCCCAACCAATATCCATTTATTCTTACATTCTTAGCTTCTATATTAAAAATAATACAATAATTGATTATTTTTTTCAACTTCTAATATATTATTTTTCAATCAATACCAGGCTATGTTAAACCTACGAAACCATTGTGTGGAAGAATCTCAGTTCAGGATACTGAAATTATTAGCGGCTTTCTTTTCTTCTATATTTATAGCTAAGCGATCAGCTGATCATTTAGTTGAAATTCATTATGGTGAATATTCCGTGGCATAGGCAGAATATACACTATTATTTATTTGTACATTCACGAGGTACCATGAATGGTGCACCCTGCTCATTGTTCAACAGAACGTTCAGAAAAAAAAGTTGAAGATCCTTCAGTAGGTACGGGCGTTCATAATCTGAAAACAATGCGGGAAAACTGCAAACGTGAACTCAGTCAATTCACCTCCCCAGCATGAGCAGGGAAAAGCTATTCTCTTTCAACTTAGTTATCTCACACCTCTTTCAAACAATGAATAATGCACTGACGACGCCTGAATCACCTAATTAGTCTCATACTAGGATATTCAGTGGTGTGTTACGCTAACCTGATGGGAAATGTGACCCTAAGCTTTTTTCGCCATCTTCCCCTACGCTACACAATAATAACGAAGGTCGTATTTATCCTCCACGCATTCACCGGGCCAGAAACTGAATTCCGCACAATGCGTTTGAAATCCTTATTTATTCACTTGTGCCGCAGTTTCCACACCGTACAAAGCAGGAGGGCCACTTGAATTTCGCTATGCCTCATACATACCTCGTCGACAATAATTCTATTTTTGTTTCATGTATTCATTTGTTTCTACGGAGCTAATTTAGTAATTCAGTGAACTCCTGGTGCCTTATCAGGAAACCACGACCAAACCAACCAGTTATATAAACCTAATGTTGAAGCAACCTATGTTTTTTACCTACCACATGAATTGTTTATGTAATTCTCAAAAATACTAGATTATTTATTTATTTATTATTAATGCTCTCGCACTCGGCTTATTGGGTCGTTCGCTCCATGAGGCAGTAATAACTTCTTTCATAATCTAGACTAAATTCATGTAAAACCATGGCCGTGGCTCCATTTTTAGCTTCATTACCTCTCAATCTTGTTAGCGAAGTAGTTTCAAACAAATGTCTGCTCAAACGCATAATTTCTAAACGCTTTTGTAGTGTAATATTTACCATATTAGTTATGGTGTGTAGGCTTCTGGCCGCTTGTGTAGGCTCTCAATCAATTGAGATGGGCCCCGGCCCCATTGGCGTTCATCGGAGGTGGTTCCGGGTCAAGTGGGTGTCTGCCAACCAATTTTTAAAGTGGGTTTTCTAGAATTTTGGGTACTTCGGCGTGTGGGGTACCATTTTCCACTAAATGTTGGACGCTGATCGATCGGAATGAGTCCGGACACTCCATACACTGTTTTTTCCATACTCATGCTCCAATAATAAACCATTGTGAAGGAATTTGCAGCGCTTCATTCTATCAGAACGTGATTCAGAAGGATATAGATTAGTTAAGGGTTTAAGCAGTTATTTCGTGTTTCTGCAGTTGGTTTTCCTTTGGTGCATGAACCCCTGAGGTCTTGTAAACTCCTCCATTCATCCCAGTTATGAAATCGTTTATACTCACCTACTCCTCATTAAGTAGGTATAGTTCCCTAGCAGGTGCACTCATTTCTGGCATAGTTAGTTATCTCAGAGTAATGTAGTGATGCACTAGAGCGTAGCCATTTTCACGCTCGTTCAATTCAAGTTCCCAATCCATAATCACTTTTAACAGTGCTACATATTCCATACGTTTAGCAGTCTACTGAGCAGCCCGGTTAGAGCGGTCGTGTTGAATGAATAAATGAATTATTTTATTTATTCCATCGTAAATCACATTACATGGGTGACCGAAAACTTCCCATACATTGGAATACACCCCAAGCCATAGAGCAAGCTCTGTGCGGCTTGGGGGAGTTGCGTACATAGTTTGCCCCTCCTTTCAGCACTGCCAGTCGTCACGTGGTTTCGAATTTCTCCAAGTTGCAGAAATGAGGTTGAAATATAGTTCAACACCGGTGTACAATGAACAAAGTGACCTTCCAGCTACTAAACAAAAACGCGTAATTAGACTGCGAGGCTACGACGTTGTGGCACGTTCCATTCAGCACGACCCTAACCGCTTTCCCGCAAGGCGTAAAATATACATTAGACAACGGATAAGGTTATTGTTCAAACTGGGAACATGCTAGGGTTCTCCTGATAACTTGTCCATTCTGCATAATTAGAGGCTCCTCCTGCAACCAGATTATTTAATCTAACGTTAGTGGTCCCGTGCGGCCGGAGGGCGGTAGAATACCCCGGGAAATCATCGCTTTTCTTCCTCCATAGAACGACGCGTCCCCTCGAGACCGCCCGGTCCGGACCCGAACCTTCCCCAGTCGTTTTCCCTTATTTAAAGCGGGAAGTTTATTATGATATGTTCCACAGACCAGCCCCTTCCTCCTTCTCTTCCCGTTGAGTGTTCTCATCTCTTTCATTATGACCTTTCATCTTCTCGGGACCACTGAAGGGTTAGATAAGGCCTCAGCGAAGTCTCATCAAATGACCTAAAATGTACGAAATACACGGACTGCAAACCTCCTATCAAATTAGGGGTAAACATGCTCAACTTCCCCTGTCGTTTCAGTTAGGAGTGAAGAAGAAGCGCCGGTGAGCAAGATATAGACAGGTGTATGTAGCAATAAATTAATGACATGTGCTCACATTGATTAGTCAAAGGAACTCTTTCAATTTTCCTTTGAACAACAAATCAATTCTAATTCATTAGTACAAAAATATCTTATTCATATCGCTGAAATTCTCAGTCATGACTGACTTTAATTGGGCTTAGAAACAACTAATGTTATCTTTGTAAACTCCTGGCGTACGTATCGCACACGCCCAGCAGCCACTTTGTGTTAATAATGGGAGTGGAATGCGGCGATATGGTCTCACCTAGCTAGTGATTAATGGACTTGTGTCGCCTTGTCCTATGACCGAAGGAAATCTTGACATAATGATGAATATCCCTTTCCCAAAGTGAAACCATATCAATGAAATGACACGGTTCTTATTTTCTCTTCACTCTCTACAACGATAAGAAATGAACTGGCGTTTCGTGATGACCCCTGGCCGTCTGATGACAAATTATTGAGCATTGTGGAATCCCACCAATTTAAAAATGACTAATCGCCCTCCGAAACAAGTGCATTTGAAGGTCATGGACCTTTCAGTGGCGACTTATGTCAAATTGTGTGAACACATCTGCCAAGTAATAGTAACATGTAATAGATGAAGTAAAGTAAGGTGATATTTTGGTCCGGGTGAGGCCCACCTTAACTTGGTGTCATCCTCATATGGGAGGATCAGAACATGATTTTCCGTTTCATTCATTGCCTCGCCGCATTGACGGATTCGGCTTGCAACCTCATACATCCTAGTTGTAAGCGTGCCTGTCAAGAGTGCATGACCAGAAATCATTAAATCTGAGAGACCTCCGAAAACATCACCATGTTTTTATAGTTGAATCAAACCCAGCGTTTTTAACAATCAAAATAACATTTCCAACTGCAATTATGAAATAGGGAACATAGCTCAGTACACTGTATGAGCGTCAAGGTAGACTACTAATAAGGGAATCCTTTCGGAGGGAAGCTTAATTTAGTGTGCTCATAATTGTGAGGGTACATAGGTCGACTCACGATTTGTGGTACTTAACTCAAAACTTTGCAGTTAGGTACCTGGTTATTGTCTGGGTCCTAAATTATATCTACGGTGCATTCTGTTGAGAGTCTTCCTTTCAGTCTCTTCACCTTCACCATGGTTACTACCTTCTCACCAATCTCCGTTTAGTATACAAGGCTCTAGCTTTGTAATGGGATTCCGTCCGTCCCTGATCCCCTATTATTTGTTCTGTTGGTATTCGTTCGACCGTGTAAAAGGTTATTCGCCGAAACTTTTGTACGACTTCCATCTAAACTTCTAACTTCGTCATTCCCATTTCGGCAGGTTCGAGTTACGCTTCGGTTCCTAAACAGAGATTCAGATAGACCTTATTTCGCTATAACAGAGTTTAGTCTGCGATCGTCTTTTTATCACCTAATGATTTTTAGGGTAGGTACGATTGATCCTATACTGAAAGTAAAAATTTTTAGTGGAAACAATTAGGAAACTCTATGTAGGATCCAGGATTCATCACCTATAATATATGGTTTGGGTGTACCAGTATGTTCATTCTGAGGTAATCCCATGGCATCTTTTGCGTTCTCCCATCCACTCAACATTGGCGTAACCTAACCATCAGGAACACCTTTCTCCCATTAGTCATCGAATTAATCCCTGTTATCAGCATTTTGTTTTTTGTCGATATACTTTGCCAATCAATGGGAGGACTATTTATCTAGACTTGCTTACTTCGTGGTTGCTTAATTACATCTCAATTCTCGGGTATCTGTTGCAGTAGTGCTTGTTTGAACTGAAACCCAAAGACAGTTTGTTCCAGACTCTGTTTTGTTATGCTAAACTCAGGAAATATGGCAGGGTGGGTCATATCGTTCATCGTTCATTCATCCCTCGGGTATTCGAATTGGTTGTTCAGATGTCACCTTATAACCTTGTAACCTTATACTGATCACTAATAGATTTTCTCTTCTGTTTTTCTGGTATATTTATTGATCTCAGTCTACTTCCATGATTACTTGAAAACAACCTCACCAGTCTTGTGATACTTTTATCAGACTTCTCGCTGCTTTAAGTATATACTTACGTTGACATCCTGTCAGAGTACTCATTTCTCCTCGGAGGGAATGATGAGCTTCTGTTCTAATTTCGGTTTCACAATCCGCTGTGTGTTTATTGGAGATGTAGCTACGTTGATAGTAATATTAACAATGAATGAAAATGGCGGGTTCATGATATATTCCACGGCTCACTACTGTCGGCTAGGTTCAGCAAGAAAAATCGGCGACCAAGTTAAGTATCTCGAACTTGAGTCGACTTGAGCTTTTTGTTGACGATTGAGTCCCGAGCCATACGGGTCGTTCACCTTGCCCGCAGATAGCCATCTTTATGTTCCTCCTCCCCCCGATTTCAAAAGCAATAAATACTCCCGGATTTTATATTAACCGTGATGTTTACACTGACGATCGTTCTTTGTACGGTGCGTAGGCGGCTGGTCGGCCTGACCGGGGTGATGGTCGTAAAAGAGGATCCTCTGCAATTATAGGGCCAGAAGTGGGAGGCAGTCTTCCCTGTGATGAGGAGCGTAGTCAGGCACAGCGGGGTGGGGTGTCGGAAGATACGGGACGGTGGCTCGGTCCAGTATTTCATTTCCTGGAGATGCCAAAAGCAGATAAAGGGGTCTCGCAATTCACGGGCAGAAGGGAGTGAGGTCTCACCAGGGGCCTACTGGCTTCTTATCTAAGCAATATACAGCTCATTGTAACCGATCCCCCGCTCTACTCTCCATCACCGCTCTCTTTGCTGAGAATGGAACTTCTCCCTTTGGTCCATTGCCGTTTTCCATTCGAATCCTGTTTTATTTGCTCCGATTGATGAGGGGCGCCTCGATTTCCACTCCCTCGGGGGTACCCTTGTTGTTGGACAGGATGAACTGTCAAGATGCATGATTGACATCTTCGTGTTACAATACTCACTAAGTAGCCGTCAAACTTCCTCCTTTCCCCTCCATATCTAAGATTAAAATCATCCTTATTCCTTCGCCGAGCTTGCCCAATGTTTACTGCTATTGCTATCACCAATTTACAGCTGGTAACACTGAGCTGGGTAGTGCTCATAATTATGAAAATGGTGATGGTTTCCCGAACTTTTGATTGATCCTTTCTGTAAGATGGAACTCAACTAAATTAAACGTTGATCCATTGCTCGGACTGTCAGTCAGAGAACGGAGGCACTTCTTTATATGACTTGGTTATCGTTTTTACAAAACGTGTTTAGTATTCACCGTCGTTGATGATCAGTTTCAGTAATATGAAGCATTGGTTAATCATTTGAAGCATGAAGAAAACAGGATTTGCTTCTTTCCTTGTTCGATTGTTAATGCAGGTTGCATTATTCGTGTAAAGGGTTAAATTGATAGGGACGGTGTCTTCCTCGACCAAGGGACAAGGGTCCAGCCGGTGTGAGATCAATCTTTCGGTCCGTCAGTCAATCTGTCTGGGAGATCCAGTGATAGCCCTAGGTGAGTAATTTTCGGGAAGGGTCAGAATCAATTTGCGGCCTCAGGAGTAGTTGTAGAAGGTAACCCGTTGTGATGCCTGGCTTGCCGTGATTCTCTACCGCCTTTCTTCTTCGAGGATCACGGCCTGTGGTGTGCCTAGTGTATGTCACATTCGGTCACTTTTGACTCGCACGAGTTTTCCATCCATCCATCTGATGAGGACCTCGCCCAGCCCCGGGAATGTTGTTTTATTCGAATAAAACACTCTCCGAGAGAGAGGGTATACTACGCGTATAGTTTTAGTGTTTGGCTCTTGCATACTCGGAATATCAGCTAGCAATTGGTTACGTCGACGGCAAAGATTGTATGGTTATTATAAACTCGGAATTTCTTTTGAACAGCAACACGATACACAATGCCTCGCTCCAACATTAAGATTGCGTATCGTCTTTGCGATGATCTTCGGATATCGGTTGGTTCCGTTCCAATTTCAGATCATGGCCGTTGTGACATAAATCAGCTGGTGACGTTTCCACAGTAAAGGACGGTTGTTGGTGAAAAGTTGTTTCAACATTATATAGTTCCCTGCTAAATACCTACGTAAAAAGTTCCAGCATTACGGCTAAAATTGTAAAATTTGGATCACCGTTGCTCAAAATCGACGATGCTCGATACACTACAGAATAATTATACGATTCGTAGCTCTCATTTATCATTCATCATCATTATAAGCCAGATCAACGGAGTCAGTAGTTCAATCTAGAGTTCTGCAACGATGCTGACTTTGTCCATTTTGATGTTGCATGATGATCGGTCTTCGGTGAATACCGGCAATGTTTGGATAAGTGTAGCGAGTGTAATTTCATTTTGTACAGAGCAGGTGCATGGCTAGGCGGTAAGGACGTTTCTTTTCATCAAACCGCTTTCATCTTACGGCGATTGGTTTGGCTTAATTTCATAAAAGTACCTACTCCTGCAACCTTCTATAGCAGTTTCTTACAAAGGGAGACCCCCTTTGAAGTCGGTCGCTAATTAATTCCGATAAAAACTGGTGCCCTAGTCTCGCCCAGATTTCGTATCTCGTACCTTTTGAAAAAGGGTCTTTCGTTCCTCTTCTCTCTATTTGTAGGGGTGACTCTTTTGAGGTCTTTTTCCTTCCTTCATTCAGCTGACCGCGAAAGTCCGTCCTACTGAAGGATTTCGTTCAGGTTTTTGATCTTGATGAAGTCGTAGCAGATTAGGCTTGTAATGGAAGGAGATAACTATTGCGTAGGTGGCAGAACGGAAGACATCTTTCTTTTTCTAATGGTCTGTTGTCGCCCTTGTCCTAAGCATTATAACTCAGTCTCGTTTGCCCTAGCGGATCACCTACTTACCAATGTTGACGGATAGACAGTGAAGTACCTACTCATTGTTTTTACTTGGTAAATTCCTAACCTTGAGTAAATTTTTTGTTTTATTTATTTTAAACAACGATTTACCGTGAAACCCGAGCTGGTCATTTTCTATAACTAGGGAGTAATCCTGACCACCCTCGATTCCAGTCCCTACATTTTTACCTATAAGGGCCTTCGCAAGTTATAGGTCCATAAATCTCGCTTATCTCTAATAAAGAGACTCTAATGCTCGTTTCTCACCATGAGATTCGATGTACCCGAATATTGCGACGGGTCTCCTGGACGAAGTGTGTTCTTAACATAATTCACCACATTCCCACTTTTATTATCAGCTTTCTCCTTGATTTCGGTTTAATATATCCAACCCATTCTCTCCTATTCTTGCGCTCCACCCCCTGTTGGACTTGCTTCCTTATCCCCGCTTTCACACCTTTGCACTTTCCGTCCTGAACCCCCGCTATCATAAGAGGTCGTTTTTCACCTGTCTCATGCGACCCGCACGACCAAGATTACCTGATATTCTGTCGACATTTATCTTTCGCTTTAATATAAACTTGAGCCTCTCTTCTCAGACTTCGTGCTTCTCTAGAGTGTATCGTAAACATTATTTTCCCATTTTAATATAATTTGATTCAGTACGTTTTAGAAGATAATATCTTTCACACAGCAATATCGTGACCTCAGTTCTATCTTCAAACATTATTATCTCTCTACGATACTGTTGCACTTACGAATAAGTTTTACCCATTTTCGACCGACAAAGTGTGTTTTTCATTTCGATATCCTGATTTTTGGATAAGAAGCCTTTTCCATCTACCTGCTGGCGCTATCCCACTGCATTATTATAATAATATAATATATTGTCTGTATTAGGTATATTGTCGTCAGGGGATCCAATAAGAGGGGAGCACTCATAGCTTCTACAGCAATATCAGGTAACATTTATGCAAGTTTTGGACATCTTAAGCTGATAGGGTCCGTAGCAATTGTCACCCAATACCCTCCATTGTTCGTTATCTATAGCGGTTGATCCTTTCTGCGGCTCTTTGGAGTTCTCTGGAGGGGGAACAGAGGTTATTGTCAAGTCCTTCATATCCCCCCCCCACCACATCTCATTAGGAACTCCTTCTTGTAAATACAAAACTGCTCAAGTTTAGCGAGCCCTTTGGCGGTTATTCGAGATTATGCACTACGCTCTTCTTTGATCATTTCCGAATCAACGACCACCCCTAGTTATGTTGTTCCTTGTTCTCGATGGAATAATCGTACGTAGGTAAGCAATAAATACATACCGGCGGCGCTTCTTGATTCCGAAACTCAGTTAGCTGGTATGTTAGTGCATATATACTATCTATGTCACGAAACATAATGCATTTTTGTTGCCATCTGTCGCCTATGAAGTCGAAGGAAGTCTCACTAAAGAAAATGCGTTTTATCTTTCTACTTTCTGTTATTCGGCTCTCATATTCAGGCCCGGTTTTACTGTTTGTTTGATGTCCGAATCTATTGACGTAATTACAGTACTTATGTGTACAATAATGCCATATGAACATTAACCAAGAAAATACGCTCATCTTTGGTCATTGTTTTGTTTCAGGTGGGTGTTTAGTTACAGGAGTCCTCAGTTGGTAATGTACCTGAGAGTCTACTTGATCATAATTTCTTACTGCAATTATCACATGCGATGTGTCACATTATTTAGGCTACATTCATCCGACTCTTTCCAATTACTCTAATTATTACTGAGCAGCTTGAATTGAGTTTCAATAAACCTCACAAATCAACTCGGATTTTAACCTCGATTTCAGAACTAGTGTTATCGTCTTGTCCGGTAGTTGAATCAAACAATGATTACTCGCCCCCCTGCTTATTACGATTCTTGTGATTTATTAAATTTTGTGTGCGTCCTTGTTGAGGTAATATACCCGTAATATATGTGGAAAATTCTATCGATAAGTCCCTAAGTCCGTAATCGCCAAGTCGGGTCATCAAAAATTCGGTTTGCGTCGAGGATGAAACCACCAGAAAGTGCAGTGATGCAATCAAATTCTGGTTTCATCCCTCTGGATTGAATGCACATCGTAGTGAGGTTGTCTTTGACTATCATCCTCATTAGGGGGTGCAGTATGAGGGTCTTTCAGGATGCCCATACATGTGAGGGACGCTCAACTATGCAACTGCGGTGACGTGCTTTCGCCATCGATCTTCGGTTTGCGAGACCCTTCCTACTCTTCCCGCTGTATCTACGCTCGTATACTGTCGTGTCGCGTAGTGTCAGCGTTCCACAGCTGAAGGTATTAATTTCTCGGGGATCGCGTCAGGAATTCTGTAGCTGTTGAATGATTTCACTCTGAAAACGCACTCTCCCGTTTGCCTCGTATACCCAGTCCCCATGTAAGCCCGCTCCGAGCTTTGCTGCATCATTCACGATGTAATGGGTTGGAAGGACAGCCAAATGGCCCTTTGTTAGGGAAAGTTGTGATTTGTAACATCTTCCAAACTGAGACCAAGCAGAGCTTTAGGTTTCAAGTCGTGTTATTTTGCGATATTTGAATCACAGATCTTCATTGTGAAATAACACTGCACACAGTTCAGAAAATCTCAATAACTAAGTACCATTGAACCAGGATTGACTTTTCGAACTTGAGAGAGTGGAGAAAGATGAGTTCGCTCGCACCAATAAGAATTTTATTTGATTACTCATTGCACGATGACCTTGCGTTAGGATAACATACATCACCGAAAACAGAAGACAATGCAGCAAGAATTGGAATTTAGTGTCGGCTCCAATGAGGTCTTGAGTCACTCCTGGATGGATGATGTTGACCAGTTAATGAATACCCTTGCCTTATTAGATCAGCCAAATGGATTGATTTTTGGTCCTACCAAAGCAGTCTTATTGCTTTGGAACTCTATATTGAGAGTCAACATGGCTATTAGTCTACGAAAAAGTAACACTTTGTGAATGCTGGGAGGAAGAACGACTCGTGAGACACCCTTTCAAACCTCTAAGCATCCTCCACAAAGCCTTTGTAGAAATGTCTCATCGTCATTGAGATTACGGGCCGTGAAAACTGCCGCTACCTTGCTAGAATGCTTAGTTATCTTGATTGAAGAATTAGTGATTTTTGTGTCCATGGTATTTAACACTGGCTTGGTACGAACGGACACAAACATGTTCTGTGATTAGTGTGTTCAGTGAACTTGCCCATCAGTCGTATTGTAGAACAGAATCCTATACTTGTCGATCCCAACATCCCTTCGTCATTTTGCTCTTCGAATCGGGATTGTGCATGCGAAAGCACTGCCGGGATGAGGCTCGATGCTCGCGAGAGATTCGCTGGAACGTGTAATTCGGTTAAGGGTTCCGCAGGGTGAGTTAATGTAGGGGATTCTTGATTACGGGAACTTTAAGCACCCCGTTTCCGTCCTCTTCTCAGAAACTTACTTTAATTTTGTTGCTTTGTGCGTGGAGCTCTAGCGGATTACCCTAATTCTCATTAGGCCGAGCGGTGGTTTCTCTTGCGCGGCGTTCAGTCTCTCGATAAATTGTTTACCATTCGAAGACCGACGTTCTCCACGCATCCCGAGAAAAGACGCTTCGAATGGTTTTCTTTTAGTTTTGAGTGGATTAGATTTGAGTGAATTGGGTCAATGGGCAGCATCCTCCCTTCCGTAAAATTACCGATAAGGGGGTTGAGTGCCTCCTTATTTCCTGACCCTTCTCAGGGCGCTCTCGATGCTTAAAGCATGTCCAGTTCGATCTGAGACCTGGTGTTGTTGATCTTTGTTTATGATCTCTCATGTTTGATAAAACCATGAATGTGCTATTCTGATCTCGAACCATTTCACATAAATTATAATTGAACTTCCTCGAAAACGGTTCATGTGAATGGCAAGCTTACCTTCATCCTTAAACATGACATTTGAGACTCCACTTGGTCGAGATTTTTTGCATTGAGATTGACAATGATCGCCTACTATCATGGGCTGGCGAGGGGAAGTTGCCGCTCAACCATATGGGTTAATGTTTAGATCATTGATCCATCTTAATGAGTTCGACATTTCTGGATCATAAATGCTGTCAGTTTCTTGCGCTCATAGAAAAAAAAAAAAAATATATATATATATAATATATAGTGTGGACGACCGTGATTTTCATTAGTTCGATCTGAGACCTGGTGTTGTTGATCTTTGTTTATGATCTCTCATGTTTGATAAAACCATGAATGTGCTATTCTGATCTCGAACCATTTCACATAAATTATAATTGAACTTCCTCGAAAACGGTTCATGTGAATGGCAAGCTTACCTTCATCCTTAAACATGACATCATGGGCTGGCGAGGGGAAGTTGCCGCTCAACCATATGGGTTAATGTTTAGATCATTGATCCATCTTAATGAGTTCGACATTTCTGGATCATAAATGCTGTCAGTTTCTTGCGCTCATAGAAAAAAAAAAAAATATATATATATATATATAATATATAGTGTGGACGACCGTGATTTTCATTAGTTCGATCTGAGACCTGGTGTTGTTGATCTTTGTTTATGATCTCTCATGTTTGATAAAACCATGAATGTGCTATTCTGATCTCGAACCATTTCACATAAATTATAATTGAACTTCCTCGAAAACGGTTCATGTGAATGGCAAGCTTACCTTCATCCTTAAACATGACATTTGAGACTCCACTTGGTCGAGATTTTTTGCATTGAGATTGACAATGATCGCCTACTATCATGGGCTGGCGAGGGGAAGTTGCCGCTCAACCATAAAATAATAATATATAATTAGTGTGGATGACCGTGATTTTCATTAGGTTCTATTTTTCCTCAAATTGGAATCTTTTAGGTACCCCTTACTCATTAGCAAACCAATTAGAGTTCCTAATTGGGGTTGCGTTTTTCGTAGCTTATGCCTGATCTAATTGGTATTTGGTGTCAGAGCTGGTGCTCTCGTCTCCGATTTCTTCTGAACTGGCTGGCAGGGTGGTTACACCGGCCATGGCACTTCAGTGGTTGCCCTGGATAGTGCCCTGTAGCCGTTTACCACTTGTCCGGGTCGATGGCGCGATGGCGGAAACTCGATGATACTGTATATATGCGAGCGTTGAGTTCCACTAGCGCATCATGAAGTCAAGTCGCGGAGCCCTTGTTGGACTTGAAAACTGATTCACTGTGGGATTCTGCGTTTCTGTTTGTGGCGCTCATCAAGGGATTGCGTATGCAGGTCACTGACCTGTATAAATAAATCCTGTGGGGGGTTAGTCAGCTTTGAGCTGGGGTGAGGGCGACTGAAGCATCGAGATGGGCCGGAGAGCCCCTAATGAACGGCCCCGCTGGCTCTCGCTCCTCTTCAAATTGTCTAAGGCAATTAGCAAAGTGCTAACGTCACAAATTAACCGCTTAGTCAACCATAGGCGGTCGGGGGGTAGGTTCTGAATATTGTAGTATTGTTTAATGCCGGCTGAAGGCTTTGCTCGGTCTGCATACCAAACGAAGCCGGAAACGCACCTACTCCGAGTATAGGGAAGACTTAAAACAACCGCTGAATAATTAACTGCAAGGCCTCTGAAAGTTCAATTTATTTGGAGCAAGCACCCGGTTCAACAAAACTTGTAGTTCAGTGTTGTGCTAAGTTGGTTCCAGTTCTCTCAGGTATTATGGGAGCCAGACTCATGCCACTCTATCACAAATTCCTCTGTTCCATTGATCGTGTGAAAAATATTCCTAGATTCTGTTCCACCCGCGTGAGAACATGTACCTACACTAAACAAGATAATATGCATGTGGCATCCTATAGTTGGTAACTCATGACTAAATGACAGGTATACCCGCCCTCAAGCAGCTATGATGTAGTTCGATATGTAATCTATTAGATCCAGTTTGACCTGATTATCACGTGGATTGACTATTCTGTTATACGCTCATACAATATTCTTGCCATCTCTCATCGATTAGGTCGTGTTTCCTGATCGTTTGCCATCACTATTTGAGTAGTATGGCCTAGAACCACTCACCTGATGTCAAATTGACGGCATGCCTCAACCTGTCATCAGCAAATCAAGTAAAACCGTTCCCCATAATGTATAATTTATTGGATTTGGAGGAAAACCTCAAAGCCTAATACCTGGTATCTGGCATTTAATCGATCTCCCATTCGTCATTCCCTTGGTTAGAAAAAAATCGCATATCTTTCCGTGTTCCACTGTCAGTCACGAATAGAGCCTTCCTAGAATCAGACCCATTTTGAATAATTGGGAGTTTGGCGGGAATGAATATTTTTTTATTAGCGAAGGTAGAGACAGGGCTGTGATAGCTGCAGGTTGAACACAATTTGAATGAGCAAACAAAATTGCCGCATCCCTGGGCTGTCTCTCACTATCCCCACCGAGTGCGTTTTTAGCGATTTCGAGCCGATTATAACTGTGTGGCAGCCAACCAATACTATCCGGACGCACACAAGGTAATTCTCCGAGTAACCACTCCCAGAAGTGTCCTTCAATTTCCCAGTAAACGCCTACTGGGTTCGAATAGATGAGTTGAATGTATGTTCACTATAAATGTAGCAAAGCTACATTGGATAAGGTGGTAAGTACAGATTCATACATGAAACGGTTCATAGAATCCTCCCAACGACTTCTTCAGTTTCTGAGTCTAATTAAATTAATTTTACTGGAGGTACTTATCCTTCAACCCTAATTAGCAAATCGTAGCGTTCCAGCTATTATTTTAAACTGCAGAGGAGCTTCGTTTAATTATTTCTACTCTTCTGACAAGCGTGGATTATTTCGGAAAGCAACGCAGAAATGGCAGCTGAAAGGACGACGCAAGCGCAAAACCTCACCAACCCTTTTCCTGTAGTTCACACCCCTTCCCATTCTAGCCTATTGTTTGTTAGTACCTTCCGCTCTTACTGAGGATAATAACTCTTACTTCCTTCTTTTAATTAGAAGAACAATTACCAAAGTGTAATTCCAACGAACGGCGACCCCACTCGGCTTATTATGCCCCCGCTTCAGATGCCATTTGCTCGTGTTCCGAATGGGACCGTAAACTACGGCTACTTTTGTTTTCTGTCGCTGAAGAGGTATATAATTTATATGGAACTGAATGCGTACGAGTAGTAGCCTGGAGTACATTACATGAGTTATCAACTTCAATTGGCTTGAAGGCGGTATTATCGAAGTCAATGACTATTGCTACTACTTCTCTTTTCCTCCGTCGAGGACCTGAAATTCCACACATAATTTCGGGTTAAAGAATGGTAGCCCTTCGTAAACAGACTGAGTGTGAGTACCTTTTGATGTTCCAAACTCTTCTACAACTTCTCGTTTTGTCGAGTTTAATCTTCATAATAAATTTACCAAATCATTAGAAAAATAAAAATGGTTTGTAAGGCTTTCGTCTCTTTCATCAACAATAGAGGGTGCGTGTTTACTGCTGCTGCTCTTTCACGTGGAGCGCCACCGCGTCTGCGACGCTCAATCTAACAGCAGGTATTTACTGCAGTATGTGCCTCTGACATTCCGACAACACACGAATGTTTCATTTATTGTTTTATTCGTTTCATTAACTCGGGGGTTGTCCCGCTGATAACGTTTGATGTGGTTTTCGAGTTTAATCAAGCAATACGTTTTTCGTGCAGCATGTAACCACCGACTCTTATTGAAAGGTCACGACAAGAATACAAAGAACCCCTGATCTAATATTCTCCTTGTACCACTACTCATACGGAATCCTCGATCATGAGAAGTGATGGCAGGTCTGTTTATGGAAAATTCTTTTATCTTGGAATGGTAATCGTTGTAGTAAAATGATTTTATGCATGACACACCGTGGACAGTATTTTGATGAAATGGGATATTCTAGTGTTCAATTATTCGTTTCGTTAGCTTGAGTCACCATTCAATGAGTGTCAGTTCCTTGAGGCACTAGGAAATTTGAAGCTCATTCAATCAATATCCACAGGCTATATTTCTTGAAAACCTCTCATTAGTTAATCACCAGCAATTACTTGTATGAATCGTTGGCATTGATACAATGTCAAGAGCACAAAAATTTATTCATATTATAAACGCTGGATGAAATATTTAAATTTAGCCTCTAATCTAAACTAATTGTTGTCAGCTACTGAGCTATAGATAATCGATTCATAGGAGGTTAAAATTCCGATACCCGAATAGTAACAAATACTTTTCATTGTTGTTCAACCTGTGACAAAGCAAAGAGCTATTCCATTGGATTGGAAATCGAAAGATGAAAAGATATTTGGTGATGACAGTTTGTTGTCGTTCGTAAATCATCAGAAGAGGCCGAACTCACCTCCTTTATTTGATCGGTCAATCGATTGCATTAAAAGGATAAAGGTAAGGGCGGAAGAATGGAACTTAGTGAATGCTCGTGTAGAGAATTGTATTGTTTGCTGGAGGTTTCCTAAGAGGTTCACTAACTTCAAGTGATATGACGAACCGTGAATTAGGTTGTTGCAATTGGCTCGATTTTTTTCTCGACATCGAGTGGGAAAATATCCGTCGTCGTGATGTTTGGTCTTCATCTTATTCAAGGGTGGTAAAATAGCAATGCCGTGGCTCACAAACTACATGAATGCTGTGCTAAAGTTGTAACTGTGATCCACTTTGCCTTGAATCGGCGGTATCCTTGTACGTAATCTAAGTAGAAAGTGTTAACTTCGGAAACTGTTCAACGATTCATGAATCTGGTCCTGACAACTCTTACATTATCTGAGTAGTTGCAACTCAGCGGGCGAACGAGAATTTGATTAAAACCTTTGATTTGATTTCAACTTGATAAACTAATAATCGAGAACGAGCAGCGAGCAAATAAATCACTTGGACGAAGAGCTTGGTCGAGTTTGAGCGGAAGAGTGAACGGGGAATGAGCTGCTTCAACAACACTTTTGCGTGAACGAACCATTAGTATCTTGTCGTCTGGAGAGACCTAACAATTACGCTCGCTCAGGATTGGAAATATTTTTTAGCCATTAGCCTGATGTGTACATCTGATACCATTTTGCAGAAACGTGAAGAACATGTTCAGTGACCATTTACATGAACCTAAAATTAGGATTGGGTAGATAGATTGAAGATAGATATGAACCCTACCTCCCCCTTGTTATTTGGTAGTATTTACACGAAAACGTGTTCAGATTTATCAGAACGAAACCCTTTGTATCAAAGGATTCCGACGATACGTTAAATAGTAATCTGATTCATTTTTACGTGTATTTCTGTGTAGACAAATACGACAAAGCAATTATTGTTCTCCTTATAGGCTTTTGACCTATCTGTTGGATTTTTTCAACGTTATTTACCTGTCATCGAAAGAGGAAGGCATACATGAAAGACCTACTACTTATCCCTCATCGTCCCCTCCCTTATCATGTTTTTATTCACGGTGACTTAGATGTTCTATATCCATTCCCCTCCGTTCCACTGTAATAAATCAGCTTTAGGAGTTTGTTTTCGTACGAAGGGGTCCAAATAGAATGTAGAGTTCTTCATTCACAACTCATATAATCCATTCCCATAACTGGCCACGGTTTTTTCCTGGACTACCCCGTCGTTGCGTTCTACCCTCCGTCTTCAGCCCCATTCATCGTTTATTTTTCTATTCAACGACCGATTTTTCTCATTCGTCTCAGGCATTCAAATGAGTAATAATGGATATTTGAGCTACGAAGTGATCAGCCTTGCAATAATTTTATAAATAGTAATGCCCCACAACGGATGGAGAAAGTTCAGGGCGAGAAGAAAAACATTGTTGTCTTTCCAGGTTATGGTCGTTCATAGTTTCATTTTAACTGACTGCCTGCGATAGTCTGATACTAACTCATAACATCTATTATCTTTCTGGCGATGATTTGATTCGTAGTTTTCGTTCTCGCGTTCAGAACGGCGCTTAATAAATACAGTGCGGGTGGTAGGGGTTACGCGTCGCGCCGCCTGCACACAGACTCGTTCCATTTCTACCTCACCTTACCAACTCGATATCAATTCGGAAAATTATCAACTTGAATGCAATCGGCACGAGAAGGTTTTCTCGTTTTATTAAAATTCAGTAAACTTTCCCGAATTCGCGACAAACTGCTTTTTGATTATATCGCTCTTCCACGTCAATTTCCTATCTCTGTGATGACAACTGGTGCGTGGTACAAATTCGGAGCACTCATTAAAAGATTCGTTGATTTATGTCTCGAGCCCTCCTAACAATTCGAGCTCCATGCCGAAAAAGACAAAAGACACAAAAACACCCTCTATACAGCGCCAATCTCTCGAAACCAACAAATCATTGGGTGTCTGCCCCGGAGCAACAAAACAAAGGTGTTGTTGATTTTTCGGAGACTCCTCACGTATTCTGTTGTAGTTTAATTGCGAAGGGGGGTAACGTTGGGAGCAAAAAGAGGATTTCGGCCCGGAGGAGGGTTGGAAGTGAAAGAGAAACCAGCAAATGAAGCCGGGAATTTGGTATTTAGAGCCCATCTGCCGTGGGCGCCCCCTAATTTACTGCTCTTCCGTGCAAATGTCCCGGACTTGGCCCCTCCTGCCTCTACGACTGAAGAAGGGGATGGAGGAGAATGGCGAAGAAAACCGTGAGTATGAGAACAACCCTAAGGAAAGCTGAAGGGTTGAATGGTATGCTCCTTTCTCCAAATTTCTACCCTTTTCTTTCGAAGTTATCTCCTTAAAATCACCTTTATGCGCTCGGGCAAATCACCAGATGAATAATATACACAATACGGCGTCATGTTACATTTGTAGAATGATCGATTAAATAAGAAAAGCGATGTGGAAGCAAATTATTGTTGTGATTTGAGCTCAAAACCAAAATGTTATTACGATTCTCTCCAAAACCAAAGATTATCCATTTTCACATTTCAAACCCAACATGACCCAATAAATGGCTGGCTGAGGTAATAGGTAGTACGGCAGTACGGCCACAAAGCACCTAACCAGACGCACTGGTAATTAACCAGCTTTTGCTCTCGCGTCATTACCAGGCAGCGCGAGATATTGGCCCCTTACTGATATACGAGCTCTGTTTTGTGTTATGGATTCGAGGGAAGATGCTGCTGAGTTGTAATCAAAACCTCTACATGCCCCAACCTAATGATATGCGACGGCAGTGGAGAAGGCACTCACATCAGTGGTGTCATAAGCCGTACGCCCTCGCCTCGTAGATAATGGATAAGGCGGAGTTCTCACGGGAGACGGAAATCAATTTTGGGCCGCGACGCGAGAGGGTAGATTGACTAACTAAACGGTCCTAACTCAGTTAAGCTGAATGACGGGAACATTTGAACTGGCGAAGACAAGAGGAACTTTGTGAACGGGTGTTAAAGGGTTGGAGAAAGATGTGATTTGGGGGAAGCACTTTGTCAGAGGGCTTCGCTCCTTAGCTAATTCCACTCTCAGCCCTCCTAGAAATTTTTGGCACTTTCCTGGGCGCTTTAGGATCAGCAAGTTCCACCGATCGAATTAGCAATCAGGTCAGCTCGGTAGGGCGTTTCAATTACAGGTAATACGGTGGATAATCAAATCCGAAAATGCTGGCGGTCGTGAGGCGATGCGAAAAGGAACGTAGGGTCGGTTGGCTAAGACAATATCACATATAAGTTACGTGCAGGGAATACCCCTAGGGCTGTGGCTGAGTCGTCATCCTCTCCTTGGATCAGATCCTAATGCCTGCTGCACGAATTTGTCCGAGGCTTTTCCATACATCGCCCTCTTCCCTTCGAAATGACCCAACACTTATCCCACCGAGTTGGAGAGGAATAAGGGTGATCACATGCGATATTGGGCGAAAAGCTGCTAGTAATATGTCTGCAGGTCTCAGATGTGCATCCCTTCTAGCCAAACAGATCTATTAGTCTTCCTCCTGAATCAGCTGGTCATCCCTTCATTGTTGGAATGCAAACACTTTGGATACCTCAGGAAATGTTACGTAGCGGAACTCGTTATATCTCTTTCTCTCTCTCAATGGTGGTCATGAACTTTGAGAACGCAAAATGGGGCTTAACCAAAGCCGTGGTATTTCGTGTACTGCATCAAGTTCCAATCATGTTTTTATGAGATTCTTTTGATGATACATAAGAAGTTATCGCCGTACATCCCTTACAACACTCTGTTGCTATAACTGTGGCTATAAGTAGCCGCATACTGCTAATATTCCTTCAAAATACTTTTCTTGTCCTATCAAAATTCCAATATAACATTTTCGTAGATATTGATACTATAGGGCCCATCGTTAATACAAAGGAGTCATGGGTGAAAGTATACAGGCACCGATACGGCTGGAAGACGACCTGAGCGGTGTCGCGACCTGGGTTTGGGTAAAGTTTTACAATTTGTGTCTGACTATGTAGGTACACCCTTCTCACCACACTACTGCTCAAGGGTTATTGATGAAGTAAATGATGAATTTGCTGACTTCTTGAACAATTGTTCGCTTGGAAATGGACGTACATCAATCATCCCTCCAATCCCCTTTCTGGTACCTCCGATGTTAGTTACAATGGCGATATAGGATCATGCGTACGCACCAGTGAATTTTTCGTTCTACATAGGATTTGGGAAAGCGACTAAGATAAAACGGCGTGAGAAGGGTTTTAGGTACGATCAATAAAATTAGGGTGACAGGAGAGTTTACTCCAGACCTACGGGATTCCAGGCTGCTTAATTAATTCAAACGATGAAAGCGACGTGGGGTTGCACACATAATGGCTTTGTGTGCGGCTCTCGCGAAGGTTTATACTACTGGAGATAACCTTGCAACTGAGGGAAGGCCCGCAAGGACTATATCCCAACCCAGATGACCCCATTAGGAATGCGGGAGGATTAAACCGTGTTTTGAGTTAGAGTTTGCGACATAACATGAATGGAAGTAGGCGTTTTTGGCCGGGTCTCGAGTGAGAAAGAAGAGTTTTTGTGACGACTTTCCCTTACAAAGAGCCCGCACCTTCCGACAGATTCCACCCCTAACAAACGCTCGACCAAGAAAAAAAGAAAAAAAAAACCTACAAACCTAAATCACTGAATAGATTAATTAGAGCGGAATTCAGCAAGAGATAAAATGGAATTCTCTGCTTATGCTTTCTTGATATATGCCTTTTTGATGACTAACATGTGCGTGCTGAAGGGGTGAGAATCCTGGCCGAATATTTACGGCGGGGGTGTACATAGATCAAAATTGTCCCACGTAGCCTGTGCAACTGCAGCAGGGTTGAGTCCAACTCGCCGCAAACCCACAAATCACGATACCAGCTCCTCGGTTGCCTTGTTTCAACTCTCTGACGACTCGTATTGAAATTAATTGCTAATAAGCTCCGTCAGATGGCAAAAGAGGGACTGCTGCACGTAATGCATACATTCTTGTGTTTGGCCTGACTGTTGAACTTGAGGCAGATGAATGATCGGATGAAATGCGGAGATTAGAATGTATGCGACCATTTCAATCCTCGAATTACCTATCAGCCAGCTGTCCCTACGCTTACGAGATCATGAATAGTTCACCAAGAATATCGAACGGTGCCGTGGCTAGACGTCCGGGGAGATGTTAAATGTAAGAAACCAGTGTTGAAGTAACAAAATCAAATCAAAACTGGAGCATAATTAGATCTTAAACATTGGTGGTTGGACTGAATCGAGTCAAAATTCAACTCGCGTCCCGGATGTGTGAATCTTATGGTTCATTTTTCCAATCTTCTTCTGTTCTTGAGAAACTTCATAATATAATTTTGTTTGATGTTTCTGGGCTAGTAGAGGCCTTCAAAATAATCTGAACAAATCTTCGGTTCTAATTGTACCTAACCCGTTTGCCCGCACACTGGAGATAGGTATCTATTGTTCAAGATGGGAATTTCACAAATGGGTATTTCCTAAAGAACCAAATTTGTTGGTCCATTATTTTCTCTCTCTCTAATCATTTACCCATAAGATTTCAAAGTAACGATTTCTTTACGAATGAGTTCAGCTTAGAGAAATAAATCATTACAGATTACTTTCTAGTGTTCTCTCATCACTACGTTTAATTCCAAGAGAGTAGAACGCGTTGTTAAATGAGTCACAAGACTGTTTCTGCGTTACCGTGAGTATACAGCTCTTACTAGACTGCATCATAATTTCCCACAACGATTACAGTAGTCAAAATTGTACATGACTACTGCGTATCCTTGGAGTCGAGTGAGCCTACCTCTGTAACCTACCTCCAGACAGACTGAGGCGCATTGCGGGTACAGTTGAGGTGACATCTAATGAGAAGCTTTGATAGGATTCTCTATCGCCTTTGTCCGTCTGTATCCGACTACCTTATGCAATGACAACCCAGAAGCGCCTAGTCAGATCGCTGTATTGATCTAAACATGCGAGCTAGGGGTGGTCAGCGTGAGCATATTAGCTCTCGTCCCTTCATCATTAGAGAGCAAACATGCAGCTGCTTTGATGCCAACTGGGAGATGAGATGTGAGAACGAGGGCTATGAGCTGTTTCGTGTGCTGACTCTGCCGCCGGATCCTCATGTCTCCCTCGGGGCACCTGAACCTAGTCTGCCCTTGCTCGGACCCCTGCCGTCAAAGACTTGGAAATCGCCCTTCTTCCTAACCCTGGCTAGACGCCACCTAGCAATAACAGTATACCGAGGTGATTTCCCCCCCTAGAGTGGACTTTTTCAGGGTTCGTTCTTTTTATGTTTTCCTAGTTTCCCTGTTTCCGGCATCCTTTTGTTGTAGGGCTACGACTTTGGACAAGTGACCCATCAAACCACCCACCGTGTTCACTGGGGAATCTCATCCGAGGACCCCTGACACTTACCAGGAATTCTCCCCCTCCCCAGCTTTGACTACTTTTCCTTTACGAACCAGGCATAGCAGTTTGAAGGAGGTGGTAAAATTTCGACTGAACGTGCGCTACTCTCCCAAGAGAATTGAGATCCATCGACTCAAAAAGCTACTTCATTTTAGCGCCCATAGCCTTGAAGTAAAATTTTCCTTTTGTGTACTAGTTGATATTTTTCGTCAACTCCAATTCTCTCTCTCTCGTCGTGGCATGAATCCCTTTCATATTTTTGCAACACTAGTATTGCCATCATTTCTAACTGCACTTCTGAATCTAAACGTGAGAATGATGATTCACGTATATTATCTCCGTCATGAAAGGAGTTCTCGCCAAACCGGAAATCACCATTGAAACAGGGTGCCCGACCGAACGAGGTGCTGCATTGAGTTTGTTTTGCAATCGATTTCACGCTTTTGAACCATAATTTTTTCTAGTAATGTCAATTACATTGATTCTCAATCATCACTCTTGAAAGTTATCAGGTCACTGTGATGGTGGTAGCGGGGGTGGGGCGGGGGTTTGAATTGCAAGTTCAGATTGACTATTAACCTACAATATAGTAATTTTCCTGAGGTGAGACCCAAAATGTGTATTCCAAAAAATGGATGTTTGAGATTTTCGGGGATCTAAGAGTGTGGGGTATCATTTTGACCCGTAATCGATTTTAACCAACTTAACGGAATAACCAACCCCTGTGAAAGAATTTGCATTTTTGTGCTTTTGGAATTACCAATCACGGGAAATAGATTTACTATTTGCACCACTTTGTGAGTGAAGAAAATCCAGTTGGCAGATGATGTGCGCATTTATATTTATGAAATATGTACACCAGTATGATATTCATAAGTCCGAAAAACATGAACGTTATGTACAAGGATGGATATAATCATGCATAAACAGAGCAATCACAACGTCGGGAATAGAGCCTGGCTGGTACTGTCGATATGGCAGGTACTCAAGACTCGCTAGTACCTGGAACATTCGATAATGCCAAGGTAACAAAGCCAAGGTTCAAAACGTGTTTTTTGGAAAATGGATTTTCGAGATTATTGGCGATCTAGGCGCGTGAGGTATCGTCGTCCACTAAATTTCGGACGCTGAATCCAATGAGTCGGATCTCAGGACGATTGGCGCCCACCGGAAGAGGTTATGGACGCTGAATCTATTTTTTTTAAATTAGCCTCCATGCGCCTGGTCCAAGGAATTGCAGCGTATTTTAATGAATATTGCATGAGACCTCAAGGGAGTTGATACAAGCATTCATCCTTAAAAGTTTAACCAGAATCTGTTCAAATTCACGGAGCCACGAAAGAAATGCATAACTGATAACAACGAAACTGATGGTTAATCATTTAACTTGCAAATTTGATTGCAATCGATTGAGATCATGTTCGTGGGAATGAAATGTGAACAGACAATCAGATGGGCACACTACCAAATTTATAAGAAATTTATTCAGAGTGATAAAACAAAAATGTTGATGCCTCAATGAACCAGACACCGCTGCTACAAAGTCTCGGAACAATGCTGAATAGAGAAGAGCATGACAGAAGTTCCTTAGTGTTCGAGTTAACTAGGATGATCGAGCTATTTTTATCATTTCAATGCTAAAGAACATCTTCAACCTCTGAGAAAATAACTTCAGTCATTTCAGTCTTTGATGCCACGGTTTCGTTTCCCTCTCTCATGAAAAGTGTTGAAATATCGTATTTTAATGGTTCGCCACGTGAGAGGAAGAGCGTACTCTTTTATTTTCCCCACTAATGTTCTGGAAAATCAGGGATTGGGTTCCTAAACCCACAGAAGGAGAAAAAAGATCTCGAGAAGAAGGGATTGACTCGGCAATGAGGGGATGATGGATTCCTTTGAATGTCGCAGCCCTCTTCACCTATCCACCTTCCAACGTAGTCCTTCTAAGTCAAGTTTATATTCAAGAGCCTCCTCCATCCTACCAGTAGACGTTTCTTACTCCACTCACCTTTTCATCTTTCTGGTCCGTAAGTGAATCTCCAACTATTCTGTGTATTTTTCCTCTGCAGTCAGTGGCATTCACGATTTAATTTGACTGTCATTGAACAAGTTGTCGTCCTCAGCAAAGATACCTTGTACTCAACGAAACGTAGGTACCTACTAACCTCTTCAAATCTTTTAATGCTCAAGATTTAAAGATTCAAGAATTGGTCATAATCGCGGTTGGGACATTTGCGCTCATAGAAACATTTTCATCGTTGAGAAATGCTTCATTTTGCTGCGGCTTCAATTCATTTTTTAATCGTTACAGGATTATAATGACATTAAAGGGTTGATAATATAAGGCACTTTGGAGAACGCTGGTGATGAAGACTTTGTTTTGCTAGTATTGGTATCCTAACGTGCGTTCTTTAGTGGTAGAAGAGACACTAACATCCACTATGGTGAGCTAACTTTACCACACATAATCATACCTTCAAATTTTTGAAGCTTCACGGCAGTGTCTCTCTTATCCCGTTTGACTTTGCCTATACACGAATTGCTGGGAACCCCCCTCCCCCCGCCACGGCTATATTCTGATATTGTTTGTCAAGAAAAAGTGACAAAAAGGAACACAACTCGATCTTTAATGCTTATTAGATTCTCCCCTCCAGGGCCCTCTCAACGGTTGTAACAGTTAATTTCGGGAGAATATTAGAGCCTTCTCCCAGAACTGCCTGAACGAGGAAGACTGCAAGAGAAACTACATTTTTGTTTACTCGGTGGTAATCTCGCAAAAAGCCTCCGTTGAAAGAGTTTTTTGAAAAGGCCACGCCCGCTTGTCACCTGCTACTTGTCGTAATGGCTGTGATTTCTCATCTCGCTTTCCTTCTCATTTTCCTCTTTGTCATTTATTTTCCTGTTTAGATCCTCGTCATCATCGTGGCTCATGTTTTCGTTGGCAGCTTTATTTGAGGATCTCAGATTCCTAAATCTTGTCGTTCTACAAATTACGGTCTACAATTGCTAACGAATATGCATTTTTTAAGAGTTGCTAATTGAGCGATTATACGGTCTTTGAAAATTGAAATTGTCGAAATTGAAATTTGTTTTTTGAAGTTTGACTGGGCCCAGTCAACGACTTTCCCAGACGTTTTCTATCCCTATTTTCGATTGATATGAAAGGAAATCAACTCAGCCAATTATTGTCCAAATGGAAACGTCGAGCATTTGATATCCTAAGCCTCTTCAATCCCATCAATTCCGTCGTACTCTTCGCCGGCACTCTTATCATTTGCCAAGACGCCTGGCCTGGGAAATTGAAGAACAGGCCATAAAGACATATCATCATTTTCATCAGAATTTCAAACGCTGAATCAACTGAGATAGGCTTCATACCGATTGCCACTAGGGAAAGTGTGCTGTGGACGAAAATTATTACATAGAAAGGTTTTGAAAATTTTCGGGGATGTAGGGTATTATTTTGCACCTTGTTGTGGGACAAATTGGGTAGGTAGGAACCTATTTTAGAACAATTTGTGATCAATACCTCCACTTAAATAAGTATTTTTTATTTATTTATTTTTTCCTTTATCTTGAAGGTACGCTTCACTTTGAAAGCGAGATCCATCCAAAATAGTACCGTTCTGAAATAATTTAACCGATATTGGTCTGCATTTGACCTTCCCAGTAGCTTAAAATCATTCATTGGATCGCTACTGGTAAATAATGCTTCCGGTACTTTTTCTCCCTGAACGCTTGACCCGAGCTTATGAGCCAAAATCGAGGTGTGCATGATGAAAATTGATGTTTTTTGAATGTCTCTAATTCCGATTATCTGACTACAACAATGAGGACCTTTTACACACAAACAAGTTTCCGAACAGAATGTGAACTTTCAATATTTCATAAGTAGTACTTTTGACAACCTAATTTCTGAAAATGTTAACTCAAAACGGGTGACGGTAAGATCTGGAGGCATGAGGCCGGAAGGGCTGTTGCGGCATGCAGTATCATCCATAGAAGGTATCTCGTGTGCTCGGTTTGTCGATGATTGTCCTGTCACTGAAGAGTGCCACTCTGTGACAGTCAGTTAGTTGCTTGTTTGTGGTTTGGAACACGGCAATCGAAGCGTTATAATGGTCATTACGTTGACAGCTGAACCTGTGGTCACCTGGGACTCTGTCCATCGTTTCAGCGTACAAGAAGCCAAATGGTTCGTGAACCTTCTACCGATGCACGGGTGAGGATTGGGGAGGGGGTAGTTGGAATGGGTTCTCCAATGAGGTTGGAATGAACCGCGTTTACAATTGCCGATAATAAGTTAACTCTCTCGAGGGGCCATGAACGGTATACACCTGCGTGCTCATCAGTCAATTCTGCCAACGATTCATAAGCGAATTAGCGGGGGACGTGGCTGTTTCATCCTCTATCATGTTCCTCAATGTGGGGCATCGCTTCCACGATGGCATGCTGTACCAAATCCAGGAATTAGAATTTCTCCAAACTACGCTCTTAATGCATTGTCAAATTGTCAAATTATGCCGGCTATTGACGAATTAGCAGTTAGTATCCTTATTGGGCAGTAGTATTAATAAACTCAGTGATTTTTTTGGCGTCCGTTCAGCACAACTTATCTTTTTTCTCCCCCTATGTTCAGTATTCGATGACGGGCGAATCATCGACATTATTTATCTTCTTTAAACGATCATTTTATGATGTTTTGTAGATTAGGAATAAAATAATGCAAGTTTTTCTTTTGAGATCAGATTTTTTTTTTTTTTTTTTTATTTTCCAACTTCCACTACTCATTGTGCCCCGAATGAAAACTTGCTTCGGTTCAGCACTAGTTCAGCTATATTTGGTCTGAATCTACTTTCTATGGACATATATAATAAATTAACGAATATGCACGGATGAATATCTGCTACTCTCCATGTTTTCAGTAGATAGTTAAAATAATATGTATTCGTCCATGCTCTAATGCTTAATAATTGGATTTGTCGGATGATATCCCTTCGTATTTCACTCAGCTCCAATAGCTTGGTTCGGATTGGACGGGAAACATTCGAGGGAGTTTTGTTGAGTGCAGTGAGTGCTAATGCTCACGAAACAGGACAACAAAATGGCTACAGAACAAGTAAAAACGCTATATTTTCACGTAGAGAGCTTCAATACGGTTTACATCGGTTTGTGTAACCTACCCTTTTCTTTTAATACCTACGGCGCCATTTTGTAGGGCCAAATAATGGAAAACTTCGTTAACCCACGCAGTTTTTTTTTTAATTTTTGGGGAACCTGTGTCCAACCCACCAATCTCACTTTTCTATCCATCTGCATATTTTCCCATTTCACTACGAAAAACGAACATCTTTATTATATTCATTCATATTTTTTATGTATCTTGTAAATTAGGACAATTCATCTATAACAATTTTATTATCATCAACCATGTTGATTGTTACTGCAATTTTTATTGCAATTCGTCATACTCGTACATTATAATATTTGAGCCAAATAGAGAAGGTACTTGGAGTAGGTTTCTATATATTAAAATATACCAAACTAGTTGAACGGTCGAATTTGGAATACAGAAAACTCAGAGAGCGTGTTAGATTGGTACGTAGCTTCGGTGAAAATGTTATTAAGAGTTACCGGAGTCATACAGATGCACAGTTTTCGGGTTTTGGTTGGTTATTCCTTGCAAAAAGTCAATCTCTCCGATTTGCCCCAAGATTTTTTTGTTGAAGTTTCAAGGTGTCTAGGTCAATAATAGCAAATGTCCGTCCGCCGTCCACGCCGACTTTGGTAGTAGCAAATTTTTTTTTAGATCTGAAATTTGGGTCAGGGGTCCGTTCATGGCTCTAGTTTGTTCTCGAAACTTTTCAATCCGATCGGACCAAATTTGGGTGGGATAGGGGTCAAAATGTGTATTTCGAAAAATAGATTTTTGAGATTTTTTGCACTTGATGTGTGTGGGGTATTATTTTCTACTAAATTCTAGACGCTGAGTCCAATCCCAGAACGATTGGCACCCACTGAAAGAAGTTATGGGTCGAAATGGACATCTATTACCCATTTTGAATATGTGTTTTCGAGATTTCTGGTACCTAGGCGTGTGGTTTATGATTTTTCACTAAATTTTGGACGCTGAATCCAATTTAATGAATCCCAAAACGATTGGCGCCCTCTGGATGAGGTATTGAGTCAAAATGGGTATGCTTTTCGACTAAATTTTAAACCGTGAATCGATTGTAATGGGTCCGGAACCTGCCACACACACTGTTTTCCCCATTTTCCCCATGTTGAAGAAATGGATCTCCATGCGCATGGTCCGAGGTTTAAATTAGGCTCCATGCGCCTGGTTCGAGGAATAACCAACCCGTGTATGAATTTGCAGCTATTTTTATGTTGTTACTTTCCCTTTGTATTAAGTTATTTTATCTATTTCATTTACGTCGCTGATGGAAGAAAATTCATAGAAGTATACTTTGCCATATTGTGTTAATTTTATTAATTGCGTGCTGAAGAATTCACGTGTTATGAAAGCGCCTTCGATGGGTAAGCTGCACGATAAGATGAGATACATTTTCATTTTATATCGGAAACTGTTTCGCCGAGTCTCGGAGTGGGGAAAACCCTTTCGAGCCTCAAGAACTCTTGGAGCAACTCGTCATAGAGACCTGGGGCCACGTATCCCCGCACCAGATTTTCCGTTCCTAATATGGTTGATATGAAACACCTATATCATCTAAAGGAAGAGAGCATGAGAGGTGGTGGAAAAGGCAAGGGCGCTGCGGATAGAGGAGCGATTTTGCGGTGTTTCCTTTGCTCTCGACCCGAGAAACCCGGAAATTGCAGCCTAACCCCTTATTTCGGTGGAGCGAGCCTTCCCACCTATTATTGCGAACCTCGGGATAGATAATGTTCATCTCTTGGCTTTTCAGTTCCCATCGCCGCCCTCTTCTTGTTCAGCGATAAATAATGAACGCCTTTCGTGACTACTAAGCCGTTTTGCGATTTACTTACCTACCATGAGTTCATTTTTTCATAGGTTCTCACGAATTTCAAGGCAACTCAAAAAGTGTAGTTACCCTCTATTCTCAATAATGTTGTGACTTGGAATTTAAAATAGATCTTATTTCGTTGGTGGTGTCGCTCTGATGTGTAAATTGAATTTCCTCCTTATTTTTCAGATCATGTCAGAGAATTCACCTGTGGCAAGATGTACTACAGAACAGTGTTCCTGGACGAAAAGCGAGAGTCTCTTTACATTGGGGCAATGTAAGTAGTATTTTCATGTAATCTATTAACCATAAGTATCTCTTTTTTGTGCAGTTTTGCAAATGATTGGTATAAATAATCCTTGTCACCGTTCGTAGTACTCAACTGACGAATTGGATGATCGTTTTTAAGCCCAGATAATTTCGAATCCTTTGGAGACTAGCTCAAGTTCACTTGATGCAGATGTTGGCACTATACGTATCATGCTGAAAGTACTCTCTTTACTGAACTGCTTTCAACCTAGCTCGTCTGTAGGCTATCGCCATCGAGTTTCATATGGTGTATTGCCACAATGAACATTGGTAAGCACGTTGTGAGTTGCTACCATCGCTGTCTCTGTTGCGCAACTCCTTCCCTGCGATAATGATAAATTGCTTACTTTTCGAGTCGGAAATATAAATTCAGTCATGTATTTTTCATTTCTATATCAAAAGGCGTTCCTGTAGAGTAAGTGTGGTAGCGCGTAGCTCGCATGATCCTTCCATCCATCATCTAATCCATCTCCATAAGCGATTTGCCTAAGAAAATTTATAAAAAAGTTTTCATCACGAATCCACCGCGGGCCATTAGGTGCTTCAAGAGATTTTCTCATTTCCCCTCCATTTTCGAAGGTAGAACGTTGTGAAATTCTGGCTTCAGACTATAATCCCAGACGACGCGATGGGCCGGCGGGAGTGCAAGCTGGGATCATCCTCCTGGCTCCGTTTCTCCAGCAAAACTGGGAAGATTGATGGAAGGGAAAGACTCAAGTAATCTGTATTCCGGATGCTCTCCGTTGGAAGCGATTCTACTTGTTGGACAGGGGGCCTTTGTGATGCCTGACTAGTATGAGCCGAGGCTCTGCCCTTTTCCTTCCCTTCTATCGCGAATAACCGACCATGCTCCATCCTTTGAACTTAACCCGATACTTCCTTTTTTAGCCAACAATCTTCTGTGAAAATACACATAACGTAAAAGAGAGTTATCGCTGGCCTTTGTTCCGTTTTTGCGTTTGACCATAAAAAACGTTCTATGTTTGCCGAAATGCTAACGAAGTCAATCCAATAAGCTATTCTAATTTTCCGTACCCCATCGACTTCGTAATTACGTCAACACGTTCCTCTGTGTCAACAAAATCTCAGATCGATGCAATCATCAACCTTCAAAACGCGGGTTGAAATTACTGAAATGCTGAAGTTGAGGTACTTTGCGTCTGAGATACGAATAGTAATGATGTACTGAAACACGTATAGTAATGATACCTCTGAACAACTCCCCGTTTGAATGTAGATCCAATCAACGTAATACTGTAGAATTAGAGTAGTATTTTACTCCTTCATTGTCTACTAAAAAGGAACGCAAGCAAGACGAAAAGCTGAGTTCATTACGATCAAAGAGACGGTGGAGTGTAGGTAGGTAACTCCGTCCAAAGTACCCCCTTCCCCTCAGAGATACATCACACTCGCAAGCCTGCTTTTAATTATTACACACTCAACCCCAAAACCTGGGTAAAGGACCCCTCGAAAAACTGTTCATCCGCTTCATCACTTGAGCAGCAACCACCAACGCGCGAAACCGCATTAAAATCACCACACACACATAGACTCACTTTGGTGTCTCACATTCTCACTGCCACACCGTGCTCATTTCATATGAACGCCATGCCTCAGAGAAGGTCCCCAATTTTACTACCGTTGGACTACAACGGCATTCTACAATTAGAAAACCGAGCAGAAAACGCAGAGGGGGAGCTGAAAACATCCTCGGCAAATTACTAAGTAAATTGGGAACTCACCGCAGGGTAGGAGAATCGTGTTAATTTCATGGTCATAATCTCATTAAGGTTGGAATGTAATGAGCGATGAATTACCCGAGTTTGGTTTCTTACTAACTTTCAACTCGTTAAACTTTATTGCTGTATTGCTAAAATTGTTAGTAAAGTGTGAAAGCAAATCAATGTTTCCAGATGTAACGAGTTAGGCCCCTCATTTTGTGAAATTAGAATAATCAAATTTGCCTATTCTATTTCATCCACTTACGGTTGCGGCTACTTTTTTCAATTAACGCTAAAGCTCTATGTCGTCTATGTATGTGTGTATAGTTTTTCTTGAATTTTTAATGTTCGAAGTTGACGGTTGAAATGTTGGAACTTGACCGATTTGTTATGGTTGGTTAATCCCTGAATAATCAACCTAGGTTCCAAAGTCAATCTCTCCGATTCAGCCCAAAATTATTTTCTTGGCGTTTTAAGGTCTAGATCAAAATAAGCGAATGTCCGTCCGCCGTCTAGGTTGATCAGCTCAGCCTGATTGGACAAAGGGGAGAAGGGGAGAGGGGTGGATGAACAAAATTGATTTTCGAAATTTTCGGCAATCCATTCGTGTGGGGTATTATTTTCGACTACATTTGGAAGCTGAATTCAATGAGACGGGCCCCGGAATGATTGGGGGCCCACTGGAAGAGGTTATGGGTCAATATGGGTTTCAACCTACCCATTTCGAATGTGTGTATTCGAGATTCCTCGTACCTAGGCATCGTGTATCGTTTTCAACCGAATTTCGGGGACCCAATCGATTAGAATGAACCTCCATGCTCCTGATCCGAGGAATAACCAACCTCTGTGGAAGAATTTGCAGTGTTTTTCTCGGCACACCAAAGCAATTAATCAATTCAACGAGATTCCGGACTATTTCGCTTCACACATCGGGGTGGTGGCTCACATCGAATTTTCGGTATATGCTGAATTTAGTTATTATTATTTGCATCAGTCAGAACTCTCTGCTCGCCAAAGTCCTTGTTAAGTTTGTGGCCCCGATTTTTTACTTTATCTAAACGACACTTTGATTGGAGTTATTCGAGTGTAAAAATTCCACTCGATCGACTTGTTTATCTCCCTAATTGAAAAAAGGGAAGCAAAATCTCAAAACCTTCACTCGGCCAACCTCCAAAATCCCTTGGTGAAAATGCGTGAGGCTGATAGACATGGAATCGATTCTCCTGCTCTCATTTTGATGGAAATGTGAACCTCGGCAATGTAAACAACCTGCACAAAGGGAGTCTTGTGTAAATACCGTTTTCAAACTCGGCTGACAATCAATCCACTGATAGAGGTACGTCGTCCCTTAGAAACGAGTGGTGCTTTTTTGCTTCGAAAATGTTAAATAGCGCTGAAAAGTTTCGTGGTCCTTTTCTACATTCTTTCAAAAAGGCAATATTGTGTGGAGGACGGTAAACAAACGTTACTGGACCTGCCGAGGTGATCTTTGTTAATATTGACGAGCTTGGGGGTTTCATTTTTAGTGGGGGCGAGTTAGAAACCTATAGTATGTATCACATGTTGCGAGCCACTCACGCACCATCCGGAGCTGCACGCGAACCTCTCAGGCCTCATTTCACCTTCCAACTTGACTGATGGCAATCTTCGCCCTCACACCGCGTCATTTCAGTTTGGTTTATTTATACGATGATTTGTATTTTTTCTCCGAAAAAGAGAAGAAAAGTGCGATAGTTCTGGCTCTGTCGTGATCACCCTTAGTTCACGTGTTGAGGATTATATTTCCTTTATTCCCTTTCTCATGCTACTTCTAAAGTAGTAGGTAGTTTTGAATAGTGTGTTAGTTTTTCTAGAGGCCGCGGATATTTTTTTCCATTCCGTTTCTTCGGAAGTCAAACAAGCTGAACTCTTCATCATGTTAGAATTATCTCCCCTTGCTCCCCTTCCTTGAAAAAGGAGTTGAGTACACAGCTACTCGTATACAGACATCACTAGTCTTAGGATGATGTGTTTTAGAGTTTCCGTAGTATTCAATAATACATTTTATTAGTAAATTGTTTAAAAACAGCTTCTCCTCCTTACATAAGTCCTCAGCCCCTACGGGAACACCTCTCCTGAGCTTTAATGAGATGTTATTCCTTGAATAATCAACCTATGTTTTCATGCAAAAGGTCAACCTCTCCGATTCGGCTCAAAAATGTTTTCTGGACGTTTCATGGTGTCTAGATCAAAAAAGGTCAATGTCCGTCCGCCGTACGCCGTCCGCCGTCCATTGTCCGCGCCGTTTTCGGTAGTAGAAAATTTTCTAAAACTCTGAAATTTGAATCATGGGTCTGTTCCCGGCCTATAATGGTCCTCGAAACTTTTCAGCCCGATCAGACCAAATTTGGGCGGGGTAGGGGTCAAAATGTGTTTTTCGAAAAATGGATCTTGGGTTGGCTCGGACATACAACCTTTAGATTACTGCCGAACGCGCTAGCCATTTGCGCCACGGTTTGATCAAGGCTAGAATGAATGGCGTGTGGGATATCATTTTCCACTAAATTTTGGACCCTGAATCAATTGGAATAGGTCCGGGACCCACCGCATCCACTGTTTCCCCCATTCGAGGAATAACCAACCCCTGTGTAATAATTTGCATGGTTTTTTTCACCCTATTTGGATTGGCAGAGCAATAAAGAGTTTTCTGCATCGCTTCGATCTGATTTCGTCGTTACTTCCCCGGTTTACTAGAACTCTCATAATCTTTTACGCCATCCCTATGAGACTGAGGGTAGTATGTGAGCACAGGGCTCACGAACTATAACACATATCCTAGGACACATCTCTGGACTAGGAAAGGAGCAGATGAGCAAAAAATTGGGTGCTGGCTTACCTAATACGATAAAATTGTCTTGAACCGACGAGCGAAATGTACTCACAGGTTGAAGGTAAAGGATCGAAGACCATCGGAACGTCTTTTTCCAGAATCGGGACGTTCTACGGATTCCGGTTTTTGGAAGTAAACTTAGCCAAAAAGATGTATACACGTTTTTAAAGCTATCTCTCTCGACGTTCCCGTTCTGATGTTTTTTCGTCTCATTTTCCATTCTTCTGGAGACCTCAGATATACTCATTCCCACTAGCACGAGATCTATCTAGAATAATAAACCGTCGTGAAATTATTTTCCACGTTTTTGCAGCAGTAATTATTCTATCGTTTTTACTTGAAACTTTACTCGAGTACGTAATTAGAAAAAGACGGACAGACTGAGAATCTTCCTCCGACGTTGGCAGTCGAAGATGGTCAGCTCTTGGTTGGGGTGAGGCAGAGGCCGTGGCAATTATAGACTCGTTCGCATCTCCCTTGGACGATGACCTAACTTCCAGCCTAAGGGTTTGGGAAATTACTATTATTTGTTTTTTGAAAAGAGTATAACAAATTGGAAGTCTCTACTCTTCTACAAATCTGATGGTGATATTATTTGCTGTTGAGTTCACAGTAAAAAGCGATGTTCGCAGTAACTGAAGACTGTCTTTCCGGTGGCTAAAACGGTTTTTTTTTCTTTGACGCAACTCGATAAAGGAATTTCTAACAATAATATGTCTTCATTTGGGAAAAAAACTGCTTCTCGTGCATCCAGTGCCGAGGAGCAGTGTCTAACTTCCCTACTCAAAAGCATCGAAAAGCTTACTGGAACCTAATTTACTCATCGTCTCTAAATCCCTAAAGCAATTAGGGCACAAAAGAAGCTCTCTTTCGCCAACTGTTACACCCTCCCCAGCTCATCATCAGCTCTCGGATAAAGAAACATCCCTCTCGTCTGTTTTTTCAAACCTATTTCTAACTTCCCAACGGGGAGCTTCATTTTATTCAAGGAAGCGATGGATTGACTGTAGATTCATTATTACGAAAAGTTGAAAGAAACTCATCGAATGTCATCATTGGACGCTCCTCTTTTATCAACCAATAAAATCTTCTCCATTTTGAAACTCATTGTATACCCGTAATTCTTTGTTCACTCTCTGAACCGGCACCATGTACACGATCATGGAAGGAAAAATATACTAATCGTATCACGATGATCATGAAGCGGATCGCCTTGTTCCTCCATTAATAAGCAGCTCGTTCTCGTAATCAATTTTTCAACAGATTTCAGTCGTTATACTCTATATATCACCTACTTTCTGAGTTTCCAACCCGAGTCTGGTCGTATTCAATGTTGAAAGCACCTTCAAGTTGTGCCGATTAACTAGTCCCATTAGTAACGTTAGTACATAAAATCCTCCAAGAAAGTAACGTTCCACACAAAAAAGAGCAAATTGAAATGACAAAGATCTAAACATTATTTTCGATTTATGCAAATCCAGACGATATTGATCAACTACATGCAATGTTGTAAATTTAAAAGTATGTAATTTTATGTTTCTCATTTCTGCGAACAGCCAAAAGTCTTTTTTCCGTACACGCCAAATAAGAATTATTCATGTTGCTCATTATTAATTATAGTATTTTCGGTAACGTATCCTGATACAGTTGGGAAATTGATAGAAAAAACTGCTGATTCTATTCTATAGTTAACCTCTCAGTGTTACGTAGAAGTTGAAGGATAGAATATGCTAATAATAAATGCTAAATTATAATTAATACTTCCCCGATTGAACTTCTCGTATTTTCTTCTTATGGATGAAAGAGCAGAATGAAGACGCCAAACGTTTTTACCTTGCAACAATTACACGGGCTCCCTCTTTTTCTTTTTCGAACGTGGGAACGGAACACTTCTACTTACCTTTTCTAATGTACACCAGAGAAGTGTTAAGAATCAAATGGTTGTGTGTAATTGATCGTTTGGGACGACATTAGACCTGTTCAAAAGGAATGCCGTGTTGAGCAGTCGGCTTTAAGCATAAAATAGGACGGCTGATATAAGAGAGAAAAAGCATAACAGGGAGCCACCCCAGATAGAGGAAAAGATACATCCTCTACAACTCTACGACTTCTCGCATGAGCGGACAAATTGAAGCTAATAAAATTTATGAAAGAGGAGAATAGCGAGCCCCTCGCCCTTCGAATTAGTTTCTGTTTGTCTCTCCCTTCCTCGGGCGTTTTCCTTCCCATTTCTATTTCAACTGGTTACTCTCCCTTCCAAGAGAGTTTCCTTCGATCTCTCATCTATGTTTTTCAATTTTTGAAACACTGTGGTTTTCCGTCTCTTTGAAGCCTGCTAAATGATATTTCCTGAGAGGAAAGAACTGGTTATTCTGACAGTTAGAAACATAATTCCACTCAACGCGTTAAAATGCGATCGTTCTAAGCCAGAAGAAATTTACGACCAACCAGTTTACTGCGGTAATAATTTCTTTCAGTTTTTGATTTCATTGTCCGGGTTGATAAGATATGTGTTTAACAACGTTCAGTCGTGACTCACTGTGTAGAGCAATGTAAGAGCAGGAGCTGTATGATAATTATCGGAGACGCCCTCAGCACCCTCATCCCTCGAGAAGCTGCCGAATCACGTCTCAAGTATCAGCTTGAAGGCCGAGGGGTGAGAAGGAAAGCACTCGCTTTGCATACAGCCACAAACTTGCGAACCATTTACATTCAATTTATCCTCCTCTTTTACTCCATCCCATTCTCAAATGTATTTACGTACCTACTGAACGTCCTATGTGACCTAGGCTCTTATCAGCTCTAAAATCCATTTTAATATAGTTGGAAATAACACTCGTAGGTTGAGTGGTCGAGTGGATTGAGGTTCTTAGGTTCAGAGTTCTGGTAATATAACAGACTGATCCTTAAGAACCCTCGTCCTTTTTGTCGCGATGATAGAAATTTCAATATTAAATTGCTTGGATTTTTTTTTTCGGGAAACCACTGTAATATTTTAAATCAAATCTCGACATTTGGCAATAAATTCTATAGATCTTCTCTACCCACGAGCAGGTCCCACATTTCTCGAATTTGTGTTCGACTTTTGAATTGCTTATGTTCTGTCGGTGACATTCGGCCATTGCCTCCCTACAGTAGGTAAAATAATGAAGTTATTCAATTTAAGGAGTTTCGAGAGGCATTTCTCTCAGACTTCACAGTGGTATCCCTTCTTCTTCATGTCAGACTTATTCCGTGGCGAAGATCTGTTAGAGTTGTCTCAGAAGCTGTTTCCAAGGACCCTCGATCTCTATGTACGGTTCAGCTAGTTGCAACAACCAACCAGATTGATTGCGATATGCGTGCGCATTTCCGCCTGAAGGAGAACTGAAGACGTGATGAGGGGTTGGAGATTGCTTGATGTATCACAAAATGACTTGAGGGAGCTTCCAATCAATCAAACGCTTGGGTCGAAATAAGGTGGAAACCGTGTAGTTTTCAAGCTGAAAGAAAATATGGGGCAAAGAAAACCCCCCTAAAGGAAGTTAGCCCACCAAGTAAACACAGATGTGCCTTCCCTTGAATCACGCGCAATTACCTCCTTTTATGCTACATTTAACAATTCCCTCCGACTCCCCGCCAGTCTTGGGGCGGGCGCTTTATCTTTTCCCGCGGTCATGTTAAATTCATGCACTGCTTGGACACCTCGGGTTTTATTGTAAGTATTTCGGTATTATGTCGCTCCTATAAGACTGCATAAAATATGCTACAGCCGGGACTCCGAGAGAAACTGTACTGTAATTCCGAGGCCTTCTTTCTCTTTTTTACCGGCTTTCCAGTTTTGTTTCCCGTCCTTTCTCTTTGTCTCTCCCTTATTCTTTTTTCCAAGCAGCCTTCTTGAATCGTAGAACTCCGCTTTATGCTAGGTGATAAAGACTGATATAAAATTCTAAGAGGCTTTGACTAGAGAAATAAAAAGTTTCGTTAGTTCCAGACTTATTCATTGGATGAAACAGATTCTAATGGGTACTGATTTCTAAATTGTGTTGGTCTAATTTACCTGGTCACATAAGTAATACGGTTCTCTGTGAGTACCCGCCACTAAATAGTATTCATGTTGTGTAAAATACTCTTTACTTACATTTTTGTACAATCGTATAGTGTCAATGCATTCAACCTGCGGCAAGATTTTACTACAGAAACCCCTGGACCGAATCAGTAACTTTCCAGCTGCTCACCCTAATCTGACCTGTGTTAGGGGGCAATTTGTGACAAACTTTCTAACCTTACATATCCATCCAATTTCACGGCTATTCTTAACTCCAACTTTGCCATACCTTCATACTTATAGCTGAAGGGATGTAATACCTGAGAGATTGGCGGTATGGGATTTAATGATGAAGTAATTACACGAAAAGCCATGGGGTGGACTGTCATCGACGGGCAAAACAAGAAGTTTTCCTATCGTGTAAAGAGCCCACGCGTGTCTGCTCAGGTTTGGTGACTATAAGGTCTCCCTGAAGCCCATGGGTGAACAAAGTGGATGAGAGAGCAGTTAGGGGGGCTTTATTGGCACTCCTGGAACATCCTCATGATATCGCCCTGGAGTGAGCCGCCCGAAACTTCGTAATTAATGAAGAACAGGCGGGTGGTGGAGCGAGGTTGAGGAGGAAACCATATTGGTTCGGGTCAGTTTGGCAGTGTTAACAACACTCCCTGGGCTGGGACTTCCGTCTCTTCGTTCCCACATAATTTCTGTCCAGTCGGGGTAATAGACCTATCCAAGCAAGTTTCAAGGGCGAGACCGTTGCCTGAGCATACCTCCCCAGGCAACAGGGGCCAGGGGAATCTAACCTTTCTTCACCATCCTCCTTCTGACGTTTATTAGGCTCGTCCGCATGAATCTCTGCACGATAATGAGGGGAAGCATAAATTTCGAAACCAACAATGGACTTTTGGAGAGAAATATACGAGACGTAGCGTGAACCCCATTCGCCTTTCCGATGGTATAACGACCATGTGTTTTAGATAATTGTCGTTCCTCATGCAGGAGAAAGAAAGGAGTATCGAGTGAATGCTGATGGGGGAATGCTCGCCCTCCTATAAAGGACTCGTATTTTACAGCTTCGACGCGAGAATCGGTTTGAAATGAATATTGCTTTAGTAACTTTCGAAATGATTGTTTTCAAAACCTGAAACGAGGATCATACGGTAATGCCACTCTGAGCCTTGATAATCGGCTCAGATTCTTTTCCACACCTCCCTATTTACACAACAATAACACACGTTGACGCCTCGAGTAAAAGACCCGTTGACAACGTATTGAACGAGCCCCTGGACGTTTCTGAATACTAACTCAGGTCCTCTTTCAGACTCTTGCCCCGGTGACAGGTGCTCAGCAAGAATGAACCAGAGAGAAAAACCCAACAATACAAACCAATAAAAACGCTCAAGAAGTAAAAACAAAAGCCTGAAAGGAAAAGGAGGAATCATAAGTACGGGGGGGGGGGGGGCTATAAGTTAAAATTAAAACAACTTGTTCCTCCAGCGGCTGTGCGCTTAGATTGAATTATTGACGAACTGTAACGACTGCAGTGGAGATTTTTGAATTAACAAAGTTTAGGTGGCTTGTTGTGCGAACAATAACAGGAACGGCGGATTGTAAAATGCTTCTGCCGGAGCGAAATAATGGCCTAAGTCGAGTTCTCGTCCTCGACGAACTCTTTTCTGAGTGAAATTACGCCGGAGTTTCATTAAATTTGTGGAACAATATTAGATATTCGTTAACTATTTATTCTTAAAATTTCCTATTACAATGCACAAACAGCCTCTCTCCTGTTATTGATAATCTCTCTTTCCTTGCTTCAGCTTGGTTTTCAAACTGCCTTGAGTCTTCTTGCTTATCCGTGAATCTCCAAGAGAAGCGAGAGAGGATTGATTGTTACCTAGTTTTTCCTACCGTATTTGTCAAAAACGCTTCGCGCAAATGTGCCGAAAAGACAGCCTCGTTCAACTCTCGTTTAACATATTATGTTATTATATTATATTATGTTAACCTGTGAATTCCAATTTATACAGAATGGCGAAGAGAGATATATTGAATTTGAAAACCAATTATTACTGAACAATCCGCAATGTGTGGATCTCGCTTAAAAATAAAATAAAATTAAATAAAAATACTATGATGTCTACTAATACTATAAATAAATATTCTCTTATCAACCCTTTTTTATTCCAGGGACCGGGTGTACAAGCTCAATCTAAGCAACATCAGTCACTCCAATTGTGAGGTGAGTACAAAGTGTAATATAGTACTACGTAGATTTTTTGTCTTTTCCTTCTTCCATTCAGATGAGTGAGGTTGCTTGAGGTGTTGACGCACTCTGTCAGAATCCAAGCTATTTAAGGTTGGAATTAGCAGAATTGAGTTTTTCCTGTGTAGCGTGTGCCCCCATATCGCTCTGACGAAATCGAAGGATTACTTTGAAACAGATGGCGAAACATGCAAACTTTGACGGCCGTGTGTACGTAAAAAGAGGTACACCGTGTGATAAAAAGCGAAACAGATCCCGCATAAGACCGGGCATTCGCCCTTCTAGGAACCAAGCGGAATTTTATCTGTGATCTGTCTGGAAATTTCCGAGGTAATTTATCATTTAATCGCCCGCTCATTACCATGAGTGAGATCTGAGATCAATGGGGAGATATACCTACCCCATCGCTGCGCTACATAATTCAAGTGAAGGTGGTACACAGCGTTGCAGCTCTTCGTGGCTTGTTTGTTTATTGCCTGCGGGAAGAAACTTGACAAGGGGCTTTATATTGCGGGCTTTCAAGTGTCAGTGGTCACTGCGGTATTAAATTGATATTGCCCAGCGCAGCGATCAACGGCCCTTTATTTTTCAATATTTTATAATTTTGTCCCCTGAATTGGGTCGAGCGTCATTCATCATTCAGTTTTGCCGCAAAAACTGGTTCCTGATCGTTGTATTCTTCTATCTTTTAACTCCTTCGATTATTCTACCTTTGCCTACCCTGATACAAACGAAGAAAACAATAATTTTTTTTAAATGAAATGTTTAATCTTGACTGAGTCTCCTCTTTTCAAACCCGAGTTTGTACATACAAGAATGAGAAATTCGTTACTCTTCATGATGCAGACAAAAAAAAATATTAACATCACCGTCCAAATGCTCATGACCATATCAATTTCAACTACGTGTGATTCAATGAAATCGACTTACAGTGGATGGGGAGATTATCCCGCATATACGTACTATATACATATATTATATTAACCCAAGCCTCCAAACGTTCCATTACTTTTATCATTCCATGATTATGTGAGATAAATGTATCGATTATGGGCAATTTGGGTAGCATTTTTTTTCTCAGATTTTCTCGGTCGTAAATCTTAACTTTACTGACTACCTGACACTTTCTACGAAATCGCAGGATTTTCTGAAATTGTTTAACTAACTTCCCAAGGCACTTATCACTAAATCTAAAAAACCGCAACCCTGGACAATATATCACCGAATGGAACGATATTTTTTGACCCGCTGCTACACCTCGTTGCCATTGAATTCTCTTATTTGAGACTAAACATTAAATAACTAACCAGCACTAACCCCCCCCCCCCTCTACCACAATCAAAATTCTTCATTAAACTTACATTTATTCAACTCTCCTCCTAGTAGACCTTGATCTTGATCTTGAGAATATTGTTCTTGGTCAAAGCGATATACACTTAATTTAACCTCACTCAAATATGCAAATGGTACAATATGCTACAGACAGATTGAGAAGTGCTAGTTGCCGTTTGAAAAAATGTGTACATAATTTAAAGCTAAGACCGCCGGGCAAATTACTTTGCGAGTTATGCTACTATTTCTATCCTACTTCGATCGTTTCCTCGTTATTGACTCCGTTCATCCAACTTTGTTTATTAATAAAATGATCGAACGTCGATTGTGTAGCTGCCACCCACCAGTATCAATTTTACTCCTCTCGCTAATATCCAGTTTAATCCCATTTGATTGTCCCTATCGAGCAAGTTAGACTTCTGCAGTGCCGCTATTATCCAATTCGAGCCTATTTCCGCGTCTATCATCAATAATTAGTTGTTCCCATCTTCCTATGTAAGAGCACCAAGCGATTTTCTCACACCGAGAACTTGAATCTTTATAGAAGTGAGTTCTAGTGTCCACTTAATTTTTAATTAGATCTAGACATTTTCTGTTGGGCCACTGACTGCTGTGAAAATAAGGATATTGGTCGATAGGCATGGCAATTTTTCTACTGATATACCTGGTTTTGCGATCACGATTCGGCAGGTTTCAATTATTATAAGGCATAAGGAGACACTAATAACTAACATGAGCATTCGCTGAAACATTAGGATACACATCGAGGATGAGACTAGACGCACCTAGACTGCGATTCTGTAATCATAATCCTTAAGAAAAGTATGATGAATGAGAGACGTTAAAAATAGTTTGGAATAATACTTGCGTCCTTGGTGCTTGGTTAAAAATGATTAAAGAAAAAACGCTGCAAATTCTTTCACAGGGTTTGGTTATTACTCGGACCAGCAGCATGGGCAAATTCAAATCGATTTAGCGTCCAAAAAAAAAAAAACAAAATATGCGTGGAAAATTGTACCTCACACGCCTAGGTACCAGAAATCTCGATAACACACATTCGAAAAGGGTAGAGATACCTATTTTGACCCATAACCTCTTCCGGTGGTCGCCTATCAGTTCGGAACCCGTCTCGTAGTATAATACCCCACACGCATAAATCGTCAAAAATCACAAAAATCCATTTTTCGAAAACACATTTTGACCCCCCCCCCCCCCCCTCCTAAATTTAGTCCGATCGGGCTGAAAATTTCGAGGCCCAACTAGAATCGGAAACGGGTCACTGAATAAACTTTTAGATTTTTAGAAAATGTTCTACTACCGAAGTCGGTTGCTAATTTTGATCTTGACACCTTGAAACGCCCTGAAAACATAATTACATAATTTTGGGCCGAATCGGAGAAATTGATTTTTTTGCATGAATACATAGGTTGATTATTCAAGGAATAACCAACCAAAACAAATAGTGCATACAAGGGGAATGAATGAGCACATGCCACGAACTGTGGGTTTTCTGCTGGATCTCACAAAAGTACTAAATTATAGTGTATGAATCATTGCTTAGAAGTTGTTATAAGATGATCGCACGATGACCAGCTCATTGAATATACCGACTGAATTCAACCAACCAAATTACACAGACAGCACCGAATAATCTAAATATCCTTGAATAGTTGAATGGTCAAACAAATTATAATCCCTTAAGGAAGTAGTTCAGAAATGCCCCATTATGCGACTTGAACAACTAACCTCATCAAGGTTACTTGGGTTTCAGCGTTTAGAGAGTCACCTTGATCGCCTCGTGTTCAGAATCGGCCCCCGTATAACTGTGCGAAAAGAGGATGTTATAATTGGAGGCAGATCCAGCAACCCAAATGAAAGAAGAAGAAGAAGAAGAAAAGAGGTTTATTCCAGTTAAATGCAGTACATATATAAATCATAATAATCCTCGGAAAAAAATAAATAAACAATACGGCTTGGTATGAACCGTCAGCCGGAAGTACGGGCCTTCAGCATTTGCAGGACATTTTTAAAATTAGAACAAAATAATAATGATTTCTCTAATCATACAGTGTATGTAGAATAAAAAAAAAGGCAAAAAAATGAAATTTGAAATTTGAATAGGTGGCGGAGTTGAGGGGCTCTATTTGCTTCAAACCTAGGACCTCTATATGAGAAAGGGCAACCGATATTGCCACGCCAGTTCGCAGTACCTGACCACCCTCCTCCATTCATCAACACTGTCTAACAACCTGATTGCATGATCTCATTGATCATTGGGGTCGTTTGAATTGTGAACTCGTAATTTTAAATTCCAACTTATTATTGTGTCTTGCGGCTGCATGACTTGACTTTCTGATATTGTACTCACTACATCGAGAAAAATGGATATCACTGAGTTACGCCCCATCATTCTACATCCTTCTTCATTTTTGGATGTGATACGTATGTCGAGTGTTTGTAGTTAGGATTCGGTGTAGGGAGACAAAGGGAGGTGAAGACGGTAGGACAGTGTGACTCGAGTGTGGAGATGAGTATTGAGGGAGGGAAGCTGACTAGGAAGCAACGAGCTCCAGAAGGTAATACGGGATTGCACCCCAACAGGCTCATGGTCCCCTGCTTCTCAATCCCTGTTTATAAGGGTCGTAGATTTTTCACTTGAGCAGGGCGGGGAGAATAATCGTAAATTCAAGGAGATGGCCGTCGTGGTGGAAGGTGAGATTGGAGATCACTGAGGGGTTCGGTGGAAGATCCGGCGGTGCTTTCCTCTCCTCTCCACCGCATTTCCCTCGTCATCCGCCGTCGGCTTTGGAAGAACCCTTTTGAGCTACCGACTTCCTTCTGGTTTGACATTTTTCAACGTGAGACTCCCAGAACCTTCAATGCTCTTCCGTCTTACCTCAATAGACAAACAGTCAGAGTATCTTTATTGGTTGGAAACGTCTCTCTTCTATTTGACAGCGGTAGTGAGTGTGCGGGCGTCTCTCACATTTCCCACCTAACCCCATCGCCTCATAGAAGGCATACAGAGAAGGTGGCCTTTCAAATTAAAGTGGTCACATCTGTCTGTCAGTTAGCGTCTTCTAGTGAAGGTTTTGACGTCGTATCGCTCTGCTGTATATGAGACCGGCCGAAGGATTGAATGTACAGAAAGTGATCAGGAGTATTGCGAGATCTTTCGGCCTAAGCTCTTCGATTTTCGCTTACTATTGTATAGCTGTGCTCACCCAAGGGCCACCAACGATTCAGTTTCGATGTCCCTGCACGCTGAATGGTTCTCAAGGCGCCTTCTGTGGCTACCTGCTGACAGGCTATTTATTGATCGTCCTGTCCTAATTTTGGCAAATGTTGTTTCGACCTAGGGATTGTTTTAATGCTTCTCAGTCAGTTTCTCCGATTCGGCCCAAGGAATAACCAACCACTGTGAAAGAATTTGCAGCGTTTGGATGAGTACTACTATTTTCTTTTGAAAACACACATGTTAACCATTAGCAGCTGCCAAGATTCAGTGATAGTAATTGTTAAACGTCAAGCTGGAAGAAGATATCAAGATAATAATAATTTGAATATACATCATACATTCCCAACTTTTTTTTCCCCCATTCCAGAAATCCCTACAATCGATCGAACGAACTTACCTCTTTTGGTGGGGTGAACTGCTCGCTATTCATACTCGTTTTGTTCTTCTATTCGTTTGATGATGACGAGGTACTCGTTCGTTGTCTTGCTGGTTGTCACTCTATCAGTAAATGATCAAATGACATTCAATTAAAATACCTCGGCGTCGGGGGATTGAAGAAACGCAAGAACAGCAGCTAATTATACGGGGGTGAATTGTAATTTAGACTGTCTTCCCCTAAAAATTCAATGGAGAGACGAGAAAAAAAACGTATTTTAGAAGACTTAATTACTTTTGAAATGACGCGTTGTGGATCATTTAATATCTCGACAGGGAGTAAGATGATACTAATACGTCAGAGGGGACCGAGAATAATGCAAAGCGATGCAAAGATATGACAGAAGTAGATGGGGAACCGTGAGGGTTGAATCTGGGAAAAAGAAGAATTTGGAGGGAGCCAGAGCGAGAAGTTTTAGGTCTCAACCGAAAATATGAACCAACGGTTTCGCCAAAAAGTGATTCAGACTTTCCCTCCACCATGAGGCAGTACCGCGAAGGGGGATGCGAAAGGAAGAGGAACTTCATTTCTGAAGAAGGAGCTGAAAAGAAGTTAATTAAGTAGATAGGAAGGGAAATACAACATCTCGGAAGTTAACTATCCGTGAAAAGTCTCGGAAAAGTACCGTCGGCATAAATGTCTGGCAAAGTGCGGGAAGCGAATGAGAGATTTTTTTCTTACTCGATGCTTTTTTTTCTGCAGGAAACGCTATCCCTTGTTCACCCCTCTCCTCCTCTTTATTTCTTTCCCTTCGTAGTTTGGGAAGGTTCCCTTACCAATCCGGGACATGACAAATGACCGCCTTACGACCGTGGTATATCTCTTAATAACTGAGTTATTAATTGTCCTTCTCCCTCTTTCGCTCGAGAGTTTCTTCTCTTCACCGCGAATTCCTGGAATTATCCATTTGTACGAACACCTTTCGCTGTTGGTTTGGTTGGAGTGGAGTTCATCTTCACGGTGTCCGGATTGATGTTATATTTCTTTCAGGTATGAACTGTCTTGGTGATTCGGAGCGCAAGCACCAGTTGTATTATAAACATCTCTCTGTTTCTATAATTAACACAAATATCTTCTCATCATTGGTTAAAAATTTCTAAACTATTCTGGTAACAATGCCTCTAACATTCAGAGCTCACTCCTAATGAACACTCCAAACCCTCAGAACTTATTTCGCCAGTTGTCGGAGCTTGAAGTAAAATAAGTCACTCTGTGAATGACATTGGTCGGCTGAATTGAGAAGGATGAGTGATATATTGGGTTTTCAAGACTGAGGAGAAGTGATGGGGAAAGGAAGGTCGAATGAAACTCTCCCATTAAAGGGCAATTTACAATTCCGCAAGGGTTGTACTCTACGAGAGTAGCTGTCGGGTCAGGGACTACATGATCTCAGGATCCCTTCGGTTTGCGAAATTAATTACAACCTCCTTCATCCAGGGGAGAGCAAACTGTCCAATTATTATGAACATTTGAATTATGCATAGGTTTAATTTGTTAGAAGTGATGTGGGGTGGTGAAGATGGCTAGTAGAGAGGGTTGTAGTCCTTTCTCGTCTACTCGTTCATCGTGATCTAGGGGGCTGAAGAGCAGCCCAATCCACTTTAGTCGTACTAAATCGGTTATACGCCCGTTTGATCGGAAGGGGAAAACTGTTCTGAACGTACATGCTTTTTGAAGTGTTTTTTTAAAAGCCAATTAGACCCGCCAATCTTTAAATATTGATGTTCTTCTCAATATTGATGGCCCCAGTGGAGCGAGTTTAATCAATCGAGTCCGCTGAATTACCTGGCGAGGAAACCCACAGCTGAATGATCTATGGCAGAGTTGTCCACAACTCGTAACAACGGGGAACAGACTGGGTCCGCTGCTTATTTGTAAATTCAATCTCGGTTCTAGACCCGCAATTAACAACAAACTTCTTGAATTAAGAGGGAGACTAAGAATTTCATTGTTACGTTGTAAGTACAGTCGATCCTTCTTTTTTTCTGGTAACAATATGCGGCGTATATTTAAAGAAGGCTTCAAGCATTATGTACAGGGATCTCCGTTTCTGGGACTATAATGTTTAGTCTGTTAAATTTGTAGATCGCAACTCATACTATACCCAAGAACACAATCCTTGGAGATTTTAACAGACGAGAGACCTGTGGCCACGATGTGAGGCTCTAAATATAGTGCAGTATTCACACAACGACGTAAATTCGTGTTGAATTGAATAGGGTTGTATCAGTTCTTTTCCATATTCCATAGACAATCTAAGAAATGTTAGGAGTCCTGTTTTTACCTTCATTCTCCTCGTATTCAATCATTGATGTCTGGTTCAAAGGCTGAAAATTGAAGACTGAACCACTCACGTACATTTTAATCAGTCTAATTGGATCATTCTGTTCCCCAGGAAGCCCTCCACGGACCAACCCTTTGCTTTTGATCTAATCGTTCGACTGTAATTTTATGATCGACAGACCCTCCCTCCGTCAAGCTCGAGCCTCTCCCGAATCGGTGTACATTATTCAAAGTGAAAGGGTACAGCTTTCTCTCCCCTGAATTCACGAGTGAATATGGACTGCGTATTCGGGTACGAGAAAGTGGCTCAGCTCCAGAATGGTTATATTCTCGGCCATCTTTCCAAAAAAAAAAAATTGTATTTTTGGACAGTTTTTGAAGTTTTTTCTTTGCAAAAAATCATTAGCGAAATTCAATAATAATGTTGTCCCTTGGCCAATCCTCTCGCGTTAGTAATGATGTTGCTGATTATTGTCGCTCATTAGTTGACTACGTATTTTTGTTAATGCGTTCGTTTCATGGTATTTTATCAGCGCATGGCATAAGGTCTTAACAACATAACCCTGATGGGTGACAAGAAAAAATCATCTTCTGCATCTTCAGGAACCAATATCAGCGATGGGGTCTCCAAAGCTGTCACATACCGCTGGGTTACAGGGCATTCATGCGGACTTGTGTAATTGATATCACACACAAAGAGGTTAACTACGTACGTATATAAAGAAGAAATGGTATAAATGTGACTAGGTGGTGGCTACGTTGGTTTCTTTGACCTATCATTGATTTAGAAACAAGCCTATGAAAAGTAACGTCCATTCAACTTTGACAATTGACTAAACGAGGGTTGAACTGAGGTGGGGATACAATGGTTTTCCTTCAATAAGAAGGAAGACGATGGAATATCTTCATCCGGAAATTATTTTAATTCGGAAAAGCATGATTCAATTTGAGTTGACAGTTACTTTACCCCAGGAAAAAAAGAAACGGGAATTGCTGGTTAGAAAGCGGAAGGTTCGGAGACGAATTGATTTCTCAACGTTTGAGCGAAAGGAAAAAGAGGGACAGGATTGGGAGTTAGAGTAAAGAATGTTTTATTGGATGAAGGTGGCTGGGAGGGGCTCGGAAAATCAAGGTAGGCAAAAGTTTGGTTGACGTCAATTGGCGTCAGGCAAAACGAATATTCTCAGATGGAAAGTGTCTGCTTAAATAAGAAAAGAAGGATTCTCGTGATTGACTTGAAGGAGTTTAGTGCGGATGAGCGAATCTCTTTCTCTTCAAACGAAATTACACACTTGGCCGATCGGGAAATGTATGTCTCCATCTTGGGATGGGGGTTTTCCACTTCCCACTCAAGCCAATGTCAATGGGCCCAACGAGGAAAAGAGGAGCTAGCTGAGAGGTTGCTTGCGGGACGCGGGTGGAGCGTGCCATTAACTTTTTATCGAGTGTAAAATCACATGTCCAAAACATTCGCTGTGACGCTGTCTTCCTCTTCAACCTCTTTATTTTTTTGCCCTTCCTCTGGATTTCATCTGGTTTCTACCGAATATCCAGTGGATTGGTTCCCTCGCAGCGCATTTGGAATGGATAGAATGGCTGAACCCCCGCGATGCCAACAATACTGATATTTTTCCCTTCGAGAAGTATCATCCCTATCATCCCTCGAGAATGCCAACTCTTGGTTTAGTGGAAAGAACTCTCTTGGAGTCGATCTCAGGGAAGTCCGCAATGCGTTTGAAAACACAGACGTTTTCTCATGATGATCGATTAGTTAGACTACCTGCGGCAACCAAATGTTTGTGCGGACGTTTAAATTGTACCCGGCACAAGCGTAAAGACAACGTCTAACAGCTAAAAACTATTCACTACGATTCTCCACCAATTTAGGATCGAAAGATCACGTCCGTTCTCGGGGTTTTCTTGGATTCAAAACGGCATTTAAAATCAGGGTAATTAATCACGGAGGTCTCATCACTGCGTTGCATTCCGATCAAATAGATAAATTTTCGATTAGATTCGATTATGAATTAAAAAAAAAAATATGTCCACAGATACTGCGGCAATCAGCTCAGAGGAAACTTGGGCTGAAATTCGCCACTGCTGTCATTATCAGTATTATTTGTGTTCTTGAGTGCGGAATAACCGACGTTATGAGGTGTTAAATCAGCCCACGGTACAACGGGTTACCAGTTAAACGAACACCTCATAAAATTATAATTTGATGGACTGTTAAATGTTGAACACAGTATTTCGGATTTCTCCACCTGTAACGCACACACTTCTTATTTGACTACCACTACTGAACAGACGCGATCGGAATGCATCAATAGTATCGGATATCGATTGCAGGCTCGTTACTGCACAGAATACACATAGACTGTTCAACTTAATAGGTCCCTAACAGTATTTAATTTAATAACTAGAGGTAGAAATGAGAAGGGCTGCCTACCAGGCCTGATCAAACTCTTCATGCCCCGTGCTCGATATTGGTGTATGATGGTTTTCTGATTGTTGAGTTCACTCGACTGCTTGTCATAATTGTCTATTTACCAGACAGTCTAGACACGTATATTTTGTGTGAATCTCACCTCGGTAATTAGACCGAAAGCATACCAATTTACCTGTCATAGAACAAATTCTGTAGTTGGACTGTGTTCTGATCTCATCAATAATCAGCTATCGTTCTGCTGCTCTTCTCTCTGTCAGCTCTCGGTTATAAACATTACCTACATTACACCATAGTTGGCATCTTTCTTTTCCACCCGTTTCTTGTTGGTTGTTCATCAGCCAATTGCAGCATTTCACGTCTCGTTGAAATATCCACTCAATGAACTGAATTATCCACTCAAAATTATTTCGACTGCTCCACTTCTTTGTTAAACAACGGTATCTCATTTTGTTTAAATGAATAACGGACACTATTATCTAAGGATTCCTGCAAGCCAAAGTGTGATACATCTGAATTTGAAAGAAAAATTCTCAGTAATGTTGTATTGTATAAGATTCTATATTACACACCATCAAATCACTACTCTCAGTAACAAGTTTTGTAGGTTGGAGCACTCGTTGAGTACCGCGTACTTAGTAGATACGGAGGTGCTACTTTAGGCTCGCACCGTCCTGTACGATTCGATTTGAGTCAGCCGAGGTTCTTGCCATGAGTTGAAATCATATTCCAAACAAAACTTAGAATCTGAGTTGTTCAGACCTTATCGGTGCCTAGTACTTTAAAAGTCTAGAGAAAGTCTCATTTTGTTCGTATGAAGGAATGCCATTCACGAAGGTGAGTCACCTACTGTATGTGACGAACCATTACACGTTGCACTTATTCTCTGAATTCTCGTCAATGGTTCGAATAGATTTACTAATTGTAGTTAATTAATTTTGCCGTTATGCTTGAGCAGACCAATGAATTCCCCCTCACACACCTGCGACTAGTCTATTTCAAGGAGACAGACTGATTGAGTGGCTCAACCCGATTCCTCAAATGAATTTGTTTTTTCATATTGCCCACCTTCCCGTACAACTGGTACCTAACTCGTTATCGAATTGAGTCAGTTCCCTCCCGTTTTAATCCGAGTTGCGCTCCCCCTTTTTCTAATATTTCGATGAAGAAGAGAGGAAGTTGAAGGGTCGGTATAATTTCTATTGCACCCTTGGCGCGTGTATACACTGCCAATTCATGTTGAGGAAACGCAGAATTTTAAAACCTCTTTCTCTGAACACCCTTGCTCCTCCCATTTTCTTTTCTTTCCAAATGGCATGAGATGAGAGAGGGGCGAAGAACTAACCCTTTTTCTTCGGTGGAAAGGTGCGGGCGGGAATCACAGCCTTTGTGTAATTTAATAATGTTGAACCTGGAGGGTACTTCGCTGCTAGGCTGGAAAGACTGGGGGTGGAAATCCTATCGATTCCACAGTTCTCATGCATTTTAATTTTGCTTCAACGTTAATTAGTTTAGGCAGTCATGAAATAGCAGTGTATTAAAGGTGTTTGGAAACCGCGAAGCGATAAGGCTTTTGAAAAAAACCAAAGAGTGACGGAGACTAGATTATCATGGATCTTCTGGCGACTGACACCGAGGTCCAGCATATTTTTGCAAACCACATATATTAATGAGAAGATTAATAACTAAACAAACTCGTGTGGGGATAGTCCTTCTACCCGTTCGAATTTTATGACCGAGAATCATTTATGAAATGAAGGAGCATAACGCCCCAGAAGCCCAACAGCGGGACTAAATAATTTACAATTCAGCTTAATGTCAGCTTCAGGAGGGTTCGCAAGTTTGTAACACCCCCTTCAGTTGAACTCCTCCATCTGGGATTTCTCCCAATAACCTTCATTTATATTGTCTCTCAACTTCAGGTTATGCTTGTTCAAGTCAACTGAATTAATTAAATATTAAAGGCATCTTGAATTAAGAGTGATGGGCGTTTAGGCAGGCCTCGCACATGCCATAGCTATAACACTTAACGATATTACCGGCGGTGAGTTTGAGGGGATGCTATTAAAATTGTGTCCTTCCTCAAGTCTTCCTCCCATTCTTGTCTTCCCTTGCGGAATATTATCCCCAAGCTGTTAGGGACATCGCTGTTGAATTTAATTTAACCCTTCAGAGTGTAGCTGGCTTAATCCTTTGCAGTTCTCAGTCTATGTGTGGTCTCTTAGGTCCACGCCAGGGGCTGCAGTGGTCTGAATCCCCTCTAACAAGAATCCACATTCAAAAGTTTTGTTTTCTCCTCTTCTCAGCCCCTCCGTTTAATCAAGTTTGTTCTTTGTTTTCCAGAGAGACGTGCTCAACCTCGAACCGACCAACGTGGGCAACTGCGTTTCAAAAGGCAAATCCGAGGTACGTACAAAACTAAGGGCGTTCCCCACTGCCATTTCCTGATCTGCTTATCTGGTTCGAGTACGAGAATTTGCGCTCACCGGCCGCTTCAATCCTCTCATCTCGAACCTCTCTTTGCTCCTGTTCCCTGGCGATTATCCCTTCAACACTCTAACCGAGTCCTCTTGTTCCCTGGCGATTCCTACCCTCTTCCCGTTCTCGAACCGAAGTGGGGTCGGTCGTAGCGAGCATTCAACTCTCGAGAACGTCGAGACGAAATCGTATTTATTGAAGTTACGACTCAAACAGTTTCAAGTGTTGATGCTATCTGGATTGTCCCCACTCAAGCATGTTTCTCTGTAAATATTATTACCTGCCTTCGCTCAGATTTGCGAGCTCACTGATGGGTATGCGTTCAAAATAGAATTTCTGCGAACTCAATGATCTCAGATAATAATAGTCTCGGATGAAGCCACAGTACTCGTACAATCACTCTATGGTTTTGGTTGATTATTCCTTGAATATGTTTTCATGCAAAAATTAAATCTCTCCGATTCGCCCAAATATTTTTTTCTGGACGTTTCGAGGTGTCTAGATCAAAATGAGCAAACCTCCGTCCGCCGTCCGCCGTACGCTGTATGCCGTCCACGCCGACTTTGGTAGTAGACATTTTTCTAAAAATCTAAAATGTTGAGTCCTTGTGGTCCTCGAAACTTTTCAAACCGACCGGACGAAATTTGGATGGGGTAGTGGTCAGAATGTGTATTTCGAAAAATATATTTTTGAGATATTTTGCAATTTAGGAGTGTGGGGTATCATTTTCCACTACATTCTGGACGCTGAATCCAATGAAAAGGGTCCTAGAACGATTGGCACCAACTGGAAGAGGTGAGGGCAAAATTAGTATCTATTACCCATTTTGAATATGTGTTTTCGAGATTTCTGGGTCTAGTCCGAGAAATAACCAACCCAACAATACAAAGTGCTTGGCTTGGCCGGATACAAGAGGATTGTTGAGGCTAATTGCAGATGAGAATGAGATAAAAGCTTATATATGTTAGTTATTAATTTATATCTATTTTATTACTTTTTATTGTTTATAATTATTATTATCCATTGTCAAGTCTGAAATCAATTCTTGCACCTGTACCTACACTAGGTATACTTCCAAAAAAAAAAAAAAAAATCGATGAGATTGTCGTTGTATGTTTGTTACATAATATGCATGATTGTTGGCGAGAAGAAATACCCGCCTTCAACCTGCACGAGACTGATATAGTAGAGGTTATCTATCATCTTTGATAGGTAGAATTTAATTTTCCTCGAGACCCTTCCCAGGAACCTTCTCCGTTTCGCTTCTGCCTTCGAAGCCAAAGATAAGTCGAAATTGAAATTAATTCTCCCTTAAATGGAGGAGCCCATGCAATAGGAATTTGTTTTTCGTGTTGCTGTTTAAGAAAAGGAACCCAAAACAGCAACACAATCGTGAATACTCGTTAGGAATTTGTTTTCGTGTTGCTTTTTAATGAATGGGAGTATTCTCAATTGTGTTGCTGTCTCGAATTCCTTTCATTAGACTGCAACGCGAAAAACGAATTCCTAACAAGTATTGTGTTGCTATTTCGGATTCCTTTCTATGAATGATTCTTTTCACACAAAAACGAATTCCTAACGAGTATTCTTTATTGTGTTGCTGTTTCAAATTCCTTTCATTGGACAGCAATGCGAAAACGAATTCCACTATTTCCTGACATTTCAAAAAGTCTAACTCTCCGATTCGGCCCAAAATTTTGGTTGGTTATTCCTTGGATAATCAGCCTATGTTTTTCCTGGACGTTTCAAGGTGTAAGATCGAAATTAGCAAATGTCCGTCCGCCGTCCACGCCGACTTTGGTAGTGCAAATTATTCAAAAAATCTGATATTTTGGTCAGGGGTTCGTTTATGGCTTTAGTTGGTACTCGAAGCTTTTTAACCCAATCGGACCAAATTTGGGTGGGGTAAGGGGTCAAAATGAGTATGTAGAAAAATGGATTTTTGAGATTTTTTGCAATTTAGGTGTGTGATGTATCATTTCCCTCTAAATTCTGGACGCTGAGTCAAATAAAATAGGTCCCAGAACGATTGCCACCCACTGGAAGAGGTTATGGATCAAAAAGGGTATCTATTACCCATTTTGAATATGTGTTTTCGGGGTTTCTGCTACCTAGGCGTGTGGGGTATCATTTTCCACTTAAATCTGGACCCTGGATCGATTGAAATGGGTCCGGGACCCGCCACACCCACTGTTTCCCCCATTTCCCCCATGTTGAAGAAATGAATCTCCGTATGCCTGGTCCGAGGAATAGCCAACCCGTGTGAAAGAATTTGCAGTGTGAACGTCCAGAAAAAAATTTTGAGCCGAATCGTTGAGGTTGTTGACCTTTTGCATGAAAACGTAGGTTGATTATTCAAGGAATAACCAACCAAAACCAAAATGTCCGTCCGCTGTACGACGTCCGCCGTCCGCGTCGTTTTTGGTAGTAGACAATTTCCTACAAATCTGAAATTTGGGTCAAGGGTCTGTTCCCGGCCTAGGACGGTCCTCAAAACTTTTCAGCTCGATCGGACCAAATTTGGGATCAAAATGTGTTTTTTGAAAAATGGATTTTCGAGTTTTTGGGCGATCTAGGCGAGGGGGGTTGTATGTTTGTTACATATGCATGATTGTTGGCGAGAAGAAATACCCACCATCAACCTGCACGAGACTGATGCAGTGATTTAGTAGAGGTTATCTATCATAGTTCCTTTGATAGGTAGAATTTAATTTTCCTCGAGACCCTTCCCAGGAACTTTCTCCGTTTCGCTTCTGCCTTCGAAGCCAAAGATAAGTCGAAATTGAAATTAATTCTCCCTTAAATGGAGGAGCCTAAAGGATTTCCCTTCCGTTTTCTCTAGAAAATATATTGTGGATCGCACAGTTCATAATTATAAAACTCCGGCAATAGCAATACTTTATAATTAACCGCCCAATTTAATTAAGTTCTGCTTTTTGGAGCCCCGGTGGGAGATTAGGGGATGGAGGACTTTCCACGGTCGGAGGGCGATGGGGCAAAAACATGGGAGGGGTTTAAGGTTATAGGTTAAATTGTTTTCTGGAAGAGGTAGGATAGGAGTTGGGAAGGGCGTAGTTATATATTGCCTCAGCAGTGTTAGGAGGGTCGTTTAAATGCTTCAACGGTCTCCAAGTTGTAGTAATAGAAGAGGGAAGCTGAGATTTCATCTGAGGCAACTCCTACCTATCTACATGTTTTGCCACTAGAATTATGATGATACATGTGCTTACAAGGAAAAAAAACTTCATCAACTTCTGATGGATATAATCGTAGTTTCAAGAAATATTTTTTCATGAATTTGTTTCGGGTGTAGTACACATACATAGTAAGTATGAATGAATGTTTTCTCTTTCCATATTATGTATTTACAAATATCTAGATATATTTTATCTTTATTTCCTTCGAAGTCAAATGTTTTTCATTTTTCGACTTATTATAAGAAATCCCTGCCAAAATACTTCAGTAGATGGCATTTGGATGTTTCACATTTATAATACTTGAATAAACTAGGGTGTGTGTAGGATAATCCTAAGTAGGAAATTGTAATCCGTGATTGAAACCTGTTGATAGGATAATGCATATTATGGCCACCCAAAATGAAACCCTGCCAAAATAAACTGAGTACGTTAAAATGCTGTATTACCCACATCAAGGCACCGGACAATTTTAAAACTTTTCTTTCAATTCTTTTGTCCGAACCCACATTTTTCTTCAAAAGACTTGCAACCACCGTTTTATTTTAAGAAAAGCGAACCGGTCCCGTTCTCTTTGGAACCATGTATTGTTCCAAAGCTGCATAGATAAAAGTTCTTTCGTGTAGCAGGTTCGTTGCATCTACGACCAAAGAGAACACTTTCGTTCTTGAGGTTCTACTCAAGAGGCTGCCTTTCATATGAATGTGGTGCTTTCGTTGTACCTGGTTTTATCGCTCGCTTAGTTAAAAGGCATTTAGTTGGAGACTTCGCTTGTTCTGGCTAATGAAAAATCTGAAACGACAAAAAAAGTATTTTATTCCTCATTCGTGAAGTCATCTCCTTGGACTGGAGAACTTAGTCTTTCAGTTTTGATTTGAGACTTAATAGCAAGGATGGAAAGATTCCAAGGACAAATTTTGAAATATCTTCTACTCTTCTACGCAAAAGTTTTCCTTAAGTATAATTAGATTCAACGTCTTCAAGGATTAAACTGGAGAAAGAAAAGGACGTACTATTCGTGGGACAATATGTTCAATTAAGGTTTCACATGCCCATATTACTATTTAAAATGTTGAAAAAACCAGCATGTGAAATAGTGGTATTTTAATGAATGGTAATTATGTTATCAAATGATCACTTCACTATATTTTAGCTTTTTAGCTTATGCGTGCGTTCCCATTTGAATTTGGTGAATCTACTTTTCTTATTACATTGAGGTCAAGCTCATCACTTTTCATCTTCATGGTCATCTAAATTTCAGTGAATCATAATGCCCCATGGAATACGCTCCGTTGTGTTCAGTAATGCTAGTAATTTTATTGGATTACCGCCACGGCTTTTTGGGAAAGAGGGATTTTATTATACTGAGATGGAAGCAACGGAAGATGGAAAACCGCGAGGAAAATAGCGGCTGAAATGGGGGAATGCCTTAACGCCCGTTCCTTCACGTCCTACGGTTATCGGGGAAAAGCCTCAACGCTGGCTCTTTTATTCCAGATATCCAACCTGCTAACAATCCCGAGAAAATATGTACGAGATAATGTTCCTGAGCAGTTCCGCGTGGATGGCAAAAATTTACAATAGGTAGCGTTTCCACGTGGAAAAAATGAGAGAGATATAGGGTAGACGTCTATACAACTGCTTAGTCCTAAATATTTTTGAAGCCACCAGAATGAGAATTACTCAGAATAGGGGCCTACAATTTTTTTTCTGAGAAACACATTTTTCCTTAAAATTTTATGAGTTTCAGTTATTTTATGTTTTCATTGTTGGTACTTTCCGCTCGGAGTAAGTATAATTAATTCTTATTTGTCACAGGCAGCTTTGGCGTTCTCACACGGGTGCTATGTGCATCAAAACGTGCAGATAAAAGTATACTAAATCCGATCGGCAAACCTTCGATATGAGGGTCTTCAATTCGTTGATTAATCACGGATTGGTAATATTAATAAAAATCATGGGGTTTTTCGAAAGCCTCTGGGACTCGGAATTAAACCCGCGAGGATATGGGACCAATAACGAGGATGTGGGTCCGTCGAACGAAAAACATTGTTGGTCGAGTTCAAGAGGATCAGGAGACTTGAGAGGGAGGTGTGAATGACGTTTCTCCGATAGCTTCCAGCGATTGGTGAGAGGGAAAGCACCACGTTTGCAAATGACAGACAAGTGATTGCAAATGACGGGGGCGAAGGTAAGCTGTCGGTCAAGGCGTGTTGTTTTATTGAAGCCGATCTATTGTCCCGCAACAGGGACTGATGATGAAGTGTTGGAGCGTCTCTAAAAGGAAGGACGGGAATAGGGCCGTTTGCTGGTCAGCGATGAATCAATATCAACTGCTCTCCATCTTCGGCGTCCCTATCCAACAGCGCCACTTTGGCATTTGTCAAGCTCTTCGGTGCCATTCACTTGAGGACCCTTTGGTAAAATAACTCAAGCATGGGGGGGAGGGGGTTCTCCTGTGCTGTATACTAATGTGTGACATAATTTCTCAAGGAAGATGCCAACTACGGAGCAAGGTTCTACGAAGAGGAATCATAATCCAATGTTGGTTCTCTGGCAGACTATAATGATTCAACAGAAGCGAGAATATTTTTATCCAAGCTATTCAGTGTTCTCCCTCCATTGGATCACTTCCAGATAATAATTAGGCTGCGTGATGGTTCTATTCAGGGGTGTGGCATTGTTCTGGTCGGTTAGCATCCACTAACATGGAAGCGGTAAAACACGAAGAAGTTTGGAACGTGAAATTATTAGAAGGTTATTTCACAGTTTGATGGCTGTGAAAAAACCTGTCCAGGTAGCAATATCTAAGATAAAAACTGAACATAATATTTGAATATTGTTCAAATTTATTTTCTTTCTTCATTGCGTACAGCTGAGGAATAACTTTCTTGACGAGGATTTCAATAATTGAAATCCAATTTTCATAATTATCACAAATAATTTTATACTTAATAATTAATTATCATCATAATAGTTCATCTTAATAATTGATCAGTCGTAATTATTATGACTTGTAATCCACAATTATAGCCCCAATCAGTTTTGATATTTCTGAATGTGCTACTCATTTTGAGGTAAATAGTCAAAACTTTTGTTCGGTTACCGTATATATATTATTGTTCCATGCTGTGGTTGATTTACGTTCTATACTGTATGTGATTTACGTGATGATTACTCGTACATATCAATTGACTAGTGTAGAAGTGGACAGGGCCTAGATCTTCATTCGTTGATCTCCAACTTGAGGTATTACGAGTAATTTGTTATATTCAAAATATTGATTTGAATAGTTATAGGTATAGGTATAACACATTTTTTTCATCTTTTGACGGTGGTACTCGATTCGGTATCTTTTTTTATGTAGTTCACTGTCTTGTTTACCAACTTCGCAAAATTAAAAGCAAATGGAAGAGGGGGTTAGAGAGCTCATTACATAAATAACCGCATAATCAGGAAATCAATTCTAACCCCATAGCAAACTCCCTCTCTTCCTTCGAGAAGGAACTTCCTCGCACTCACCCCACCTCCTCTTTTCTCCTCCCTTTAGCTGCACTTAAGATCCTCCTCAAGTTGTAAATCACAAAGGAAATCCCTCCGAGTAAACACGCTGTTTCTTCAATAAATAGGCTGCCTTCCAACCTCCGACCTTTTCACTTGCTCTCATAATTCCTTCTTCAATGCCACTTCCACCAGTTACCGACTACATTTTTTTCCAGAAGGGATTTGAGCAATAATGTGGAGGATTTTCGTTTTCAAAACCTGGTGTGTTACAAGCGATTGTTATGTCGTCACAAAACGACGAAATTGTGAACGACCGTCGACCTCAATGTGTGAACTATCGAAGAATTACGCTCACATTCGCTTTACCATCTTGCCTCCACGTATTTATGTAGGGAGCCTATTCCTATTACGTTATTTCTATCTTAGTTTCATTTATGATATTTTTCTATTTATTGTTTCTAAAATTGTCCAATAATTTATAATATTTATAATATAATATTATGAAGGCATTTTACGTATTCGATTAGGTGAGAAAATGGTCGGCAGAGTAATTCAATTAAATAATTAAATTTAAATTAACTATTACGTGGGATCCTGAAACGAGCGACATGATGCTTGCAGTGTTACAGCTTGTAATGATCATGGATGGAATCCACCCAGATCTAAGAAATTGATATTCAACCTGGCTACATCGTGAATCAATCACGGTCTTGATTTTAAAAAATCTGCAAATTCTTACACACGGGTTGGTTATTCCTCGAATGGGGGAAACAGTGGGTGTGGCGGGTCTCAGACCCATTCCAATCGATTCAGGGTCCAAAATTTAGTGGAATATGATACCCCACACGCCAAGGCACCTGAAATCCTGACACATAAAAAATGGGTGGATACATACCCATTTTGACCCATAACTTCTTCCGGTGGGTGCCAATCGTTCTGGGACACACATCATTGAATTCAGCGTCCAAAATTTAGTGGAAAATGATACCCCACACGCCTAGGTAGCAGAAATCCCGAAAACATATACAAAATGGATAATATATACCCAATTTGACCCATAACTTCTTCCAGTGGGTTCCAATTGTTCTGGGACCCATTTTATTGGATTCAGCGTCCAAAATTTAGTGGAAAATGACACCCTACTCGCCTAAATCGCCCAAAATCTCGAAAATCCATTTTTCAAAAAACATTTTGACCCCTCCCTCCCCCTCCCCAAAATTTGGTACGATTGGGCTGAAAAGTTTCGAGGACCCATCTCGGCCGGGAACAGACCCCTGACCCGAATTTCAGATTTTTAGAAAATTTTCTACTACCCAAAACGGCGCTCGGTAGTCTAGTGGAATAGACGAAGGATTGGTGTGGTACTCCGAGCGGCCAGGGTTCGAATCCTGGCTAGAGCAACTTGTTTGTCTTGACCCTCATATTCGTCCTCTTCACTTAAGGGGGTGAGGCAATAAGTAGCCACGAGCGAAATCGTCAGATCAATTTACGATCCTCTTTGGAGGACGGCTGACGACGTCCGCGACACCTGACCAAGGTAGTCGGACGAAAATCCAAGGTGAAAGTCCTTGTTTACTTTACTACTTACTTTACTTTACTACCCAAAACGGCGCGGACAATGGACGGCGGACGGACCTTTTTTGATCAGGACATCATGAAACGTCCAGAAAACAATTTTGAGCCGAATCGGAGAGGTTGACCATTATCATGAAAACATAGGTTGATTATTCAAGCAATAACCAACCAAAAGGAACGAAGCAAACTAGACATTATTGAATCAGCTTGCATCAAGGCTGAACATGCAAATCACACGAGTAGAGGGAAACTGTCCATGGAATTCATTGTTACGTATGTATGTACTGAGTATCATATTTCTATTATACCCACACGCCTACCTACGAAAAGTATAAATATCACAGCAGCTATTATAGTTCACTAACGATTGGAAATACTTCATTTTCATGGTTGTTTGTACTCACAAAAAGTGGTCATCTTATTACCATAAAAAGAATACTACGGCCAGTGTTTTGACTGACTTGCTTAGCAGGTGGCGTGGGTGCGTCTATATGAATAACTGTTATTGTCCAGGTTTGCACAGTCCGTTATTGTCTGGGAAGACAGGATGTTTTCGCCCTGGCTTTCACATCTTGGGAATGTTTCGATGGTTCGAAGGCTTCTGCTGCGTAAATGATGGTGGGATTCCTCGACGCTTTGAATAGGATCGAGGGTGGATGTGAGAAGAGTGCCCCTGGATCGCCTTCTTAGATGCAACAACACGTTCCAGCAGTATATTATCCGCTACTCCTTTCTCGCTAACCTCGCTATATCCTTCGCCAAAGCCAAGGAGTTTGCTCCGAACTTTCCGCCGCTTGTGACTCGTGGTTTGTTGTATTATTTCTAGACTCTCCGGAAAACACAACCGTGGCTGATGAATTATCAATGGGCTTTGGTGTGAACTAAATGTTTCATCTTGATCCTGAGAAGGCATTCTGCCCAAGACGAATCCTTTAATCAACCGAGACGTACCTATCCATTCTACTGTACATTTGATGGGTAACTACACATGCGTTGTATTCACGCCGTAAGTGATGTAGATTTTCTGCCTCGAATGATAGGCACCTTCCCCGTAGCGCTGCTCAGAATATCATAAAATGAAATTATTCTCATCTCCAGATTTTGGACGTTCCCAGGCGTCAAACTTCTTTTTTAAGCTGCGAACAAATTGAACATGGCCATTACCTGCTTTTAGGGTTCTAAAGTTTTTAAAAGGGTCACCGGAAGCCATTTTCCTACCGCTCGGACCGACTATTCACTAAGGTGTTTTCCCGGGCTACAAAAACGATTTCAGGGGGTATGAATAGACTGAAGGGAAGCCATCTACTCTCGGAACGTACAAGCGAAACTGCCCGGTGAAAGTCGAATGAGCGTCCGTAAAAGTAGGTAGGAAAAAACTCGAGGTGGTTGTGAAGGAGGGTGTACCTTGGAAAAAAGAGTAAACGCGGTGATAACATGTAACTATCAAAGGATGAGACTCTGGCGGGCGGTTGTACGTTCACCTTTCATCTGCATAATGGTCGGTAATTAACCCTTCTGCCCTTCGTTTTCTATCTGGAACGAAAAGGGTCATTTTGCGACCGGTCTTTTTTCGGGAGGCTGAACTCGACGAGTTTCGGCCTCGGTACTGGCCCAAAGGGTCCCCGACCGAAATGGCAAGAGTCCTTTAAATTGAAGTTTTTCCTCCCGATTTTCTCGTCAACTAATTGAGTTTACTTCCTCTCTTCCTGAGGCCTTTTTTCCCCGAAGGCTTCAGCCTGCCCTTAATCCGAAAGACTGGTTATGACACTGTGAGGGAGTTTTTAGGTGGGTCCATCCCTACAACCTTTGAGCCTGGCTTACTGTTTTCAATTAAACGCTATTCTGCAGCCCCCGGTTGTTTTCCGAGCTTTTGCTGTTCTCTCCGTTGCCTGTCTTATCGCTAGATCTAGGGGTGACTACAACCTTTCAACTCAATTTTGTTATCTTCTAAGTTCTTCCAAAGGGCTTGAATTTCTTCTGCGTATTTACTGGAAAAAAGGCAGTGTTACAAAATATTATATACCTAAAGACCTTGTAAAACAAAACAAAAAATGCTGTTACATTTTGGAGTGACCAAAAAATGAAGTCAATCGCTCTTGTATTGGTCGGAACTTCTGAAAAATTTCCAAAAGGTTTTGACTGCCCTAAGAGTGAGGGTTACGTTAGATGATACGGGACCCATTTTCGCTTTTTTCTCCATAAGTGGCTCTAAAAAAAAATTCTCCCGGAGACAGCAGATGAAACAGGAATACACAGTGTAAAGAGATGACGTGTTATATGTTGAAGAATTCGTTTTTAGCCCCACTGGATAGGTGAGAGGAATTTCCATTTCTAGCTCCTGGATTGCACCTCCTCCTTTCATATAAAGTGCCCAATGTTTTGAAAAATATTATTATATAATGTACGTAGTTCGCCCGACTACTGTGTCTCAGCAGATAGCACTGTTTTCCAAGATTATTCCGTAGGCCGTTAAGGAACCTAAAATGGAGTTTCTCGAATGTATCCAAAATAGTTATCTTCCTAGATTATATATGTTCGCGATAAAACCATTCGTTTAGGGTGCTGTCTAAAGCTAGCTAAATCAGAGTGGCCTGAAGTTTGCTTATTAGCAGCCCCTACCTGCCGCTCTCCCTACGAATGTTGTTAGCCCTCAGAGCAGGTAGTTATTGCTAATCCCCTCTTCCGGCAGCATTTTTATCCGTTGTCGGTGACTTAATGATGATACTACCTTTGGCCTTCTTTCCTTGGGATGACGAAAATGCTGCTGATATCACTCGTAGTGAATGACGTGCAGTTGAGAAGTAGTTCAGCCCCTGGCTGATTAACAGTTTCTGACTTTCACCAACGAGGACTCTGGACTGGTTTCATCAAAATGGTCCAGTCGCTCTGGAACTCCCTCTATTAGATGAATTATAATTATGATGATTGAAGAACAATATTTTAGCTCATTTACACGGACAAGCATTCCGCCAGGAAACAACTTCCCCTTCACGTAATTTAATTTCAATTGGATTAAAATAAATTGAATAAAAAGGAAACATCGAGCCAACGGAATTGAGTAGAATTACCCGGACGGGCTAACCCTGTGAGGGTCGAAATTACCTTCACTTTAAACCGGAGGGCGCGTGAGATATGCCCAAAAATTTCACATTTCAGGTGCCACGGAGAAAGGAGAGAAAAGGGCTGGGAAGTTTATAGGACAAAGTAATTTTTAAAGTGCGGGAAAAGAGAGAAAAAAGAGAACTTGAGGAAAAAATGAGGGGGGTTTCTGCATGTTGTTTTTACACCGAGCGGATTTATGGGTGAGCGAAGAAAGCCGAAAGCTGATTTTTAATTAATTACTCGAGATTTCCACTTGTCTGGTGAGCTTTTGATTGCGTTTTGTTCCCCTCACCCATCCGTATCACTTCACCCCAATGAGAACAACTTTTTCCGTGAAGTCAGGTTACGGACGAGGCAGCCCAAGTGCTGGCGATTAAAAAGAGAAAAACACCCAACGAAATGGTGGTAGCCATTCCATCAAACCTCTGGGGTAGCATGTAATTGAATTTTCCCGAGGTTTGAAATTCAATTCTCGAGCCTCTCATATTTTCGGAAGGTTCCCTTCATGTGAGCTGTTATGTGTAGCTATGTAGTTTCGAGCGGGGGATATATCTACACCTGAGTGAACGATACGTGATCATTTCAATGTTTCTCACACCTAGATCGTAAAGCGATAACAAACGGTGCCTACAAGCCTTTCAGAGCGACGAGAATATTTTTTCTCCCGAGTTCTTGATTTCATCGACGTTTCAGATTAAAATGCGCCCTTGATACCCTTCCGCTACGTGATTTATCTCCGAATTCAACGCCGGTTTAATCCTTCGAAGGGAATTGTTCGCTGTTACAGGATTGCAATAAATTCCACGTACCTGCACGTACAAGTTCCATCCATGGATAATCAAATAAATCGTAAACTGAGAAAAATACCGGAGGAAGTGAAAAGTTTATCCCATAATATCGGTGAGATGATACATTTTAGACGTGCGATCCGTATAAAGAAGTACCTCTTGAATATTGAAAATCCTGCACCCTCTAAACTTTTCCAAGGATTAAAAATTGAGTATGTATCTGTTCAAAGTGATGCTATTCGCGGTGGAAATGTCCATTCAACTTCATCAACGGATCATACATGGACAACACAAGAAGCAAGCAGCTAGCTGCACTATACAGAAGAGCGAAAAAGCCCATTAGTCATAGTGTTTACCCGAAAAAAGAAAGGGAAAAGGATACGTATAAGAGATGATGCGGATGTGCTGCTGGAGGGTGTAGTGACCGGAACTTGGAGAGAGTGGGAGGCGGCACTTCCGGTTTTTGCTTCGCCAAGCCTCCACAAACCGAAAGAGAAGAGGAAGTTTCGACTTCCGCCAAAGACTTTTTCCCGCCACAAAACACCTAGTTTTTCTTCACTATATACAACTTTTCCCCTACCCTTCTCTTGGGCGAATGACGTTATTTATATTTCAGGCCGAAGAGTGGTAGGTGAAGTAACGCTGTGGACACCCCGATATTCGACAACAAGAGGGTGGTTACTGCGGCTCAGTGCACCATCTTGCAGAAGTTAGGAGTTCATCTGCTGACTTTTCCTATGTAATAATTATGATCCAGAAAAAGCCTACGCTCACGGAACAACCGAGGCAGTTTGCTCAGTTGGCGACAGAGTAGCGTGGGGATTGAAAGAAGCATAAAAAGAGTTCACAACGTTTAGCTGCCATCTTTTTATCAGGGTAAAAAAAGGAAAGCATCTTAGCAAATCATCCCGCAATGGATTATTTTTCTTGGTTGAATCTATCCATCTCCGAAATATTTTTATTCTCATACTCTTTCATGATTGAGGCAATCGGTCCTGAACCCGCCTCATTCGATTCAGCGTGCAAAATTTATTGGAAAATTGAACTCCACACACCTGGCAAAAAATCTCAAAACCTCATTGCCGAAGTACTAGAATTTTTGCCCGTACCCTGACTCTGTTCGGGGCAATCGGGCTGAATATTTGTCCGGCAGAATTAGGGAACTCGACTCCTTTGTATGTGCAAAATTGAAAAAATGTTTGAAGCATTTTATAAGGTAGCTCATACAACATCATTCACTACAGTGAAATATTGGTCAATCGGCCAATATTGAATGGAAAAATAAGATAACATCCCAACGGAGTGAAAAGCCTGCCTGTCACTAGATGTGAGAAAGGCGTTAAGACAGAAGTTTGCGCGGACCAGTCTTCTCCCTGGTTGGTTCCTTTACCACTGATTTTCAGCCATCGGTAATGATCTTTTCAATTCATGAACCAAGAAAAAACTTTTTGGGTTTGAGGGGAAACACCGGCTGATTCTCCAAACAAGAAAATATCACCAGGGTCGCATTTGGAGGCGAAGCGAACTGCTTTCAACGACCTCAACACTCATTAGCAAGCTAACCCGGAAGGAAGGTCCCCCGCTGCTACCGCCCCCTCCGCGACCTCAAGTTTTAGAGTTTTTGCCAAAGGAAATTCGAAGCCTTCAGAACTCCATTGAAGAGAACGTTCAGTCGAGGTCGGTACCGCTAGGGAGGGTTCGGTGGAGGGTCCTAATAGAAAAACTTATAATTGGAGATCGATCAGAAACTCTGTATTACCGCAATGTGACGGAGAAAGGTGTTTTCCAAGCACTTTCCCGCGGAGTTTCCCAGAGATATAATTTGTCGAATAAGTGTATTTCAAAAAAGCAGCAGAAAGATCTATGAAGTAGCCGGCTTGAAGACTCCGATCCTCAGTGAACTCTATTGAAATTTCATACGTGCAGTTCCTACTTGACCAGTCTTTGGAAGTTCGTGGACTCTCATAAAAACTGCAGGCATCTCCCCTTCTGGCTCGAAGCCACCCCTGATATCCATATCGGAAGCCCTGCCCAGCACATTTGCCATATTTTAGTAACGGGGGTGGGAGTCCCTATTTTTCCAATGGGCCATTCCAGTTAATGAAGCCCGAATCCGGATTTATTATTAGCCGTTTGTTCGGTCTAGACTGACCGGAACCCCTCTGGTCAGCCCTTGGGCCCGATAACTCTTACGATGGGAAACTCCGGCCAAGTCCGATGCCATTGACGGTAGTAAACCACCGCAGAAAAACTGGGGAGGAATACGAGGAACCTGGGATTCTACGAGGATGGCGTACTCGCTCTCAAATGGTTATTCCAGTAGGTTTTTGTAAAATATTTTTAGATATATAGGTATAGGTACTTGAGAAGTTTGGAGTGAACGGAAAAGTCATAATGTATATGGAACGAACCTAGGATAGTTAGTGTAGTTTTAGCTTGTGAAATATAATTCATGTTTCCATAACATGAGTAATCTCAAACTTTATTTTCTTAGTTATTGACTCAATTCCAAACTATATTCGGCTGAGATAGAGACATCGGTATTTTATATAACTATTGGGGACAATCTCGGAAACGTTTGGGTACTCGGCATGCTGCGGGCTTAACTTGGAAGCGTCTTGGGAAATCTTGGTGATAGGGTTACTGACTTTTTTCTGCAGACATTCCCCCTCCCTGTTGGTTTCAATCGCCCAGTTTTGGTATTGAAACTCCAGAAACGATTAAGGTATCGACTCAGAACTCAAATTCTCAAGCCGCTGAAGTTGGGGAAAGTTTACGTTATTTCAGAGGTGCGCAATAAACTTCCCCAACTTCCGTTTGTGGAAATGGCACTTGGCAGTTCAGCCATCCTCGTCGATGGAGTTGGATAGTGTGTGTTGGAAGGCCGAGACCGCCACCAGGTCGTTGCTATTGTGTAGGTCCTTTAGGCGATGCAGTGGGATGAGGGTGAAATGCGGCAGAATTGCTTCCACCCCGCGCCGCATTCACTCGTGCTTCCACGAAAATCCTTGCTGAGGCCGGAGGACGACGAGGCGGTTTAGGGCACAAAACCCCGTCTGAATTGGCGGTGGAAAGGTGAGTTTTTCGCTCTCACCGCCGGTTCAACCCCTCGTTGGCCAAAGTCCAACTTCCCACTTTCATGTACTCGACTTTCCATTATACCCCCGACTACCCAGTAGGTACTAACCAACCCCTACACCCACCATCAGTCGAGGATTTTTCCCTCAACCTCCTCTTCCTCCGTTTTTTTTTTGGAATCCGTTTTAGAGGTTCATTAATTTTACTCGATGGGCTCCCTTACGCTGCTAACACTGTCGCCTACAGATTTATATCTGCAAAGAAAATGGCCGTTATAAATCCGCTAAAGTAATAAATCCGGGAAAATTTAGGCGCGAGAGAAACAAAATTATTATTATACCTTGACTACCATCCTTTTCTCGACTAATCCCAGACGGCGGCATTGCCGTTCGTTGATATCCTATTTAGTTTTTTCAACGCTGGGATTAGCCCTTGTGGACGGGATTCGGGATTCTCTCTCACGCGATGTTCTCACGTATGTTGAAATATCCGCGCTGGGAGGTGACTCATTGGATCATCTATCATGTGTGAATTTTCCATCTTATTTTCTAGTGAATAGGGTGGTCGAACACATTATGAACTAACCTACTTTGAAAGAAAAATTATTACGATTATATATATACGAAACTCTTGCGGCGCAGATACAAACCACTCAGAGCAGTTACAGATAAATGCAGGGTAACACCGAACCTCAGGGGTGATTCTAAAACTAATCTAAAACTAATTTACAACAAATAGTCCCTCCCAGGGTTTTGATTTTTTTTTTTTTTTTTTTTTTTTTTTTTTTTTTTACAATAAATTTACCTTTTATAATATGTTTCGTGATTGCCACCTCAACTCACTTAAGTGCCCGTAAATCCATAATAATTATCAACCCACATTTAATTTAGTTTTATTATTATACCGTAAAAATAGCATTAAATATCTTATCCAAGTATCCGAGATGAGATTATACAAACGTGGAGCGGCTCAATTTAATGTATCTGACTTCTGCGTAATAGTTTTCAGTATTGTTATCCTCCATGAAATCTCTTTTCACCCTTGTTACGATTTCGTATCAAGCGGATAAGCGAGGTGGTATCATGGTAAATGTTCCACCAATATTTAAGGTATAGTGATCAAACAACTATGGATGATCTGGTATTGGGTGCTGAGTTATTCATCACTCAATATCCGAGAAGTTATTGACAATAACGTTGGTGCTCGGAAGTATACACACTGTATAAACCTGCAGTGCTAACTAGGGTTAGTCCACCGAACCGGTGTAGAACCTTCATCGGTAAGTTCTCAGAAGGTGATTCTGTTTGCAAACCCTCCTCGGGTGTACACTTTGCGGTCGAATGGATGCTGCACGTCTCTGTTCCTCATCTTCAGATCTCCTCCTTGCCAAAGCTTTGATTGCTCTCCTCTGCTCCGTGAAATCGCAGTTTACCTTGTAGCGTTGACACCACAATTACACCTCGCTCTGCCTCTACACTGATCCTCTCATCCTTTGTGGTTGGCGCTAAGCGTCGCGATTTAGATCCCTTTAGAACGGACACTTCCTGTCAATTTAGTTTTGATCTTGATCGCGCCTAAGCGACATCTGGCCACTCAAAGTGACCGCGGCTTTGATCATGGTTTAGGCTTCGCCTTCAGGCAAGATTGGCGGTTCATTGTTCCTTCCTATATGAGCTCTAATTGGTATAAGAGTAAGTCCTGTTCGTTTCTCCTTAGACCTAGTTTTGAAAATACGGGGTTCAGTCCATGTTTCTGCCGTGAGGCATTTTCCGAATCGTCTTTTCGATCATTGAGCGAGTGTTATGATCATCAAATTACACATCGTGATGGTGACACCGAACCTGTGTGGTTTCGTGGAGCCTTACTCGAATTTGAATAGCCACAAATACTTCAGGCCTGATGAATTAAAGATAAATCCAGAGTGGACCGACATTTTGAGCTTTTGATGTGGTAGCACGTCAAAAGGAGAAGGGTCCAAATCGCATTTGAGGCCGGGGCTATGGAAAATGGCCTTTTCTCCTTTGACCAACCCTGGAAAGTGCTACCGGTCCGATTTTAACGCTGTTATCGTCATATAGGTGTGAGGCTGCCGTGGGGACTCAGAACGGCCGACGCTTTTACGGCTTCACGGCCTGTACGATACTATAATCTACAACATTATCAATTCACCCTGAACCCGATTTGTTGCGCCTGAAGGTATTCATCTATTGACGTTCTTCCTCGCTCGTGGGATATGTTCCTCTATCAAAAGCCTGTGATGATGTGCTCAACATGGTGATCCGGGTGGGGTATGAATGAGGATGGATGATGAATATTCAACTCGGAAGTGTTCAGCTGAGGATGTTTGATTGATCCCTTTTCTGGAAACACGCGTATGCAGCACGGCGTTTCTAAAATGATCACAAGCAGTACATCTTGATCAATCACTGTTTAAAATAAAAATACATTCCACCCATTTTATTTTTATTTTTTGATTTCGAATGTCTGAAGATTTAAATCTGAAAAGAAGTTTGTCAAAAACGCCAAACATTTCACAAATGTACAGCATTTCAGACCCGATGGACGTTTCGTCACTTAACCGAACCAGTCTTAGTCATTGACTCACAGGAAGTCTTTCTATTCAATTATGTACACTCGTTTGACGATACGATTACCTCAAAGACACTAAATTATATCCGCAATCATGATTCCCGAATATGTGACAGACCATTACAGAAGAATTTGCTAAATTGTTTCAGACAATTTGGTGTTAAGCTCAACTCGGTGACTTGTTGAAAATAGTGATAGTCGTATTCACTGAAAACTACTGAATTGCTTATTCGAATAATAGTTCATCCATTGGAACCACGGTGCCAACCTGCGAATTCGAGTGATTTATAGATGATAAGGTGCGGTCAAATCGAGACAAATCGACTCTAGGCGCGGCCGCCCACTTTATCTCGACGAGGCCGTAATATCTCAATTTCATTTCGTTCTTTCTTCAGAGCTCAAACCCGCCTTTTTTGAGCATGACAATGGTTCAATAATGCGTCGGTCATTCTTTCAGAATAGACGCCGAAAGCGGGCACGCCCAATGTTTTGGGTTTATGGAATCAATGGCTCCATTAGCTGGGATGTGGCAACCTCTCCGTCTCCATCCATGATTTAATAGTGCACCTGGACCGTCGTGACTTGGAGAACAGAGTATAAGAACTTGAATAGGTAGTAAATATTATTATATAACTGAAATCAGTCGCTAAATGACAAGTTATGCGAACATACCGGCGGCCAATTCTGAACCATAAGTCGCGAGCTTTGTCAGCTCAATCGCTCCTAATAAATGATGAATCACATGTATAGACATTGAAAAAAGTATCCAGTCTAATGTAGCGTTATCAAAATATAAGTCCACAAAGCACGGGAGAACGGCTTCGAAACTCGAGTATATATACACGTGGTGCGACTGTTCAAAGCATATCAACTAATTAACCGCGAACAAAGTTATCAGAGCACATATGGAGTTAGGTAGGTATTAAATGCCGCTAAAATGGGAGACGAAACAAACACATGCAGACCAAGCTCGGTTTTCACCCAGAATAAACATTGAGAAGCGGATCTCAAACAGTAGTTCGTATTGAATTGAAGAGAACACATCGGGAGAGAGGCTGGATTTCTCGGTTGGTCCACAGTGAATCATATTATATTCGGTATGATTATCCAGAAAGGCACCCTTTCATTCAGACAGATCATACGGTCCATTCGTTCTATTCGTACGTTATCAGATTGTCATAACCTTCTTTCTTTCGAACACATATACGTTTCTGAAATGATATTCGCGTTATAATCAATGTATATTATAAATATATCAGCATCTGACGCACATAATTCACGGTTGTAGAGGGGGGGGGGGCTGTATTAAAAGGGGCCTCTTCCACATCATTATATGTGATCCTGTTTTTCAGAGCGCATTGATATAGGCTGAGATACGTATCCTTTGATTGTCTCCCTTGTGATTCTCAGCCGTTATTTTGGAATTATATAGGGGGAAAAAATTCCTCAGATTTCGTATTCTATTTCCAGAATCCTTTTCTGTTTGTTATATTTTAGCAATGATTACGCGCATACAGCTTTGAATAGATCGTGAGGGAAATTCATCTTGGAAGAATCAGGTTTAGGTCGAGCTTTGGAGGAACTTGTATTGTGCCAAAATGTGCATTTGATCTCAGCCTGTCTCCCTGATAAAATGGTTGAAAGACTACAAGTCATTCAATTCCAACATGTTTCTAATTGTTATGTTATTACGACATCAGTTGAGACTAACTTGAAAGATAATCCAGAGGGTGCTTCGATTGCCGACGTTTACTCCTCTTTCCAAAAATAAAAGCTCTGAGACTCATGTATTGCCATAAACGTTCAAACGAAATTAGAAGACCCCACCTGTTTGGGGGCTGTGTTGAGGTCATTAAGGATGAAAAACACCCTATTCAACGGGGAACGTGGAAACAAAAAACGAATTCCAAGGTTCCGCAAGGACATAAAGAGAGAAAATTGAAAAAAGTACAAATTAAAAATGGGAAACTCTAATAAAATGCAGAGCACGAGAGAGGAAACCGCGCGAGTGTGGCACTAAGACCGTTTAGGTTAATGCGTCATCGGGCGTAGGCAGTTAGGCGCAGCGGGAGGCTGTTTAGGAGCACCCTAGAGGGTGAGGGGATGCTCGGGGGTTGGTTGAAGACCTCGAGGGAGGGGGTAATTACTGTCATTTCCATAGAAGGAGATAGGGGCAAGGGAGGAGCCCTAGGCCACCTGGACCCTCACCGTCTCCGGACACAATAACCTCTTGGTCCTAATGCAAATAGCCCCACTTCTCTTCCCTATGCAAATAAACCTGAAACCGAAGGCGCCTTCGTACCCGGAACCAAATCATTCGTCCACTTCGTCCCCACGGCCTACAGTATGCGGCTGAGAGGGGTCCGTCTCATCATGGTTCGTCGATTCGCGTTTGATTACCTCCAGTCGGTCCAAGTTGGCTCCCTCGGGCACCTGCTGTATATCAATCAGTGGAAAGCCCTGGAGATAGGTTTGCTCAAGAATAGTCCTAGAGACTCCATAGGTTTTAAGTGCACGCCATGACCACGATGCCCGCCGTCAATACTACCCTTCGAGGCATCTAAATTAGGTGAATTCATTATCATTTCAATGTGCCCTCTCGTATATAGTCGCATTGGCGCTGGAAATTTGGCGAATCAAACCGGCGAAATTGTTTTCAACTATATTTTTCCACCCATTTATAAAATCTATTCTTCCAAATATATTTTCGACACCTATTCCGGCATTTAGTGCATGCCCTACCATTCGCCCTTTTTCAGTTTTCAAATTACTGCATTGCCACCGCTCTGGCGTTTTCAATGGCTTCGAGCTTGTTTTTGGAGGTGAGTGGGTTTGAACTGTTCTATGAAAATTTATATTCAGATTGAGTGTTGGAATTTTCATATTCTGCAGAAGTTGAGGGTGAGAAGGCCCCACGCAAGTTATACCCCTAGATAACGTGCTCTGTTTGTGTCATATTCACCTAGATCTCAAGGAGACTAGTCCAACTATATGTATTTGGCGGGGTATTTGGCTCACTGCCGAATTTCGGCAGAATTTTTCATGGAAATATGAGTCATTTCTTTTCTTCGTTCATCACTTTCAAAATACACATATGTAGGGGCGGTGTCCGAGAATTCAAATTTATAGTCTTGTAAATAATTTAGGAATAACGGCGTTTAGTTGATATATCGCTTTTAAATCATGTTTATAGTCCTTTCCATTGCCCAATTTCGATTGATGCCTTTACAGCCTATTGGGGTTATCTCTGAGATGATGTATTCTTAGTTCATAATTCTTTAGAAGGTGATTTGGAGCTCAATCAATCAATCAATCAAAACATTTATTTGTTGTTTAGGGTAACATGGACTGTACAACAAGGAGTTCGCTTACATAGTGGAATGACTTACTCTTATAATTACTTGTATAAAAGTAAACAAACAAACAAAAAAGATAAAAAATAAAACACTTAGTCTTTTAATGTGAAACTATAGCAGTCCAACATCAACCAACAGATCCTCCAAAAACTTCCTCTGTTTGAGGTATGCAGCTATGAAATTGTGTAAACGAAAAACAATGTCTCTATTGATACATGGGAATAAACAGAACTTAACGTACTCCTCGCTCAACCTAGCACTACCAAAAAACCGTATTCTGTCATTCTTAAACTGGGGACATTTACACAAAACGTGCGACAATATTCTTTCGGGTTCACCGGTATTACACAAAAAGCAGACGAGTTCCTGGTTTACGTTAGTGGCTTCTCCTTTGTAGTAGAGCCGGACATTTTTCTCATTTAGGAGTCTGATTTGGGCAACCAGTCTTTTCACTTGAATAGGGATATCCCAGTTCAGGTAGCCGTCCATGCACGAGTAGCCATCGATGGTGGTCCCGTAAGTCCGGCTGTATGACGAGCATATAATTCTTTCGTAGTCTTCGTATGCCGCCTTCGTTGCAAAGCTGTTCAGGATCATTTTTTTCATTCGACCCAGTTCCGCAAGATTCTGGTTTTCCCATAGGGAGGTATAACCTAGACTGGTCACTAATTTCCTAAGTTGAACGGCCCAATTATAGCGATTGGTAACACCACCACATTTTGACGAGAGGAGGAGCTGATCGAAGCAGGCGCGAGGGTACCTATTTCCCTCCATACGCAACAGAGCCTCCCACCAACCCAGTGCTCTCTCCAGGACAAAGACTCCTAATTTTATTCTTCCCGTTTCGGCGCGTACCATATAATGCGGCGTAGAGATAGGAAGATTCAGGAGGTTCTTGAAGATCCTGGTCTGAACCACATCCAGTTCGTCGAGGTATCGTAGGCCCCATATTTCGCTGCTGTACAATACTACCGACGATACCATGGCATCTACGAGTCGACACGTCGACGCCCAACTGCTGCATTTTCCAGTCATCAGAATCTGGCGGACACTCCCCCAGGTGATTTGGAGCTCTTAAATTCATTTAAAAAAGATATTGAAAATTAAAAATGTAATTACGTACTTCTCACTTGGTTGACTTCGACGCTTCCACGCACGAGCCACATCCACCTAAAATGGATAAAACGTTGCAGAATAGTGTAAAGTGTATTCGTGTTGGATTGTAATTTAGGAAACTTATGGTGTAAAGATGAATGGAAAAGTAATGAAACAAAACACAAAAGAAAACAACAACAAAAACATGCGAAGCTACTATTTAAATTCGAAGTACTTGATGTTGTAAATGGCGTCTCCTCGAAAAAGCTTGTTTGAGTTTCATATGTTGGCTTGGTGTGAGTTACAGCACAATGAATATCATTGCATTGCCGACGAGGTTGCCCTCATGAAACTATAAGTATACATGTTTATAATCTGCACTCGTGACGTAGAAGGACGTGAAATGTGGTTCGGAAAGGTCGGTCGTGCGTTACAGCGTTCGCTCTCCCTCCATCTAAAACTGAGATATTATTCACTTGGCCTTTTTCGCTAGGGCGAGCTGAAAATTGAGATATCAAGAGAAGGCAGGAAGGATAGAAGATCTCAAATGGGACGTTAGAGAAAAGATTTGTCTTGGTTTGATTGTCAGTTCGCGGTTACCCCTAGGGAAGATTGACTCCTTGTAATAGCTCTTACCTTCTCAACCCTAGAGGTTTCACGATGACTAACGCCCTGCTCCATTAGACGGAATTAGTTTGCGTTTTCTGTGGGGAGAGCGAGCGTTTAGTTTTGGACAGAGGGTCCTGGCACTAACCTCTTCACGTTATTGGTCTCTAATTAAATTCAATGCGATCCCTCTGGTTTCTGCTATTTTCCCTGCCAAGTTTCATTTTCTCTCCCTGTCGTCAACGGTCACTTTTTGCATTACTTTGAAATGTTTCTTGTGTACTCCCGAATCGAATGAGCCCAACCTTATCATCACGCTGTTCCCATCTGCTCTTGAAATGTGCCTGTCCTTTCTCCGTTGGCAGCCTGGTCCATGATTATATTTATGATGACCTTCAGAAACTTGTATGTTTGCGTCTATTCCATGACTTCCATCTGTCTATCCTCTAGCTCCTGGGAAGAATTGTTACGAAACATATTTCTTTGCTCCTACATCTGATAATCTTCCACCCGATCTAGCCGATGGGTAGGATCAATAACAATTCCAGTATAAAGATGAACAAACCAAAAATAGTGTCATGATGATGAATGTCCTGAAGGTGGCCATTCACGGCGGTGGCGATTCCCTCTCGTATTACATGACCTATGATTAATCCTCTCTACCGGAGTGTTATACGAACTACGTAGTAATTTACCGTTAGTTAGTTAAATGCACCAATAAGCTCATAATGCCAAGAAGGGTGAGTTACAGTAATATAGTGTATTTGGTGAGGATTCAACCGATTAGGATGAATCCGCTGAAACTAAACAAACCTGTTGGAACAGTCTGGTGGCCTTTTCTCGTATCTTACATCGTTCACGTTGATATATCGGTTTTTTTCTTCTTCTGTTTCAGAATTTTGACTGCAGGAACCACATTAGGGTGATACAGTCAATAGGAGAAGGTGAAAGGCTGTACGTCTGTGGCACCAACGCTCACAATCCCAAGGACTGGGTTATTTACGTAAGTATTTTTTCAATTCAACCCTCGCCTAATTCCAATATCACCTGAGCAAAGTTGATCGTTCAAGTAAACTGAGATGCTGAAACCGTTTTCTTTTCTGCGTTTATTCTCAGTAGAAATAGTATATCTATAGCCCGATCCAAAGTAATATTGAGAAAGGAAAAAATCGCTCGGATTTCAATGCTCACATCTTCGTGTAATCCTTTTGCGACGACTAGGGGAGAGGCGGAGTTCATTGCGCCTTTTCACATTTCCCCAACAGCGAAATCGTACACCATTGTACATTGTATTCAGTCGCTGTGGATTTTTCTCGTTTGATTCCTTCAAATCGTTTTATTCGTTCTTTCCTGACGCTATTTCTTATTATTTTTCTTCCGGTTGAATTACAACTGGCTGACGATTTTTCTCTTCCCTCCTGGGTGTTTTACTTTATTTTTTTAGTAATATTTCTGTAGTTGATAAAACAAAAATGGCTTAGTTAAATATAACAGGAAACAAAGGAGCTATTCAATTTCTATTAGTAGCTTACGTACATAATTACTCACCCTTGAGCCACAGCTCTTTACAAAGTCATCGCATATCTCCGGCTTCCTGCCATTTTCAAGTGTTGACGTAGAACTCGGGTGATGCTTCACTGTTCACCCTCGTTCGTCATACCCACTCGCACGTTGGCAACAACCGCTAAGTTATTGATACACCGTGCGCTAAGGACCGGAACGTACCTGGATAGATGTACTTAACGGTGGTGGTGAAACATGCATTTCCCTTCCTTCCAATATTAGTAGAGGTGTGCGTTCCTAGTGCGTTCCTAGTGCGTTCATCAAGTTTTGTTGTCATGTCTTCAATTCAGACTCACATTAGAGTGTAAGTAAATCTATCGGATGTGTGCGGTATTTCGCAATCCTGGTTATTCTACATTGCCTTGACGGTGCGCAGCAACCCGCGTGCTTGACATAAGCGTAGTCTGATAAACTCATACAGTTGAGGGAATGTATGAGCGCATAATACTCAATTATTAATGCTCAAACCTAACAACCTACACCAAGACTATTGCGTCGTCAACTGTCACAGCATTTGAAGCCACATTTTACAAAGAAAGCTGAAAAAGTACTAAAGATTTGGCCCTCTTTTCTTGTCCCTTGCTGTAAAACTGAATGCATTATTTTTCGCTTTCTATCTCAAATGGACCAAGGGAATTTCCGGATAAAGCGGATAAGGAGAGGACTTGCAACTGTAAAACAGGGGTGACGGCTGAATATTTAAGGGTCCACAAAAGAGAAGTAGTAGTTTTCCCAGTATTTTTGCCCGAAAAGGAAAAAGTAAAAGACGGAGAACGATGAGGGGTGAGGGGACGAAAAAGTGTACTTGGAGCAGGAAATAAAGAAACGAGAAGAGAGACGTTGTTTATGGTTTCAGGCACCCTAATACCCATCCAGGTGTTTATAGTCTACTTGCGCTCTTAAATAATTAACCAGTGTCTAACCCCTCTTCCGTCACCTATTCCTTCTGAGTTTCTTACTTTTCCCTCGGTGAGCCTTAAGAACAGTGGTACCCTAAACCGTGGGGAGGCTTTAACCATTCAGGCCAAACTGGCTTCCTAGAGGGCATTCGCCACAAACTCTTTGCCGTAACCTTTAGAAACGTTTCATACATCTCGCTGCAGGGCAGGCAGAGGGAGAAGCAGTACTGGTCTGAGTGCTAGAGGACGTTTTTGGACTCATATAAGGGGCGTCCTAAAGGATCTGAGTGCACGTTCCCACGAGAGCTCCACGCTGACAAAATTTTTACACTCATGACTCGGAGGTCTGCGAAGTCGTCCACAACGGAATCTTGATTTTGTCCACAAATCATCGTCCCCCAACCCCATAGCGATTCAGCGCCATCTGGGACCTCAACTTCGTTGCACATAAGTGTCACGTATTTGCGAATGAAGACTCGTTACTACTCAGACGGGTTGGCAGAGGAACCGCAAGCAATCTATGTTATTTTCGGCTTCATTATAATCACACCAGATTTTTCGGGCAATCTTGAGGCCGGCGATTTGCGAGTGTGACGTAGACAAGAGACAGGTGGGGATGAACCCTCGGCAATATTTAAATAATGTGAGTAGGGAAAGAAGGAACTTGAATTAAATTGAAAAGAATAAAATTTATTTCTGTTTAAAGAAAAAAAAAAAAAAAAAGAAAGAAACGAAAGCCGATACTTCTCAGGGTATTCTTGTCACAGGTATAACCAGTAGACGATAAATTGCAAAAGAAAATTAAAAAAAAAAAGGAAATTAAACGTTACTTGACTATCTAGCAGTCTTTGTCTTTATCTGCTAGCTAGCACAGATACATACATACAGCTACGATATATTTTACCTGTTTCCGACGGCCGTGGAAATTTAGAGTAGAATTTTAGTCCTACCGGTTTGTTGGGTGGAAACAGACGGGAAACGATACGAAACGGGATAGGGAACGAGACGGAACGGGATATTTTCCAGTTGTCTTGCACGATGTCCTGGACGAAATGGGCGATAGGCGACGATTGACGATAGCGGTAGAGCGGTAACCCAAAACTGCGGGACGGATGGCGATAGACGATAGACGAGGTATTATCGAGTCGTCCTTGCCACGAGGTTCTGGGCGACGATTGACGATTGACGATAGCGGTACCCCGAAACGGTATGGGACGATTCTTTTCCAAAAATGGAATCCAAAGCGGCGGTGACCACCACGACGTCGACGAAGCAGAACGAAATTTAAATCGAACGGAAAAATAAGAGCCTCAAAAGCAAAATGTGCTAACGGGAGAACAAAAAGCGAGATCGGAACAGTACGGTACCACCAGCACGAGGAAGCTGATAAGATCGCCAGAAGACGCTAGTTTAGGAAAACTTTGCTCAGGTGGCAGCACCGGACAGATTGATGGGTGGCAATCGATGAGATACGGAAGGCAGCGAAACTGCGCTCAGTTTGAATTGGGAGGGAAGGCGAGAATTCAAATTTTTCACGGCACACGAGGCGGGTAAATTTGACATTACTTGCCGTAACGATCTTTGCGGGAGAGAGACAGAGTTTTCATAATTTTGATTATTTTACAGTTTCTTCCTTTTGAGAATGAAAAATGAATATCCCTGTACTAATTTACTTACTCATTTAGAATTTTTCTCTTCATGAATTGTCTGAACGTACTCAACGATTATGCTCTAGCACCATTGTTGTCTTGTTATAGTCCAACCTCACGCACCTGGGAAGGAACCAATTCGTGCCAGGTGTAGGACTGGGGATCGCCAAATGTCCTTACGACCCCGCCGACAACAGCACAGCCATCTGGGTCGAGAGAGGGAACCCTGGCGGACTTCCGGGCCTTTACTCTGGCACCAACGCCGAATTCACTAAGGCAGATACCGTGATATTCCGCACGGATCTGTACAACCTCACGTCAGGGCGAAGGGAATACTCGTTTAAGAGGACCATCAAGTACGACTCGAAGTGGCTGGACAGTGAGTACCTTTCCGTGATTTTTTTAAATTTATTTATTGATTTTATTTTATTTTATTTTTTTTATGGTCATGTTTTAAAGTAGAAGAGTGGTTAGTTTTGTATTAGTCATTGCAATGCCATCAAGCTTCTTATCAATCTTTGGTATTCTCGCTAACTTGTACGCAGATTTCCTCTTAAAGCTCCTCTCCAACTTGTATTATACGTGTCTCAGATAAGAAGGAAAATCTTCCCCCTCGCCAATAGCGACTCCGGTAAGCGAGGGTGAGAGCTAGGGAAAGGTTTTAATAAAGGTTTAATTGAGCCCTTAATTACCGTAATAATCCATGATAAACGGAAGGCGATGGGAGCCCTGATAAAACCGGGAATAAAGGAAAAGGTTAGGGGGCGAAGGCGACCGGGTAAAGTAAATTCAACGATATCTTATTGAATCTTACCATCCTCGTTCATGGGTATTTCGGATTTTCCAATCGTACTTACTCTAAACCCATCGCTGGAAGAACCCCCCCCCCCCCCCCCCCGGGTTACCTCATTTATCGAACCTCGTTGTGAGTGCAAAAAATGTTCAGCATTTTTTTTTTTTTTTTGCGTTTGTATAGATAAGTTATAGAAATGTGCTAATTACTTGTTTGACTAGGGTCATGCCATACTCATGTGCGCACCATTCACTGATTCTTCTTGGTTCCCTAGCACAAGTGTCTACCCCCGTTCTCTCAATTCACTCAGATTCTTAGTCTTACTTTACTCAACTAGTTTTATATTTAACTATACGCTTGTACACTGCCCTGTTAAGTTTGAGAAAGAGATCCCTTTGAAGTTTTTTGAAACCCAGGATTGATTTTTAGGGTATTAGGGTGTCGTCAGTCGTATCACCTTGTATCAGATGAACATTAAAATTGTTCAATTTCCCCTGATGAAAGCGTTGAGTTTCGATGAGAAATTGAATTACATCCCATCCCTCCTGCTATTAATGGTTGAAGGAAACGCATATCCATCTATTTGAACCCAACCGAAGCTTCTTCGAAGCCTTCTTGAGAAGTAGTCGAGCGAATACACCTTTAATTTCGCCCCACTTCGTCGAGCTTGATCGTCTTAGATGTTCTCTCAGTGGAGATCCAAGGAGAAACCGAGTTTGCCCATATTCGATTACCTCTGAGGGAGATAATTTAACCGTGAATTTATTATAGGGTGATGGTAAGGAACGGAAACAACCCTTCCACACCTTTCCCTAACCGCCCTTGAGGTTCATTGACCCGTGATTATCACCTTGAATCCATTTTCCAGTGACACCCCGGATTTTACTCAATTTTTGTGTGACAAACCCCAATTTGAGAAGGGTATTTCACGCGTTACATAATTTCAGTTACATCGTCAGGGAGAGATTTCGGGGTCTTCCCACCTCCACTTTTGAGCACTGGAAATAGGAGGATTTGCCCCTGTGGCATTAGTCGCGTGCTAATCCTGCCAAGTTGTTAACAAAATCCTCCGAGAGGGGTGAGGACCCCTATTCTCATAGAGAGCAAGGTAGATATTTTACCACACCCTGCATCGCTATATACCAACCGTTCAATCGATCTCCTACGCGCTTCGTTCATTCATTCCATACCTTGGGCGTTTGCGACTATTTTTGTATTCACGTCGCTGCGTTCTTGCATACCGCACAAGAAAGCCTTTTTCCCGCTCCCTCTTGCCCACTATACTTTTTATATACCGGATATTCCGATGCTATTGTGGCTGATATTCGTGCCGACTTGGAATAGAATCCCCCACCCCCATGGTTTTCTTCACTTGGCAATTCTTCACCACTCGGAACACCCGTGATGCTGCATCTGAATAACAAGGATCCCGGTTATGTAGCTCTTCACAGCAGAATATATATGTATTAACATTTAATTGTGATGACCGGGACAACGTTCTGCCGTTGACTCAGGTATTATGAGCCACTTGAGTTCCTTCAGCGATTCGGTGGGCCTTTCTGATGTTTATTTTTCACAATGGGCCTTTTTTTTAAACCCTAACAATCGTATTTTCCTACTTATTCAACGCCCTACTTCTTCCGTCATTCACGTTGGTGACGAAGAAGAACTCAAGGGCTCGTTATTGGGGACGAATCAATTGAAACTTTTGGAAAGAGTAGGAAGCGAAGAAGGACTGTTGAAAATAATTATTGAAATGCGTTGAGCTCAATTCGTTCAACATCTCCAACTTTCCGGTCGTCTCTCACCGGTTCCCCATTTTCCTTGGGAAAGGGAAAACTAATCGTTCCTTGATGTGGCGCTGGCGACTGTTGAGCCGAGGGTGACGACTTACCTTTAACTCAGAGGAAGCATGGTTGGGGGGAGGGGTTGGGAAACTCAAAAACTTCTTAAATTCTGTGCGAAGTCAGGAAGGCACTCTTCGGAGGTTTTCCCGACCTCCCCAAGATGATAAAACGAAGTCGTAATAGCTTCGAGAGGTTTTAATGGGACCATGATTCAAGTTTCCACTGGGCTGTCGAAGCTTTTGAATTGAATTTGAGCCAAAGGGAAGGCGGTGGGGAAAATTCGGAAGCGAGTCGCCTCTCTTTCTAATTTCGCATGACACCGTGAGTTTTATGGCGGAATGGGGAGAACTAAACTCATCGCAACATTCGATTACAGTCGTTTGCTTAAAATGATCTTTTTCCAAGGCAACTTTATGATAATTATGAATTATCACCAATAATTATCAAGGTATGTACTTTTAATGGTAATCAGCAATATTCTCTCTTTATTTCAAATTTTTGCAAAGGAACGTGACTGATTTAGAACATACCATAGACATTTGGGGGTTATGAACGATAGGTGGATTGAAATAGTTCAAAAGAGTAATTGGAAATGTTTGAGTTACTATCATGGACATACTTTTTGTTAGCTCAATGCTGAACTGCTGAAATCCTTATATTATTGTTATTTCGTCTCTGTCAAAGAGGTTTTAGTTTATAGTATCCTTTCTGAAGCACGCCACGGGTTCCGTACAACTTTTGAACATCATTGTTCATTGAACCATTGAGATCCTCGAAATTGTTGCCGATTTTGCAAATATGTGAACGGACCAAGTCTGCTAACACTAGCATTGGCAACATTGGGAAGCATCCCAATCCACACAAAACAAGTCTACTCATTTTATTTCATTTCCAGAATATCCCACGTCTTTTCTGTACGTTTTAAGTGATTCTATGTCTATATTAGTCGCAAATACGATCGAAATACAATACTGATACCTTCTTCCCCTCCCTTATGTAAACAGTGTCTCCCAGACGCCTACATCTTTTTAAAAAGCGTAAATTGGCAACACTGATGAGGTTAACTCTCACTAATCTCGAGTATGTGGTACCTCAGTTTGGCGTTGAGCCTGTGGGGATGCAGTCAAAACATAGTTCCATAGTTTCTGTGAAGTCAACATCTCTTCAAAATTCATTTTCAAAATAAGACAAATGACGAAGTGGCATCCTATTGAGACCCAAATTGCACCAGGATCGTAAACGTGATTTGTGGGATGCCGGTATCATGTTGTAATGAATTCGTTCTGGGAACTACAATTTCGTTTTTATTTTCTTCGTGGATATAAAAACAATAAAACGGAACTAACTGGTTTCAAGCGAGTAGGTGGAGGAAATAAATCACAAAGTTTGGATCGCTCTCAGTGACTGCTCGTTCTAAGAAATGTTCATTATACCCAAGCAGTCATTCAACAATATTTATGTGATGGCGTCTACATCAGTGAATGGTTGATATAAGATTCTTTTTTCACTCTCTCATAAGTAGAAATAATGGAAAGTATTACAGAAAGGGGTTTCGGTCACTCAAGCTTTTGATAGATCTCCCGTCTCAAAAGTCGCCATTTTGGTTCCTTATTTTTATCTTTATCCTAATCCTCTCTTCTTAATTCTTCAATTTTTTGTTTTCAAAAGGTGCCGATTTAATACCCAAAATGTTCATTTGCCGCCCGCCGACTGAACCGAAAACCGCCCTCAAACTCAATTTTGGTCTCAGTTGCGCTTGAACTACCTTGCTATGTTTGACGCTGAGCCTGTTACGTCTTACATCTCGCACATCCGACTTTTAGAAACTGTTCCCCAACCCATCATAATTGCTCTCTCCAGTTGAAGTTCCATTTTGACTTCATTGTGGAACTTTCCTCACGTATAACGCTTATTATGATCGAGTTAGCTCGAAATAAGAACATGAGTTACCGCCGATCTGCTGTTCACCCTTCACGCTACTTCCGATAAAGTTACTGATCAAATTACTCACCACATATCTACTCTTCTGTGAACTTTGAATTTTCTTCGCCTTTGTCTCTCAGCTTGAATCCTTCTTAATGTGCTGATATTATGCAAATCAGCAGAAGGAAGAGTCCCTTTCAGGTTTTGGAGCCGAGGTCTTTTTAACACAATTATCATCGCTCCTAAGGAGTTAGGATTAGCCCCGGCCTTCTAATTATATTCCATTCTCTTTTCGTCAAGAATTATCATGACTTTACAAGAGAGCTCTCCTCTGCTTTTCCCTTGAATATTCATCCTTCCCTCCCCATACCTCGGGCATTACTTTCGAAGGAGTACCCCTGAATGAACGGTTAATTCCGTGCTTTTGCCGGGAGGTCATTTTGCTTTCTCTTCCTCCAAGACTTAGGGTTGGGCTTGCGAATCCTTGTAGAACTCGCACAATTAAAATCTTTCAATTCAGCCTTGATTTCCATTTTAAGATTATTTCGAATTAATTCCCCTAGCGTACCTAGTTGTATGTTTCCGAATTAATCATCCTCACATTTCACCTTATGTAGTTTAAATTTACTGAGTGACTTCTATGGTACCTGCTGAGTTGCCTTAATCACAGACACTTCATGTTTTTTGTGGATTATAAGGTGAATGAATTAAAGAATTTTAATTTTATTGGTTTTTTCCACTATTATTCCCTTATTAGTATTGTGTAGGTACGGCAAGTCCCATTGTCCAGAAAAATCAACTTACCGGAAATTTGTGCTTCACTATTCTGACATCTTGTTTAATTTTGAGTAAAAAGTCAACAGAAGCATGTAATTTTTGTATTTTGGTATCTCATATCTGTCACACTTTTTTGGAAGTCTAGAACGACTGCCTCTTGGCACCGTAGTGAAGAAAGTACATGAGATTAATGAGAACGAAACCTGGTATGCTTTGGGGGGGACACATTTCATAAATTTTTGCGAGAGGGTCGTGAAGGACATTGGGCGTTGTTTGGTCTAATAGAAACTTTTAAGTATTAATTATTTGATGGAAACCGGCCATTTACTCAATTACTTCATTGATCGGTTTGGTCCAAATAATTGGAGTGGTATTCTAACGAGATCACTGTCTCTCAACAATAAAAATATTCTGCTCGCCTGACGAAGTTTTTAATTGGTTGATTTATTGATAATGCTCACATGTACTCTCCCTGAGCTAATTAAAAAGTAATACTTCCCGGTGTGATGTGACGTAGTAATTATCTGTTATCAATTTTGATTTTTTTTTTTTTTTTTTTTCAGAGCCGGATTTCGTAGGCTCGTTTGAAATCGGCCCGCACGTATTCTTCTTCTTTAGGGAAACGGCAGTTGAGTACATCAACTGTGGGAAGAGCGTGTACTCGAGAGTGGCTCGAGTTTGCAAAAGAGACACAGGAGGGAAGAATATTCTGTCCCAAAATTGGGCCACCTACTTGAAAGCTCGATTGAACTGTTCGATACCCGGAGAGTTTCCATTTTATTTCAACGAAATACGTAAGTTACCCTCGTTATTATTATTCTAGCAAGTACTGGGAACAGTCTGAATCAATGAATGTACTTAAAATACGAATTGGATCTGTCTTTTGCGACTGAGACAATAACTAAACTAAATTTAATGTTCTACTAATCCTACTAATCTAATGTAGGTGACAAGTCTATATTCAAATCCATCCGGTCAGAGAACAATGAGTGATCCGCAAATATGTAGTTTTCGTTTACCTGGTGCAGTATTGATGCAAGATTTTAATGTATTTTATTGAGTACGTTAATATTCTATTGCTATTGGCTTGGAAGACTTTTGTGTAGATTGGTATGAGGTGTTGTTTACGCCAAAACACCACGGTAAAGTTGGATCAGTTCCTCCTTTGCATCGTACCAATTCTACTAGAAAAAAAATGAATAAGTGGTTTAAAAAATGAATATCATATGAAAGATCGAATACTCGAGACCTAGATAGGTATTTTGTTCTTATTCTAAGTAACTTTGGGATTTTATTGCCATTTGATTATAATCGTGTTTATATTTTTTTTTTTTTTTTTTAGAGGGAATTTATAAAGTTCCCGGAGATGACACGAGGTTTTACGGCACTTTCACGACGAGTACGACGGGCCTAATGGGCAGCGCTATCTGCGAGTTTGATCTTGAAGACATCCAACGAGCGTTCAGCGGGAAGTTCAAGGAGCAGGCGACTTCGAGCTCGGCTTGGCTTCCCGTTTTGTCCAATAAAGTGCCCGAACCTCGCCCAGGACAATGTGTCAACGACACTGCAACTCTACCTGGTAGGAATTTACATGAAAAATATGTTAAATTATACTGCGGACGGTATGAATCACCAAGCTGTTTGGACGTGTTTGACGTTCTGAAAAATAACGTTGACGTTTGTGTGAATCACTGGTATTCCTTGTTTCTTCTCACGGATGAGATCATAAGCGTCGTTTTTACTTTACTTTTATGTACTCAATGATGAGTAGTATATTCCACGAAAACGTCTCTCCTTTACGTCGCAAACCATCACGACAAACCTGCGTACAATGTCTGCGTCTCCCTTACATGGGCATAACAGAGATCAGGGTCCCTGTCGACCGAAGTGCTTACAAATGGTGTTGCTAGAGGGCGCCTAGAACCATTGAGTACATTCTTTGGAATACGACTCGAGATAGTCCTCGTTTAGTGTCGGTTTGCTCGCCAGGTTTTTGACTTTTGGTGAAAATCAAATGAAACCTGAACGATGGTGAGGGGTGTATGTACTCGTTGTTTCAGCGGACGAAGAAGGAAGTATGACAAGAACGTAGGAGGAGATAAATTGGACTCGCAATTGCAATAAGAGACAAGAATTCGGACAGAAGGTTGGCAAAATTAACAAGTTATAGGCGAGATTCATCACACTGCTGGTTTCAGGAGTTGTCTCCAGTCGTGAAGGGGGGGGGGGGGGGAAATGCAACTCTGCGAGGAGACGGCGATCCTGGTTGTTGCAGCAGAATAATAATTTTTCCAACACGAGCACGGGAAAGACAGAAACAAGGTAAACTGTCGGTGTCAAGGAGTATATCTCACTCGATTTCAGAATAAAACTTAATTCATCAGGATGGAAAGCGGGAATACCGGGAGAGAAGAGCATACATTTCATGTAACGTTCCCGGTCAAATCATTGTGCTTAATTTTAGGGCTCAAATTGGTTCTTCCCGTGGGGCTAGGTGGCAGCACCTTACCTTAGGCCAGATTAACCAAATAGTGTCTTTTTAGGTATTCTTCAAAACGACGTGAGTTAAGGCTATCGCTCCGTTGTTTAGACGATGCGGCACTTTCAATTCCATCAACCCATCATCAAATGATCTTTCTTTTTAAAAGTTGATCGCGGTTTCTTCCTAGGCTCTTCTTCGAACGTTCCTCATCGAATGAAAACAATCATCTCGCACTTAGTGACATTCTGCTCACGAGTTTTGTGAGTCCTCTTGACCGCTAATTTGTTTCTAATCGTGCGAATTTCTCTCTTCTCAGATACGGTGTTGAACTTTATCCGTTCCCATCCACTCATGGACGAAGCTGTGGGCCATAGAAATGAGAAACCCGTGTTTTTCAAACGGGATCTCCTCTTCACCCACCTTGTCGTCGACATACTCAAGTACGATGTCTTCGGGGACAAGTTGGAGTACATCGTCTACTACGCTGGAACTAGTAAGTGACGTCTGAGCTCTAGTGCCCTTATTTTATTAAATTATATTTTTTATTTTTCTGTTCCAAATTCCGATTTGAATCTCGATTGGTAATTTCACGCGTCCCGTTTCTTTTTTCTAGATGAGGGGAGAGTGTATAAAATTGTCCAGTGGTATAACGACGAAGGAGACTCTCAGTCGGTTCTTTTGGATATCTTCGACGTCACTCCTAACGAACCAATTCGACTGATGGAGATCTCGAAAAAAGTAAGAGCTGCCACCTCGTCTTTGAAAAACCATCCTGTTTATCACTTAATTGAGTTTCAGAAATGTGCTCAGTTTACGAAATGATTTGTAAAAGCTTGCTAGTGTCAAATCTGAAAAGAACGTAAAATAATAATAATAATAATAATAATAATAATAATAATAATATAGAACAAAAACAAAACAACAACAACAAAAAGTTCAAAAGCTGCCAAATCGTTGCTGTTGTGAATGGTGACCTCCTTAATCTTGGGTGTTTAACGTAGGTATAGTAGAACCCGACAAACAACCAAGTTAAATTGGCAATTGAAACCACTGAAGGTGTAACCCGTCGTTTTCACGTAACGGGCTAGGGATCCAAAAATAGACCTAGGCGAATAATTAGTGGGAGACTAAAGACTTTCACTTACCGTCCGGAATGTCGGCAATGGTCGGTCATAGACGCCAAGTACACCTGAATTTACCAAGCTCTGAGGAATGGGGTTTCGTGATTGAAAGACAAGGGTTCAATATTGGCTTATAATAAACGCAATTGACAGAAATATGAAATACGGAATGTCTCGGCCGAGAAGGATATTGACTATTACGTAATCTAATTATTGAGTAGGCAGAAGTGAAGGGCTGAGGGCCAAATGAATTTACGGGATAGCTGAAGGCTCAGGAATGTTTGATTTAACAGAACGGTAAAATGAAAGTGATTTGTTAGCGTCCTCCCCTAGTTCCTTTCTCTTTTCCTAACGCACGGCAGACGAAATGCTAAATAATACGGTCACAATCTACAACTCTATGATCAGCTTTCTGGTGACTAAACGTCAGGGCTTGGGCCAGATTTAGATAGTTCGACTTTCGCGTTGCGAGGGTACGAGACAGAGTTATTTCGCCACTTACGTGCACCAACTTCTTGGGATGGAGACCACAGGGTGATGTTCTCTTCACGAGATAGAGGTATTTCGCCACTTACGTGTACCAACTCCTTCGGATGGAGACAACAGGGTGATGTTCTCTTCGCTGCTCGGCTTCGGTCAGGGGAACGCCGTCCAGGCCGGAGGAGGCGAGGCTCTTTCCGACGGAGGTCCGACGACTGGCGGTGCGTGGGAAACCTGGACTATTGGCCGTCGAATCGGGCGCGAACGGATCAACACTCGGGTCCGACGGGGGATTTTCAGTTCGTATAAGGGCCCACTGTTACGGGAGAGGAATTGGCTGATCTCCCAATTCCCGAGTTCTCACCCTGAAGGAACCACGATACACTTGTTCCCTCAGGTCACTTTCACAACACCGGCTTCACAAGGGGTTGATTTGCTTCGCGTCGGTTGTTCCGCTTCGATGTTCCGCCCCGAAACAGGTTGTTTCGCTGGGGTTGTTCCGCCCCGAAACAGGTTGTTCCGCCCCGCCCCTGCCTCGCCTCGTCCTCTCGAGATTATGGCGAGCAGGGGGGGCCAACCTCGTTTCGGAGATCCCAACTTTCCTTCACTTGAGTTCGTACACGACTGACTGATGTTCCTTTCCCCAGTCCGCTCGTCAAGTCGCCTTCCCCTCCTACTCCTCCCTGGGTGTCTCGCGCCGCCCATCGCCCAACCAATCCGATGAGGTCACGCCTTTCGCCCAGCTGGGTCAGGCGCTTGGAGGGGAGAGGGGCCCGATCCGTACCCCGCCGCCGAAGTTTCTTGACGGGGCCCTTGGAATCTGCCGCCCCGTTACACTCCTCCGATCTTTGGAGGCCGAGGTCTACCTCGGCAATTTTCCTTCCGGTGGGGGTGACTGGTGCGATGGGCATTGCGTCTGGTTGTTTGGCCGCTATCCATGCTTGTTCGCTACCGCCATCGCTTACAAGCGGTACAGGTTGGTGGTGGTCCTTCTCGTGTTCGGCGCGGGAGCAGGGCTTCGGGTAGGCAGGGTCCCTGGGCCGCAGGTTCCGGCATTTTCTCTCGCAGCGGTACGTTGTCGGCGGGTGTCGTTGCTTGGTGCAGACGGGCACAGGACGTCCCCACCCGTCGAGAGCATGATGGCGCTGGTGTTCCCAGGTGGTGCGATGGGCGAGATGTGTCTTCCGCTGGTCTTATCTTCTACTTCCCTACTATGATGTGAAACATACAAACCGGCCCTTTCTTTAGTCTCCTCTCACACTCAAACTCACACATTTTCCATCAATCGACGGCTCATTTGTCATGCAGACAACCTCTTTCACAAAGCCAGAAACTGAACAACGAACCCTAGATTTTGCTGCCATTACAAAGGGTTAAAGAAAAAAAAAAGGGGGGGGGGGGACCCAGGGAGTCCTGTCACGACTCATGAGGTACGGTCATTAGTAAAACAAGGTAAGTACTTGTGTTGTGCATTTTATTTCCAGATTGGGGTTCATCATGGCTTCGCCCTCGTCTGATGGGCTGCTGTTTTGGTGCATGGTCGCGAATTCACTTGTTAAATAAAAAAAAATAATAAATAAAGAAAAAATTATAGAACCGATAGATCACTTTCTTGCGCACCAAGGACCGATAATTTCCCCACGAATCGAGAAAGGACTTCCCAGTTGGTAAGAGCTATGACGGGTCTGGAATCGGGATGTCAATTGGAGCTGAAGGCTCCGGAACAGTTCCGGAACAGAGGGCCCCGGAACAAGTCCCGGAACAGTCCCGGAACAGAGGGCCTCGGGACAAGTCTCGGAACAGTCCCGGAACAGTCTCGGAACAGAAGGCCTCGGGACAAGTTTCGGAACAGTCCCGGAACAGAGGGCCCCGGAACAGTCTCGGAACAGAAGGCCTCGGGACAAGTTTCGGAACAGTCCCGGAACAGAGGGCCCCGGAACAGTCTCGGAACAGAAGGCCTCGGGACAAGTTTCGGAACAGTCCCGGAACAGTCTCGGAACAGAAGGCCTCGGGACAAGTCTCGGAACAGTCCCGGAACAGTCCCGGAACAGAAGGCCTCGGGACAAGTTTCGGAACAGTCCCGGAACAGAGGGCCCCGGAACAGTCTCGGAACAGAAGGCCTCGGGACAAGTTTCGGAACAGTCCCGGAACAGAGGGCCCCGGAACAGTCTCGGAACAGAAGGCCTCGGGACAAGTTTCAGAACAGTCCCGGAACAGTCTCGGAACAGAAGGCCTCGGGACAAGTTCCGGAACAGTCCCGGAACAGAGGGCCCCGGAACAGTCCCGGAACAGAAGGCCCCGGAACAAGCCCCGGAACAGTCCCGGAACAGAGGGCTACAGTGAGAGTGACGCTACTAAATAAATGAGCCAGTATCTAAATTTCGATTTTTGGAAAGAAAAAATCCTAGACACGGATTTGAAGTCAATTGGCTCCTCACTCGCTTCCTCACACTCGGGCCGATTTGTTTGTTTCTTACAATTTTAAATTTCGGAATCTACAACTAGCACAGTTTGAATTTCAAGATTATGGAACGCGACCCAATTCCTTCAGAGCTTTTTCTCACCAATATTCACCTGGTCAAGATCACTTGTTGTGGATACGACAGAAATCGAGATTTCTGAAAAATCCCACCGCTTGCCACCAAAAGATGTAACCCGTCGTTTTCACGTAACGGGCTAGGGATCCAAAAATAGACCTAGGCGAATAATTAGTGGGAGACTTAAAGACTTTCACTTACCGTCCGGAATGTCTGCAATGGTCGGTCATAGGACGCCAAGTACACCTGAATTTACCAAGCTCTGAGGAATGGGGTTTCGTGATTGAAAAGACAAGGGTTCAATATTGACTTATAATAACGCAATTGACAGAAATATAAAATACGGAATGTCTCGGCCGAGAAGGATATTGACTATTACGTAATCTAATTATTGAGTAGGCAGAAGTGAAGGGCTGAGGGCCAAATGAATTTACGGGATAGCTGAAGGCTCAGGAATGTTTGATTTAACAGAACGGTAAAATGAAAGTGATTTGTTAGCGTCCTCCCCTAGTTCCTTTCTCTTTTCCTAACGCACGGCAGACGAAATGCTAAATAATACGGTCACAATCTACAACTCTATGATCAGCTTTCTGGTGACTAAACGTCAGGGCTTGGGCCAGATTTAGATAGTTCGACTTTCGCGTTGCGAGGGTACGAGACAGAGTTATTTCGCCACTTACGTGCACCAACTTCTTGGGATGGAGACCACAGGGTGATGTTCTCTTCACGAGATAGAGGTATTTCGCCACTTACGTGTACCAACTCCTTCGGATGGAGACAACAGGGTGATGTTCTCTTCGCTGCTCGGCTTCGGTCAGGGGAACGCCGTCCAGGCCGGAGGAGGCGAGGCTCTTTCCGACGGAGGTCCGACGACTGGCGGTGCGTGGGAAACCTGGACTATTGGCCGTCGAATCGGGCGCGAACGGATCAACACTCGGGTCCGACGGGGGATTTTCAGTTCGTATAAGGGCCCACTGTTACGGGAGAGGAATTGGCTGATCTCCCAATTCCCGAGTTCTCACCCTGAAGGAACCACGATACACTTGTTCCCTCAGGTCACTTTCACAACACCGGCTTCACAAGGGGTTGATTTGCTTCGCGTCGGTTGTTCCGCTTCGATGTTCCGCCCCGAAACAGGTTGTTTCGCTGGGGTTGTTCCGCCCCGAAACAGGTTGTTCCGCCCCGCCCCTGCCTCGCCTCGTCCTCTCGAGATTATGGCGAGCAGGGGGGGCCAACCTCGTTTCGGAGATCCCAACTTTCCTTCACTTGAGTTCGTACACGACTGACTGATGTTCCTTTCCCCAGTCCGCTCGTCAAGTCGCCTTCCCCTCCTACTCCTCCCTGGGTGTCTCGCGCCGCCCATCGCCCAACCAATCCGATGAGGTCACGCCTTTCGCCCAGCTGGGTCAGGCGCTTGGAGGGGAGAGGGCCCGATCCGTACCCCGCCGCCGAAGTTTCTTGACGGGGCCCTTGGAATCTGCCGCCCCGTTACAAAGGTTACAAAAGAGGAACAACCAATCTAAATCGTACAAGGCGGAGTTTCTCGCATTCCAGTTGGAATCAAATCGCCTTTTCGAAGTAGTTTTATCCACTCTACTGTCGATATTTTATTTCTTCAGAGCCTTAGAACAATTTACCTAAAAGCAATACATTTTTTCCAACTGAAATATTTATTTATTCATAAAGCGAATTTGATTTACGTCTGTAGGAAAAATTAATTTATTTTATTCACTATACTCCTATTTACATTCATTCGTATAGAGCAAGTGGCACTGACAATATGAGTTTTCTTGTAAGCGTTTCTTGTTGCGTCCTGGACTTTGGCTTGGATGGGATTTGTATATATTATTTTTTATGGTTGCAGCATAAATCAATTTACGTGGCATCCGATGAGCGAGTCAGGCAAATAGATCTAGTCATGTGCAACAGGAGGTACGATAATTGCCTCAGATGCGTTCACGATCCATATTGCGGCTGGGACAAGGATTCCAATTCCTGCAAACCCTTCGCCCCTGGGTGAGTTGTGTTTTTTGTTCATGTCTGATTGAAGTTCAAGTGTTCTACGAAACATAACTTCAGTACCATTTTGTGCGCGACGCTGTCAAAAAACGAGGCAACATTGGATGCGATTAAAGGGCTCAATCGTCGTTTCTGGGTTTTTGTTGTATTGCGGTTTACCTATACATATACCATTTCAGGAAGACTGGCAGGAGTGATATTTTGTAGTCCACAGACTACGATAAGCGAGACAAAAAGAGTAAAGTGTAACAAAAAATCGTCACGGTGGAAACAGCGCATGCGTCAAAATCCAGCGAAATCAGACTAAAAGTTTGTAGAATGTAACAAAAATCGTCTCGGCCGGAACTGCGCATGCGCCAAAGCAATATTACTTCTTAATAACAAAATAGCATTGTCATTGTCGCTGTCGTTGTGAATTCATATATCGAATCGAAAACAAAATGGTTTTAACAAGTGCAGAGCGGTCGCGATTATATCGTGCTCGCAAAAAGAACCTCAAGAAAAAGTGCTCAAAAAACTGTAGCTGAAAGAGTGAAAATTCATCGATTAAAGAAAAAGATTGCTAAAAATAGCGATGATTGTGTTATTCAAGAGTCTTGGGCAAGTAAGATGTTTAAAAGCAAAATGGAGGATATCGATTTGGAAACGTGAAATATGCGATCGATTGTGATATTCGATATTCGATCTACTAGCATGCCTATTATCTTGAAAATTCTTGGAAGCCTCGATTATTACGAGGGCAAGAATTCGAAGAAAGAAATAAAATTTCGAAACTATTTTGGTTGTATATTTTGTTGAATTAGTTTCCTTACAATAGTACATATAGTGTTGAAATGTTGCATTCTTATACATGAAATTTCTGAAAGTTAGAAATTGTCTGTCGGCTATATTATGTCTCTCGCGCGGTCTTTGAATTTTTCGCAAAGAAGGAAAAAAATCAGATTGAGAACCAGACGCTTGATACTGAGTTGATACTTTGAGTACCTAAAACTATTTTGGTTCGGAGGCTTTTGGCCCCAAACAGTTTTTGTTTTTCCCCGAAATCCTGATTTCACAGCAAAACTGGTTTTCCACAAAACTGGTCGAAAAATATGTATCTTATACGGCGGTTTTTCGCCAGGAAAATATACAAAGGTCAACGTGTTATTTTATTTTGCAGCCTTCTGCAAGACGTGAGCAATAGCAGCGCCAGCGTTTGCGACAGTTCGGTGGTAAAAAAGAAACTGTCCGTCACGTGGGGTCAAAGCGTCCATTTGGGTTGTTTTGTCAAAATGCCCCAAGTCCTCTCCTCACAAACCGTGACGTGGTACCACTACAGCAAAGAGAAAGGGCGATATCAAATAGTTTATAGGTAAATGGCCGAATTTTTCGTTCGATGTGCACATTTATGCGCTGCTCTCTTCTGGCTTCTTATATATCGTTTGCTATGGTTTTTTTTTTTTTTTTTCAGAGGAGACAAGTACATCGAAACCTGTGAGCGAGGGTTGGTCATCGTTTCGGTGACGGAAGCTGACTCAGGTCGCTACGATTGCTGGCTTGGCGGTAGTCTTTTATGCGCGTACAATATTACCGTCGACACGCACAGGTGTTCGCCGCCTGGCAAAAGTCACGACTATCACAAAATATATTCGGACTGGTGCCACGAGTTCGAAAAGTACAAAAACGCCATGAAAACTTGGGAGAAACGACAAGCAGTAAGTTTGTGAATCTGAACAATCTTAACCCGAATGGCATCCCTTTCTACAATGTGTCTGACAATTCTCAAGTACAAGACATGATCTGCCCTGAATTAGTTATGAGGTTTGGGCTAAACCTCGAATTTTCAGCACCCATATTTCCTTGAAGCAGCATTATCCTGTCGTTAGAACGTTACCCTTGATTGTCGTGTTGTGTCGTTCCTATTAATCAATAAACTCTCCTTCTTTTCAGCAATGCGCTCGGCAAAATGAAACTGCCTCTAACCAAAACAACCATCCAAACGAAATTTACCACAGGACTCCTTTGGTGTGAATAGTGAATGCTTAGGACGTTCAAATGAGCTCTAGAAATTTTTAGTTTAATTAATATTATTGAGGCGTTACATTTGACTCTCTACGATTTGAGATTGTTTTGTGATACCCATGACCGTACTTTGATCCAATATCTTTGTCATCGACTAATTTTATTTGGCGTTTGTCGATAGTGTCTTCACTGCCATTTATTTAAACTACCCACTGTTGTCTGACAATCAGCGCTTGCCGTTTATATCCGTGTCCTCAACTCAGAGTTATCTGCCTTTATTGTTTCAATATCTCAAAATGAATGCCTCTTCGATAGTTTTGCGGTAGATTTTATTACGGTGCAAGCAAATTGAGTAGGTACCTTCTTTTTGAAACCTTTCCGAATTTCAAGTTTTCATTATTTCCATGAGAAGTACGTTCATGATTTCACACATAGGTACTTGTGTTTCAAGTCCAAGATGTTTCTTATATTTTAAATGGAAAATAGCCTTGCCTCTCACAATGAAAGACTGACAGTTCAAAGGCGTTTCCTCGGTGAACGAAATTTTTTAAATATTTTAATATTGCATTCGATTTCAATATTATCTATTCTATAATGTGATAAATTTAATATCATTAATACACATAGAATAAGACCCCGGGCCGTTTCGACCGGTATTAAATCTAAAAAATTACCTTCTAAACAAATTTAAAAAAAGATAATGTCCATTTTCGATACATTGAGTAAATTTTTAGATGACGAATGTACCTCAAAACTTTTTCCCTCAAACATTACGAACTTCATTTGTTTTGACCAACCAATTCCGTGTGTGGAATTACATACCTAGATTGCATGCGGAGACTAGATTCTAGAGCTCATAATGGTGCGAATTAATGTTGAACATTACATTAATTAAGAAATTTTCTTATTGAAGCCTCCGTTTTGGAGAATCAGTGGGTCTGTGATATGATCATTTTTAGTGATTTCCTCGGTTCAATTTTAACTTGTTTTAAATTCATTTTTCTTTTTTAATTTTTTCAACAAAGTGGAAATCAGTGGAATGTCAATTGGCATGTTCACGTGATTTTAGATTAGGAAGCCTGAGCGTTTTGTGTACAGTTAATTATAAGTCGATGTGTAATTTTTGATGTAGTCTGTTATACCAGAGTCCAACAGTTCCATCTGATTTAGCTAGCGTAAATTTCGTTTTCCTTTCGTTGTAAGTTTAAAATACCTATCGTCAAAAATGTAAATATTGCGGTCTTCAGTTGTTATTACGAATTAATGCCAATCTCGTTGATAGATTCATGAGTGATTCGTGTTGATTAGGTTAGCTCACTCGGCAGATTGTTGGTGCTGAAAAGATTGTCTTGCTGTCAAGATATTACCGGCGAACAAAGGGGCGTAAGGGATGAATTGACGTTTGTGAGCATTCGACGAGTTCGAATTCAGGCGTCAGAGTTATTATGGTTTCTTTTACAAAGAACGATCCTCGAATTTGTCTTTATTTTTGTTAAGGATTTTCTTCGGAGAGTTTTTTCCATGCCTGTAAAAAAACAAATAATAATAATCGTAATAATAATATTAATATTAATGAGAGAATCCTTTCTTAATCAACTATCATGCAAAGATTGAAGAAACATGAAGTGGCCAAATATCGTGTATCAGTCACAAAGTGTACATTGCCTATTTGGAGGAGTGTTGTACACACCAGTCATTCCTATTTCACTCATGTAGTTACATTCGCAGAGAATGAACAATTGATAAACACTAGTATTCACATATTTTGTACAATGCATAAGTGACAGGTTTGCTGCGTGTTAATTTTACGTTGCTTTTTTTCCTCACGTCCGAATTTCCTCGAAGTTCTTCTAAGGTTCTTAGGTGAATCGTTTCTTGTCTTCACAAGTGACAGTACCAGCTTTAATAAAAGCTCGAAAAATTGGCAATTCTGGGAAAACAATTCATCCTCCACAATAAATCTTAGCGAATAAAAGGAAAAAGCGATCTTTGAAACGATTTCACTCTGTGGAGTGGTATTCTTCGATATAGGTAGTGATATGGTTACTGAAATGATTTTCTTCTATTGTAAAAAGTTGAACATTGCGAGAGGAGGAGTGTACATACTTTACTAAACGTTCTTATTTATCGCATTTCCGTAATGTATTTCCAATAGACAAAATTTTATAAAAATAAATTTGAAAGAAAAAAAAGAAAAAGGCAATAATTTGTAAAGTGTAAATAACAGTTAGGTGATGCAATGATTACCGTGGACAATTAATCCCGTACCTACCTACTAGGAAAATCACTTAAAAAATGAACCGACGTTTTATCTTTCTAATTGATCAACTACGCTTCGATCTCTGAGCTTGTACCTTGTAAATGTGGTACTTCTTGGTTCTTTTTACTTTATGCTTAGTTGATTTCCAGGAAAAGAACAAATCAGTGTAATCATTAGCAGCCATAATTTACTTGTAATAAAACGGATATGGAAGTTCGGAATCATGTTTAGTTTCCCTTTTTACCGTTACGAGGCTTACAATTTATGTCTAGATAAGGAATCTATGTGGTGGCTGCTACAAATGGCTTTGTGGTGAGAGGATGTGGAATTGTGACTTGCACGAAGCCCTTAACCAGAGAACGAAGAAATTACGGAAGGAAGTACTCAAGATTGATGGACCTCGCATTCATGGGTCTCTGTGAGAAAAAGTTGAATTTCGGAGGGAATGAAAATTGACTTGTATTGGCGCCAACGGTTGACAAGGTTTGATTTTGTTTAATTATTTAATAAGTGAATAGCAATCGTCATTTTATAGAATATTATTTGTTCATTTAATTAGGAACCGGAGCTCATTCTCAAAGAGTACATGAAGCTGGTTTTTGCTTGGTCAGCTTTATCGTCACCCATACTTCTTTACGGGGTGAGCCACTTTCTGTTAAAAATATCCATTTGTGATATAAGAAAAAAACTGTACGCTGAATTGCCATTTCAATTTTGAAATCGGTTCCGCCTATCGTACTCTCACCTGATCTCACTGTTGGAGCAGTGTAGCCTCACTGATTATAAAATGTACTAAAAGCGCTGCAAATTATTTCACGGGGGTGGTTATTACTCGGACCAGGAGCATGGAGGAAAATAGTTTTTCTTTTCTTGACAGTTTTATTGCACCGAGTAGTCTTATTAGCAATATTGCGCTGACCTACATTACTCCAACTGTTTATTAAGACACACATTCGCACTGATAACTCCGTCCCATGTCCCTATGCACTTCGTCATTTTCACTGCCTACACTAGTTCCTGTGGTTTTCGGCGCTTTAGTCGCTGAATTAGTTCCTCTACCTTTAGGCTTCTTCGTTTACGTGGTGAGTCTTGCAAGATGGGTCGTGGCCCTCCGCTTGATGTCGTCGTCTACACTGTCCACTTCAAGTTCGCGGTGCAGAGCGTCGTTTTGGAAGTACAACGCAGCACAGAGTTCTGGAACCTCTGAATAATCTACCAGTTGGTTGGAGCGGTACAGCCCAACTGCGCACAGGACGCCCAAACTGGCTGAAGTTGGTTACTAACCTTAAGCCCGAACGGCTGATAGGAAGTTCACCCTCAACGTACATCTTTGAGATGGTTCCAGGGGGCCAGCAGACGGGATACCCCAAAGGGCAGCGCCCGTCTTTACCAGCCCCCTAGGGATGGTCAAGTTTATCGACACGAATGTGCAGTTTGTTTCCGATGGAAGGGGAATACAGTGAGTATGAGTGTCCCGGACTCATTCCAATCAATTCAGCGTCCAGGTAGAGAACGAAATCCGATGAGGTTCCAACCCGTGATTTCCGAAGTCTCTAACGATTCGGGGAAAGGCCCAACAGATCTTCAACAGAGCCGAAGCTTGTGTAGTCAGCTGAGTTGTGAAAAAAGTACGCACATCGAATTATAAGACGTTGCAATTATTTCACCAGGGGTTGGTTATTCTTCGAACCAGATGCATGGAGACTCATTCCAATCGATTCAGAATCAAATTTAGTGGAAAATGATAACCCACACGCCCCGGTACCAGCAATATCAAAAACCTACATTCGAAATTGGTAGATAGATCCCCATTTTGACCCATAACCTCTTCCGGTGGGCGCCAAGCGTTCCGGGACCCGTATCATTATATTCCAGCGTCCAAAATTTAGTCGAAAATAATACCCCTCACGCCTAGACCGTCAAAAATCTCGAAAATCCATTTTTTGAAAGTACAATTTGGAAAATCTTCCACACACCGCTCCTACTCTAAAATTTCTTCAACGTTCAAAATGAATACCCCACACCTAGGTACCATAATCTCGAAAACCCATTTTTGATAGGTACCCATTTAAACCACAATCTCTTCCGGTGGGCGCCAATCGTTCTGGACCCGTTGCATTGGATTCAGCGTCCAAAATTTAGAGGAAAATCAACATTTCAGATTTGAGAAAACTTTTTTACTCCCAAAGACGGCTTTGAAGTAGACACTTTGAAACGCCCAGAAAAACTTTTTGGGGCAAATCGGAGAGGTTGACTTTTTGCATGAAAATATACGTTGGTTATTCCTTGAATAATCAACCTATGAAAACGAGCGCAGTGTTCTCCATCAAAAATAGTATAAAATTGATCGATTGTAAAATTTTAAGCACGTTTCCTAGTTATGGACTTCAAAAACGATCCTACATTGCAAACGTTGTGTAGGTGAATAATGGTGGTCTTACTGTAATGGTGGTAAGTATCAACTCAAATTGCCACTGTTACTTTATCGCTTATCGTGTTGCTGATTAAACGACGTCGGTTGCTCGTTATCTTGAGCTATTTTCACGAATTAAATTTATTGTTCAAAATCTCTGACAACTACAGAGTGATGGTGGACGAGATTGTGTCCAATTTGAAGACCTATTGAATCGTCTTTATATTCACTATTTGGTGTAGTTATTTAATCTACTTCTCTATAATAGTCTTGTCCCTGGCTGGTGGCCTCTTTTCATGGTTAATGGTGCCACTACTTCTCAGTGTTGCCACCTTTTTCCATCTGTTCTGATGTCTTGGAACATAATATGTTCCATAATATGACTTGATATTATCAAGTCGCTAACGCCAAGTTTTAAATGTTGTGGGGGATTTAGATGATTGATGCCTGAATTAGCATTTTTTCCACTCATACTCATACAAATTGGGGTTTGTGTGAGGGACTACACAAGTGTTCTCCACTCTGGTGAGATTTTCGTGTAACAGAGGAACGAAGGACTTGTAGGGCTTTATAAAAAGGTAAGAAAGAAATGTCTGCTGTCATGTTGAGTTGGTAAAAAAAGTTCAGTAATAACTCGAATATTTCAGTGGGTGAGGGCGATTGTTGGCCGAAATCGGTAGCATTTGTACAAACAAAATTAACTAGCTGACAAAGACATGTAGAACAATGTACGAGTAGGTATCCGTATGACAAGTTTGGAAATGCATAGCTAATTACACAATTATGAGGTAAATATAAATGTCTCATTCCCTTTTTCGCATCTGTTAGATGGATTTGGTGGGTAGGTATTTTGTTGTAACGTACAAATAAGTATTCCGCTAAGTTGGAACGATTAATATCAGGTGTAGTTTGCCTTATTTCAGTTACGTCATTCTCGGCGGCTATTAATTTGCAGTATCGGAAGCTTGGCTCGATTTCCCTCCAGATTGCAGAGAAGGATCAGTAACAATTCCAGAAACGATGTTCAAATTTTCGACTTTGTCACGGAGGAAAAAGACAAACGGACGATCGGCTTTGAACGAAATGGGCGTGGCTCTCAACTCCGAAACTTCAGTAGCTGTGTAACGAACAAAATGAAATTAGCTCCAATGAAAATCTTAGTATTATGATTCCTGTGGCTAACGCAGGCTAGATAACGACGTACTTGTGAGGTAGTTGAAACTAGAATAAGTTTCATCCAGTTCGAATGTGACGAGCTGTACAAGCTCTTCCAAGAAAAGCCCGGGTTTCCCAGAAATCCCTGAGAGGTCGGCATTTTGATTGAAGATGTCCGTAATTCCACTCTAAAATACAATAGACGAATTTTAATTATGATGCCGAACATGAAATTATTGGGAACAACAGATTCTCACCACAACTTATCCTTTTCTTACCTTGATAAAAGCGTCCGTTGGTCGAGAAATGGTGTAAAACTTGAGTTTTGGAATGCAAACTTTGGTAGGAAGCTTCGTCATTTGTTTATCGATATTGTAGAAGGAAAAACCAGGAAGCTTTTTCAATAAGCCTTCCAATCCGTCTTCTTCGGAGGGTACTAAAACCAGCACAGAATACCTCTCTCCCTGCAATAAAAAAAAAAAAAAAAAAAAAATTCAGGATTTTTTCTATTTTTTTCACGAAATTGGCAGTTAAAATTTAAAAAACGTTGGCTACCTGATAAGGGATGTCTAGAGCTTGAGCATCCAACTCAGGAATACGCCCCGTTTCAAATTCGTCTTCAGCTTGAAGGTATTCGATGTTCTTTTCTTCAGTATTGGAGACTTTGAAAGGGTACAATTTGTCAGTTGTGCGCTTAAAACGTTTTGACCAGTTTCCTTTGAAGTAGAGGGCGTTGAAAACCATCATTCTGGACAGCTTCTTCAGGCTAGATTCTACCATTTGAAGGAACCCAAGTAAATTTAGAAGCTCTCACCAGGTCATCACATTACATTAAATCTATAAAGTATTCATGTTGTGTAACATCGTGAAATAAAATGCTGAATCTAAGTACCTCTTTCGGAGTCCATGGTGGACAGCCTGTTCGCGGACAGAGCTGAGGTGTCTCTCGCTGACCTTACGTCTAGCTTGGGGTAGCTGGATGCACCTTGCTGCTGACTGGAGTCTTCATCGGGCTGAGTCGTTACTTCCGTTTGACCATCAGAAGACTCCTTCGGACTCTCGGTAATTTCTGGCTTATCCGTCATCTGCACGGCGCTTATTGGTGCTGGAGACTTATCCTTGCTTTCAATTGGCTTAACTTTTTCTTTAATCTTCATGACGTTCGAGGGTTTTTTGACGTTTTTCTCTTCGCTGGAATCTTTGTCTTCGGCGGAATCCTTTTCTTTCGAGTTTTTCTCTTCAGACGACCCTTTCTCCTTGGATTCTGACTTCTCCTTCGAATCATCTTCCTTGGATTCATCACTCTCTACTTGCTGCAAGGACTCAGCCAAACTTGCATTTTTCATAGATTCACCCTGTGTTACTGTTCCTGTTTCAAGTGGTTTCTCTTTCTTAGTTTCATCCTCATCGGGGAATTCATATCTATCTACTTCTTTGACTTCTGTCAAGTAGTAATCTCTCAATATGGATCTATACGATTCCTCCACTGTGTAATTCTTGTAAACGTAGAACCAATTTTTAAACTCTGGCTTGTTCAGCATATCATGTGCCTAAAAAATTAAACAGTCATTCAAAAACCCACCTTACTACTAAAAGTTGTGTTTCCAAATAAGAGATTCGTATGGATTAACACCAGCACTACTTGAAAGCCCTTACACCAACCGGTCCGCATTTCTTCTAGATTAATTATTTTCAAGTGGGACCGCTGTAGAAGATTTTCCAAAATGTGTTTTAAAAAATGGATTTTCGACTGTCTAGGCGTGAGGGGTATCATTTTCGACTAAATTTTGGACGCTGAATCCAATGATACGGGTCCCGGAACGATTGGCGCCCACCGGAAGAGATTGTGGGTCAAAATGGGGATCTATCTACCAATTTCGAATGTGGGTTTTTGATATTTCTGGTACCTAGGCGTGTGGGTTATCATTTTCCACTAAATTAGGACGCCGAATCGATTGGAATGTGTCCATGTATCTGGTTCGAGGAATAACCAACCCCTGTAAATGAATATGCAGCGTTTTCAAACTCGTTACTCATCTAAGTTTGCGAGCAGTGCTGCTCAACAGTTCAATGTAGCAATTGAATCTTGTCATCCTGATGCAACAGAAAAAGGAGTGAAGGACTGCAAGTTCATCCAAACATTTCATGGTTTTTTTTTTTTTTTTTTTTCATTCTAATTTACTAAGTTTATAGTGTTTTGATGAATATCTTCAATAAAACTAAAGTGTAATAATAATGATAATTTGGTGATAAGTCAAAACTATGTAATGAAAGACAAAATTGTTCACTCACAGACATTTCGGTTAGAACGCGCTTGTATGTACTTCTAACAGCGTACGTGTCTTCTGGTAATTTCAATGAAGCGACCAGTTGATTCCTTGTGTTCTCCCTTGCTCCTTCCGTCAGAATAGCGAGGATGGTGGTGTATCCCAAAGGAGAGAATACAGCGTTCTTTTCTTTACCGACAATTGACTGTGAAAATAGTGAGCATTGGTAAACATATATGTGTGAAGCGAATATCGGACTTAGGTCATCAAAAAATACTGAAACAGCAGCACTCGCAGTGAGTAAGAATAATATTAACTTGAACTTATAATTTTTTCCGTCTCTACAATCTAAAACTTATCTTCACCATATCTTAAATCCACAAAATTTACCTGCAGTATGTTGACAGCGACGTCATTGCTTCCATCACCAAGGAAGTGTGCCCTTTGATTTTGGCGCACAGTTCTGGCTGAACAGACGCCTAAAATTACTGATATAACCCCAAGAGCTGCAAAATACGAATAGAATGACAGATTGTGATATTAATATTTATAATCTACTACTTATAATCACTACATCGAGGACAGGATGGCTGAAACATAATCAAATCCTAGCAGCGTGACCCCAGCATTGCGACAATTTATTTTAAACAAAATTACGTACGTTTCGTGTTTAAATCAATGCAATATTTTTAAAAACACTATAACTACCAATATTCAAGTCAAAAAATATATTTCCGCTCGTAAGCCTTCATGATCGTAATGCTTCATGATCTTCATTTCCTTTGAACAACACATTCTTAAACACGTTGCTGCATTTCATTTGGATTTGATATCTCGTCGCTGGAGTTCTCAACTCTTCTACTACGCATTCCGAACTGGTGAGGGGGAGGGGGGTTCAAGATAAATGTTCAAAAATTAATTAGCCTCACAAACAGGTTCCTCCGCCCGGGGCTAAAGTCAATTTAAACCGAAGGAAGCGGAATATAGAAACTACACTTCTCCTAGCCGATATAGATTTACCCTGGAAAGTTCTACAAAATATCATTTCAAATTGAAGGTTTATTGTTTTCGTATATATCGTATTTCTAATAAGATTGGTGATCCTATTACTGTTCGAAAACAACCTGAGGTCCGATTAGGTGGAATTAGATTTACTCTGCTTACTCTGTCCAACGTTTGTTCATCTGGAGCGAGTCAAATAAACTAGTTTGCACCCCCGCGAAATAAAATAGGACGATATTTATTTGCTATAACAAATAGTGTAACTTATATATTTTGTTGGTTGTACAAAAATTTCCATTTGTTTATATTCATCATGACAATAGTGGGCTTGCAATTTGCAAAAAGGAATTAATGAGAAAGCAGGAAAATGAGGGGACTGAAATTGTTGTTTATACTGTAATACTTACATTAAATACCTACTATACATATTTGCTAGTACAGTAAGAACTTGTAAAAATGCTCATTTTCTCCCAATTTTGAAGTTTTACGCTGATTTTGATGAGCTTTCAATGCGTATCTTCATACAAAGTAGGTAGACAGTGCTTTCTTCGGTTAAAAAAATGAATAGATAAATAAATAACAAATTTGACTTACCTAGCAGCTTCATGTCGAAGGGCAATGGACTTGACTGAAGAGATTCTCAAGTCCTCAATCCGGTTTTAAGCGTTCAACGGCCTGGTGGGAGAGACGAAGTTCAGGTTCGTAAAACGGCAAATATAACGGAATCGGATCGGGTTTTGGCGAATAGTCGCTTGAGCGTGCAGCATGCGACTCGTGCGAGGGAAACAGAAGAATGGCCCGAGAGGCTAATCTATCGAGCTTCTTGTACCCGGCTCAACATCTCTGTCCTTCTCCCTCACACCCACCTCCCAGCCCAGGGTAGTGCGTTGCATTAGTATTTTGATTGGTTCTCCATTAGCCCTATCGGACGGGCAGGTACTAAATGGAAGGGAATTTTTCTTCGAGAAAGACTAAAAGACTACAAAACCCTGTGGCGGGTGGAAAAAACCTTTTTTTTCACGGTTCGTTAGCCCAGTTTCACATTTACACTCGGTAAGGACATCTTATCTCATGACCCACCTACGACAAAACTAACATTTTTGAAAACGCTAAGCTCTTCAGAATATTGCTGTTTGCTCTGCTGCCACTTCCTTCCTCGAGAAGGCAACGGCGCGATTTCTACCTAGCTTAAGGCTGAGACCCTATGTTTCATGTAATTATTGGAATGTTGAAAAGAGTTTTGGGCCGTCTAATAGTTCTAGAGGCCCAAAACTCTTTTTTTATAATTCGGAAAACCTGCTTTTTGTCAACTGGAGAAGTGATGAAGTTATTATTGGTAGGGACGGGTTGACACAAACAACGTCTTGGGGTTGGCTAATTTAGGTTGAGGCTAACGTCGAATGTTGATCCCAAGACGAGGCTCTGCGTCCTTTCTGATTTGAGGAGTACCTAAGCGCTTGTTCTCGAACCAAAACACATCTCGAAGGCTTACGGGCAAATCGTCATTCTGGCTGGGATACGCTCCATGGTTGTTTTTGGGGAATCTTGGCTTTTCTCACATAAAATCCGGTCTTGTCAGATGAACATTCTTTGCAGACGAGTTCAAAGACGCACATTGGCGTTTGTCATTCTGCGAGCACTTGACTTTTTGGACAGCAGGGGTTGTTTGGCGACGAAATGTTTCACCCTTCAGAAACAAGGGGCAGACGTTACACCAAGACTTGTGATTTGCGGTCTGGGTACACGCTCAACTCTTCTCGAACAGCGATGGGTGATGATGTCGCCAATGGATGAGGCTTGTGTATATGTAATTGAGGAAAATCATGTGAAACTAACGTGTAACCTACTAATGGTAGCAGCTCTGCCTCCAAACTCTTGAACGGTTCCTGAAAGAAAACTTGAACGGTTCCTGAAAAGAAAACCTTAATGTATCGGTTTTATAGACCAAGCTGAGAATTTTCCCCGTGAAACTGTTTAATATTATTACATGAGTCGCCCCTTCCTCTCCCACCATCAACGACCCTGAAGTTTCTTTTTCCAAACTAAAACCCCTATTATGTTAGAAATTTGGATAATATACAGGATTTAATTTGAATAAAACCGAGTATTTCTTGCACTCAACCCGTCAACAAGTTTAGTACGGATGTATTTTAAAAAACAATACATATGCATCTTCTGCTAATTTCGCCTGAAAAAAAAATGAAAATCACGCAGTTATAGCAATAATTTCATTTTGAGTCACCACTAAAGCGGTTTTCTGACCATAAGTCTTAACATAGGTTTTAACACTCACTTTTGTTGGTTATTCCTTGAATAATCATCTCAAAAATTCACTCTCTCCGATTCAGCCCAAACATTTTTTCTGGGCGTTTCAAGGTGTCTAGATCAAAATTAGCTAATGTCCGCCCACCGTCCACACGGACTTTGGCAGTAGAAAATTTTCTCCGGATCCGAAATTTTGGTCAGGGACACGTTTCCGGCTCTATTTGGTCCTCGAAACTTTTCAGTCCAATCAGACTAAAGGGAGGAGGAGGGGGGGGGGGATCAAAATGTGTTTTTAGAAAAATGGATTTTCGAGATTTTTGGGCATCTAGGCGTGAGGGGTATCCTTTTCGACTAAATTTTGGACGCTGAATCGATTGAAATGAGTGTTCATGCTTTTGGTTCGAGGTATAATTAACTCCTCTTGATTAAATTTGCAACGTTTTTATAATGCGAATTGTTATATTCGATGTGGAGTGATCAATCGAGATCTTTATTGGCGTACGTATAATCTACATCGAGCCGCTTGCTCTTCGTGTCCGGTCGCCTTTTAGGATGTGTAGCTACACAAAACTTGCTTATCATCGTACTTTCTTCACAAGTCAGCTGACTGCACAGCTTCGGCCCTGGCGAAGATCTGTTGGGCTTTCCCAAATCTTTCGATACTTCGGAATCACGGGTTGGAACCTCATCGATTTTGTTCTCTGCCTGGCCGTCACCTTTCAGGTCTTCTGCTTGGTAGGGTTCCAATGAGGCTTCGGCTTCTGCAGAGTTATCTTCCAGTTTGGGTAACGCTTGCTCACTTATGACAACTGACGGTAGCTGCTTGGATTCGGCGTAAGCACTCAACAAATCGTGTCTGAAAACACTGTGACCGTGACTTCGTTCCTTGTGGACTATTTTATACTCTTTGCACTCAATTTCTTTTCTCATTGCATCTATTCTCTTCAGAAGGTCTTCATCGTCGAGACCATACTGTAAAGTAAGTAGCATTCAAATCTAAGACGCTTGACTTTATTTCTCAAGATTTTTTCCTACTTGCAGAGACAATCCATTGTCGCTAAATGAAGAGTGTCGCCTCCTAACCTCACTGACAGATCAATTTAGCCCGTAATTTGATTGTCGAAAATTTTCATTTTGCACTCGCTACTCCCGTACCAAGTTAGGAGTAACCCATTTTATTCAATATTCGTTTTCAAACCCCATGGAATATAGAGGACCTGGTTTGACCTAGATATGGAAATTGTGGGCCTATGATTCAATAAATAAAATTCATTCGCGAAATTGGTGATGGGCACTAGGGCAAAAACCGTTCCTCCTCAGCTCAATACAGCGCAAGGTACATGCTTCCTCCAAATACTTATTGAAAATAAGGGGGTTCTAGTGGGTCAGAAAATATCCGCTCCATTGATGTTTTTCGGAACGATTTTGGGACACAAACACCCGACTTGAAAAAATTCCCAGAATCTGTAAAAAAGTTTGGAGGAGAAGAGAAGCGTTTAGTTGTGGTAACACAACTCCCTAGAGATCTACTGTCGAGGGAAAATTTGTGAAGAAACTTCAAAACGAACTGCGGTTAACCAGAATATACAATCACTTTCCGACCGGACTTTACTTTACCTGACTCATCTATATCTGATAAACATGTTTCTTTTATATGAATCGATACAACCCCTTACTTTCCGTGCTTGACTGACACATTGAGAGAACAAGTCGTAGTTCACTTTACGAAGATTCACCATAGCGAGATAGGCCCAAGTCAAAGCAACGGTCCAGTCAAGAGCGTTGGATTCAATAAGCGCCAATTCCGCATCATCAATATCATCAAGCTGAATCAATATCAAATGAATAAAAAGTGGTTTTTGTTGTAACGCGACTAATGCTTAATAAGTAACCGGAATGTATCTGTTTCCATAAATTTCAGAGAGATAAAATGCTTGGAAAAAGGTGGATACTTGAACCATTACTCATGAACGCACCGTGTAACAAGCTATTCCAAGGCCAAGCCAGGCTGCGGGTGTTTGATGCTTTGTGAGCGTTTTCAAAAAACATTTTTTCGCTTCTTCTGGTTGATCAGTGTCCAAATAATGATATCCCATCCTGTGATGGTTGAAGAGCACGCTCATCTAAGTGACTGTTTGAATATTGTAAGATAGCAATCAACAGTTGCCTAATTCTTACCTCAAATGGATCAGATGTAAATCGTCTTCCCTCGTAGCTTCATTTAACACAAAACCGTAAGCCTTCATGGCTTCATCTCTATTACCGAGGCGATAGTAATTATGCCCCATCAAACTCCACACCAGTGGGTTCTATAAAGATTCGCACAAGTTATCAGTAGAGGAGATATTTATTTTAATAAGGTACCTAACTTGATGTACTATAACTCTACTTTAAGACGGCAGTTGTATAAAATGATAATGATTAATTATTGAAAACAAATATGTGCCGTTGTACAATAAATTGTTTCTCTTTGCAATAAAATAGCGATAGTTGTGATAACCATCGTACTCAAAACCACGACATCCTAGTAAACCTTCGAGGCAAAACAAATCGTAATAATTTAATCTGAAGCTCTTACTTCCCAATGCATCCTTAGTGCCTCTTCTAGATGGCGGTTGCTATCGGAAAAACGCTCCATGAGATGATGGCTAACAGAGAGATAGTATAAGAATTTCCATGTCCTGAGGTGTTTCCTGTCAAGTTCCTTAGCCAAACAGGTTTCCGCAAACTGAAGAATACGAACACAGAATTACAATCAACGTGGGATCAGATTGAATAGGTTAAAATGAGTTTTAAACTGATGAATCCGTATTGATGATTAGTATACGTTTTTTAGAGAAATTATTACTTACCTCGTATAGATTATAGCGCAAAAAATACATGGCCGATCGAAGAAATAGGTTTGTACTCGTCGGAACCTCATCCCAAGTGAGAAGTGGTGCTTTCACGTCTTCAAATGCAGGATGCAAATCTGCCATTGTTCTAACGGCTATTTCAAAAGAGGGAATGAAGTGAACGGAACGGTTGGGTGTGTGGATTGTCCACATAGATCATGGAAATTTGGAAAGAGGTGGTTATGCAGATCAATTTTGCTGAAATATCCACCGAGGTGGTAACGTTTGGCGAAATCAGACGTACGTGCGAATTTTTCGTATAAACTGAAAGGCACGTTGTTGTATGACCAGAATTGACCTCTCGTTGGCTTACCGAGAATCAATGTTGTGTCAGCCGCGTCTGATCTCCCTGTCAATGTGTAAAATATACACCAGGCGACCCATCCTTCGAGGAACAACGGATGAAAATCCGTCAAAGCGGAGAAGAATAGCTCAGCTCCGTCCAAATCGCCCGTTATTGTCAATAATACAGCGTACACCAAGAGCCTGCGGAAGTAAGTTTGCCATAATTATTTATTGAAAACTTTATTTTCCGAACATTAGGTAGGTACCACACAGCATAAAGAACCATTCATGCAGAACTACACTAGAGAATTGTACGAAGCAGGATAGTTCTTTTGTGAAGGCAAATTTCGTTGACAGCCGCATATTATGGGCATCAATCGAACTCATACCGGGTAAAATGGTTCTTCGTTTATTCACTGCAAAGATTTCTGGGAAGAGAGAAAAATCTTGAATTGTATCAGGTCATGTGACTAACTCTCCTCTCTTGTAGTCGTTTTCCTGAACTCTAGCGAATTTTTAAAAAAGCTCTTGCTTCCTCAATCAATACTATAGAATTCGTTTGTGCCACGTCTAGATCGGCCACTATGTAAAATGCACAACCTTCTTAGGTAGAATAATATTGTACATAATAAAATACAAAATAATATTGTATATGTACATGAGTTTCCAGAAGAATAGTAAACAAATAAAATTATCGCTGTATCGGTCAGACAACAGGTATGATGTGCCAAAAAGAGGCATAATAATTATTGTTTAGTGCGGGCCAATCTTGACATTGACGTTAAAAACTTGCAAACAATTTTTTTGGATAAGTTTCAAATCAAGTGCTATTAGGTAGTTTAGCGAAATGGTAACAGAAACAAGAAGAAGAGTGTTTTGGAGGGGAACCTGCTCAAAAAAACGACTGAACTCGACTGAGAGTTTGGTCGGTTATGTGTCGTCACAGACAAGTTGAACAAATTAAAATAGTTCCTTCATCGCTTCAAATCACCGAATGAAGGATGCTTTCTAGTTAGAGTACCGAACTTTACGCTAGATGAAAAACAGACTCCTTTAATTTCAAAAGTCAACTTATATGAGCACCTCGGGCTCTTCATTGAATGGTGCTCGATTTTGAAATCGGTAGTTCTAACTTTTGTAGCGTTGCAACTTTACTTGCTACCAACGTGATATTATGTTTCGAATATATTTTAGAGAACTTCGCCTCGCCTGGTGTTTCAATGCCGATTTATTTTGAAACGTACGCCCATATTTCAACGGGCTGAAGAATTAGTTTTGATCATCAAAAAACTCAACTTTCAAGATCTCATGATTTTGCCCGTGGCTTTAGTCATGATCTACGAACAAGATTTACTTTTTCTCGAAATTGCCTCTTATTCCTGAGTACTATAGGGTGTTTAATTAAGTACGCAGTTTTTATGAATGCAATATATCACCCAAAATCGCTGCAAAATTTGAAATGTCCCCATGCCTACAAAGTGGAAACGAACGAAAATCGGAATGATAATAGATAACGAAAATGATAGGATCAGTGCTGACAATCTTTAAACAGAAAATCCCTCGCAATTAAAAAACTGCGTACTTTATGGAAAAATGTTTATAAAAGGACAGTTAGACAAGTTAGTTCCTTCTGATTTTAACGATTGCGATACAAAGATTTGTGTATTTCTTACCCTTCCTTGTGCCTAATGCTCAATGACAAAACCTCTTTGGTCGCCTCCAACGCCTCCGAGATGTTTCCGAACCGAAGAGCGTTCACCGCATAATCTAACCAATAATCTGGGCTCCTCGCGTTCTCTTCTCCCTCTATCCTCTGGAAAGAGGAATAAAAGAGGATTTGTCATTGGATTGGTAATACGAGTACATGGACGCGGAATGATATATTCATCAAAATGGAAATTGCTTCTGAATTAAATCCTCTTTGCGAGACTCCGAACCGTACCTCTAGGGAGCCTACAATTGGTTACCTGATGAATTGACCATCGTCACATCAGCTATTGTGAAATGTACCCTGAAATCGGGGTTGATTGCTTTATTTAAAATTTGTATCCAACTCAATCGCTAAAATATGGGAAAATATGAAAGGTACAGTCATTTTTATTCACCCATTTAGGACTAGCAGGAAGATGAGTACACAAGAGTAGGGACAATAAAAATCGCCTTTTACCTACCTCAGTTAGATCATGAGAATTTTCAATATTTTTTTTTTTCAAGTACGGTTTAAGAAAATGTTTAAGCAAGGAATGAGGCAAAGAAATGTCTACGTCTTCTGCATGACGTACTAACTAACCACCAATTATCGTTACGTTGCCATCGGTTATAGAATTTTATATATTAGCTTATGACTTATATATTTAGCTTACTGACTACGACTAAAAGCAACAATGCACCAAGGTTTTTTTTTTACCAACAGGTGTTGAATTTGTATAAACATCAACGTTTCTCTCACTCCTCCGACACGGCGAAATTAAATTCCCAACCTTCGTTCTTGTTTTTCACAGTTCAAGACATTAATTTCTACGCGAGCATCAAGACTAAAATCGTTCGTTTAAAATGATGAAAAATGAAAAATGTTGAAATAGTTTGTTACTTAAAAAACAACCAAGACCAGGTAAAAAAAAAAAAAAAAAAAAAAATTTGGTTGGAATGGAATCCCGGCTCGAAAGTTCTAATTTAATTACTGTTTCAGAGCTATGGGTAAAAGAGGGTTATGTTAACCCTACATGTCTACACTTTTAATAACCTAAAAATATCTTTTCTAAGGGTGTTTTTTTCTTTTAAGAGACTAAAAAAAACATGTTTTTACCAAGGTTTGCATTTTTATTCTAATAATACGGGCCTGTCTGCTCGTATAATATTATACTTGTTTTAATTTTGTGAAAGACGTATTGATAATGTCTACATCTGGACGGTTTTACTCACCCTCGCAGCGTTTCAAGGGAGTATGGAGAAGGTAATTCGTGGGGCAGTCTGAAAGGTCTGCTGGAATCTAGTATTGCAGGGTGGAACGAAGAAATTTATGTGGGAGAGGAGTTAGGGACAGTCTATCGAATTGCTAAAGCAAGATGTCCGACCTTCGCCTACGTTCCTTGAGGGGTCAGACCGCACAGTCTCAGCGCTTCAATTATGTGAAAGTCCTCTCATTCAACACCACACCTGAATGAGGCAAATCGAAGGAACCTCCTATGAGGATCTTCTACTTCAAGTGTCTAATCCCACCCCCGGCCACTGCACCGGCCCTTCCTTTCAGTCTGCAGGTGCACGAGTGTGTGCACAAACTACCCCTCATCACTTCAGGCCCCTTCTCCTGCTTCTGCTCCCTCGGCCAAATCAGCCTCCCCGGCCAGGAGACAGGGCCGTGAGTCGGAATGTTACCGACTTTGTTTTTCTCTTCTTTATCATTGTTTACTTACACCAAGCAAAAATAACACAAGGATATCATCTATTTATAAGCAATGTCAACCTGAATGAATTGTTCAAATGTCGCTGGGGTGTCTTGTTTTAGACTCAACGTACCTGGAAACCTTCTTCGATTAGATAATCCGGTAAATACTCCTTTCCACACGTAGGTTATAAACTAAAGGTGAGAGGGAGGGTGAGTGTCACCAACACGGTCGCATTGGCCGTCAATCAGCGTATTGCTTGAGAATTGACGAGGCTCTGGGAAGAGCCATCAATCAAAAACCGTCATCAGATTCAATCAGGCGGGTGAGCCGAGGGGAGGAGCCACCAATGATTAGGTTGGCGGTCTATATAATCCAAACGCTGATCCCCGCTCATAATATTCTATTATGTACGAACCCACTCTGCGGTTGGATCGCAACAGATGATCCCGGGGCCTCTCATGCCATTCCCAAGAGATAATAAAATAATTTCCCAGCAATTAAAGGGTAAATACCAGTGAATACTCTCGTTGGTAATGGTGCCTCTGTGTATACCTTATTGCTGATGCACAACATATTTGGTAGAACAATTGATCATGCATCTCCTCGCTAGCGTTAATCCCCAAAAAAAATACCGACAGTTACTTTTTAGGTTTTTCCATCGCCCCAACCATCCATTGCCCCGTACCGTTATACTACATTGTCTCAGCTTTTAGTATGATTTATCGTGTCACATGAACACGATCAATGGTAGATTCTGATCAATTTTGAGCATAGCATAAGAATGTTTGGTTCAGTGGTTCAATTAATTTTCCCCTTCCTTCTTTTGAAATGTCTAGTTAAGACGCTCTTGGGCAAAATTCGTTACCTATTTGGGTGAAAAAACTGCGTCTTTCAATGTGACCGAATACAAACCGAGAAATCTGTGACGAGACTACAATATTCTACAATAAAAAGGCCAGCCACTATTTTCACTTCTTTCCGTTGTTCGGCAATGTTACGAATATGATTGCGCACCAAGTCGAATGCGCTCTACTCCCCCATTCGAAGGGAAGTTTGTTTTTGCGAGTCCAACTAACTCTTAACGCAGTTCCCACCAAAGTTTTTGCCCCTTTCCCGGCTCATTTTTTGCCCGCGCTAGCTTTCCGCGTTCCAACCCCAAGAGGCTTTTAGACATCTGAAGAAGTTTGATGTTCCACCAGGGCCCGGAAGCGGACGTTTTAAAAGAAATACTGGTTGTATACTCCCAACGGGCATTTCTATCTGAGACGTGTTGCGGTTACAATTTTCTTTACGTCCTTTCGCATCATGCCCATGAACATCCCAAGCACAGATATGATGCTCAAATCTATATATCGACATTTTTATGCGTGACCATGTTTTTTCCTAAAAAAGCAGAAGGCAATCAGTGCCATAGAAAAACCTCATTGAGCTAGCGGAAGTGTTCACCTACCTGTCCACTCTTCAAAAGAACCATAACCACATAACCACCTTCTAGAGCTCGGAATGATAAAAGCCTTCGAAGTGACAATACAAGCTGACAAAAATAACAATAATGTGCTAGAAACCACAGAGATGCAGCTAAACATTAGAGAAACGTGGTATGTAAGTACGCCTTCACCTGTAGGGCTTACTTGGATGCTAGTCTGTGGTGGTAGCTAGCTGGTAATCAGCGATGATGATGAGGGAGAGAATAAACGTTCAGCATGACCCCGAAAAATAACTGGATGACTCAGTCATCGATCTATCTTTTTTGTTTACCAGCGTCAAAGAGTCAACGATCTAGACACTTGACACGATCTGCCAATCAAGAAAACACCGTTGAATGTTTATTCCGTTCGTGAACGTTTCGACTTATTCCAAACAGTAATGCTGCCCGATCAAACCAATTAGGGAGATTTCCTTCCTCAGAATTTCCTTTCTACATTCAGAAAGTCTTGGCTGTGTTACCATTTACTCAGCGGGAAACATCCAAATTAACACTTTTTCGCATTAAAACGCATAATTTTTATGTTATTTATTCATTTATTTTGTTAATTGTTTAATCTGATTAAACTGTTGGATAACTGACGTACCACCTTCTTGGGTATTGGAACGTTTGAAGGACATGCCATTTTCGAGCTTTCTCTTAAAAATTGTCTCTACTAATAGACCTATCTTGTCTAGGCTCTAAAGACATTGAAAAAAAAATTGATGTTCTTCCTACCGGTTTTTTCAGACTTGCCAACGTGCGAATTAGCAGAGTTATGGCCACATCAAATAATATAACTTTCAGGAACCAAATAGTGTTGCAAATTAATTGTTGTGGTGCGAGTTCAACTGTTACACCCTGTACTGGTAGCCTGAACTTTCACTCAGTTCATGTTTCAAATAACATTTTGTATTCTATCCAATTCTAATCTCCTGCAGAACTATTCTAAATTGCATGGGTATTTTAATACTAAACTTCTACTGTCTGAGCATGTGAATATTCGATTAGTTGGAAATTAACGCGCATGCTACGTTTCGGCATTAATTGTGCCTAACTTCTCGCTGATCAAAAAAGGTCATAGGTTTCTATAAGTTTCTTCCGGGGTTGAAGTGATGAGTACCGTTCCAGGTGGGTCGCATACTCATTTCCGCACGGCAGCGGAAAAAAAAGAATTTAAAATGAGCCTATTGCATACCCAATTTGCAACTGTCGAGTCGCAATAAACTGATAAGTCTGTGAGGGAGAAATTGAAGAAAATTCTAGCTAGACCAAATTATTCATGTTTTGCAAACGCTCAAAATCTTGGCAATAATTATGCGAAGCGAGGGAACTACGCGTTAACAGTATACAAGCAGCCACATTACCTTCAGTAAATAGTATTTTGACTTTTCGTATTGCCCTTGTTCTCTGGCCTCCGCGGCAAAAAACAGCAGGTCGGCTTGAGTTGGAAAGCCAATTTCATCTAGATCTTCGAAATAACCATTGTATTGATAGTCCAAATCGTGCATGTTGATTACTTTGTACATATCTTCGACCACCCTTCTGTATAGGGCCGAAATGTAGTTCTTGAATTTGAAAAAAGGGAGAAAAAAGATGCTTTTTAGACAATTTTCTAGATTAAAAACCAATACTGCCTATTTTAAACTTAGGAATTTAGAAACCTTCTTCAGATCATCATTTTCAATACCAAAAACATGGGGGTCTACCCACAATACGTGATTCATTATATTTAGCATTTTACTGGGCACCCACATTTCATTCTGTACAGTTTAAATACACTCATAGATACCAGTTTTCTATATTTGAGCGGAGATAAAATTTGATAAGATTGTTGGAACAATTTGATTTCGGGTTGAAGAAGGTGATATACTTATACATGAATATCGTGAGGATACGTTGCGATCTTACCTAAATAGGTGGCCACTGCTAAATAGTGATACCTCATTGTTTTTTTTTTAATTCACTCTACATAAAGTAGTTTTAATTTATATGACACGCCATACAGCGTCAATACTTATTTACCAATAATTCCTTAGGGTGTTTTTCCCCGTATTCAGGTGCGCCTACGACATCGATAGCATACTTCGTAATGATGTCTTTCAGGGTTTCCTGGATTGCAGCCAATGCCCCTGAGTTTTCTATGTGCCCGTAGAACTGTTTTTCATCATAATTGAGGAATGGTTCCACGAAAGACTGTCTCAATTCTTGATAATCCTGGTTAATGGCACAAAATCGGAATGTTAGTTTTGGTTAGTATTGGAATAATATTCAATTGTATTTATATATGCGGAGAAGCAGATTCCCCATAGAATAGTGACGAGATTCGTGACCCACAATGTACGACTTCCATTAGAACATTTGGTTTTTATGACAGGAAATCTGAAATTCGGGTTATAGAGTGCATATTTGGGATTACAGGCTATAATTTATAGCCCTTTAAAAAGTGAAGATTAAGACAATTTGCTCCTGATATTTGTGTGAAAACCCATTTTTAAAGGCCAAGTTGTATGGGGTTCCATGCGACGTTAGACGTTAAATCGATTGCCACACATCCTAGTTTTCCCAAAATTCAGGTGACCTCGTACGCACTATTCTCCCCACAGTCAGAATCTTCTCAAGAAAAATAAACTATTTAGGAATGATTTGATGCATCAAACAATATTTTGTTCTGAGTTAAGAGAATCAAATAGAAAAGTCGAATAAAGATTAATTTCAATAAAATTATCCAAATTTAGAAATTTAGAGTTTCGACTGTCCTGACCTTGTACTCTTTATTAAGGAGTTCGATTATCGTCATCATTCCGTTTTCAAAATGTGATTCAGCGATCCTGCAAAACGTGTTCTTCTGAGGGGTGGTTTTCGCCAATTTCAACAGGTCCTGTAAGCTGAAATACCTCCGATACATATTGACTTATTCACGCGTCGACTTTTACATTGTAAGCCTCTCTCGAATTAAAATGTGTTTGAATTATTATGATTTAATTCGGGTTTCTTCGGAGAATTTGGAAAGGATCTAGCGAGAGGATACGGGATGTAAGTCCAAGACTTACGACTGAGCAACTAGGGATACCAAGGATGAACATAAAATACATTAATACAAACCAAATTATAATTGAAAACAAGGACTCGTTGCCAAGGAAAATATGCCTCAACCTGGGCTAGAATTGGTACAAGACAAAGTAATTTGACAAAGTAAATTAGACAACATGTGGAGCATAAAATGTACAATTAATACATGATACATGAAATACAATTTAATGAACAAGTGCAACGATACCGGCTGACGAAAACGGCGTCGACGTCGAAGGAAAAACAGGAGGGGGCTCGCTGTCCCGCAGGTACACAGCGAGGCTTATTAACTTGAGTCCTTTATCTCATGGGGAAACACAATATTACACCTTCGGTCGACTTCAGCACGGTCGCAGAGTTCACTTCAGAGCGAGCACAGGACGAAGCCAGGATGGACTGAGTGAGAAATCTCTTGCACGACAGGGTTACAAAAATATATGCTCCAACATTTTGGGCCCCCCAGTCGGAGGGGCACAACCGCCCGGTTGGGCAACTTAGCGACGAGTGAGCGCGGGGCCTCTCTCGATGTGAGGCTCCATCCAGGCAGGAGCTGCGCGCGCATTTGGCGCATGCTCTCTCCCTTCTGGCCTTCTGGAGGCAGCAAGCCTGGGGGCTTACAACATAACTGAGGGATATAACAAGAGATATAACGACGTAATCACCTATGTTATCCATCACTAACACCAAATACTGACCATGCAATTGTTTCTTCTTCCGTTTTCTTTGGCACCAATGGGTTCAACAATGCGACTTCCACAATAATGTACACAGGTCGCCCATCTTCAGTAGATATGGGGACAAGTTTAGGTAAATCGTGATTAATTACCGCTTCCGGTATCTGTAAAACATCTTATTTGAAGTACTGCTCATCAAATGTGATATTTATGTGAGTCAAAATTACTTTACTGGGCCAAAACATTATGTGGCCAGGACTACTCGAGTGTGTAATAAGTCCAGTCTGAACCGAAAAAGCACTCGGCTTGGGTTAGGTTATCGCGCTCCGGACGAAATGAAAATATTGTTTAATAATCTTTTGTGCTCTGATAAAACTGCGGATCTCCCTCAGGGGGAAAAATGAAGCTCGATCAATTTCATGAACTTCTAGAAAATTAATTTGATATTGGAAACGGAAATGAAGTGGAAAATCAACAATAGGTATTTATTTTACCATTTTCTCTTCAACTTCCCCCTCAGTCTCGTTACCCATTTCTCCTTGATATTGTGGCAGAACTCCGGTGCTCTGGCGAGTCATGGTCGTATTTACCAAGCCAACTTGAACAGAATGACTAGTATATAAGTTCAGTTCTTATATAAGATATTTTTGTGATTGTTAAGCAGAAAATATGAGAGGGCTACCCCGGATACAATTCAAGGAAAAAATCATTGCGCCCACACAATCAGTGAGTGTTTTCTCTCTACTACATTGTCCATTATGTCGTTACCTGGTGTGATAGGAGCCGCGATTCCAACAGGTGGTGGTGGTAGAACGTACGTTGGCGGTGAGTTTTCCGGTGGTGGCACTAAGTAACCCATCAGTGACTCAGACAAACCCCATTTCATAGTAGCTTCCTCCTGATTGTATGCGTACAGTTGACATGCCGCTCTAGTACTTTTTACTGCAGCACAATCAATGTTTCAAGATTAGTTCCAATTATCATCCAGGTACGCGTCGATCTCCCTTAGCTCGAGAAAGTGTAAGAGTGATTTCGATACTAGTCGTTGCCAAAATCATTGCTGACGATCTTACTGGACAACTAGACCACCTACTGCCACCATTTTACTGGTAAACTATAGATCCATGAATGTGAATTGGGTTCATTAAGTACTCACTACCAGGAAACAAGAGACATGATAAGTCTACGTAAGCGATGAAGTGCTTGATGTCAGGGTTGGCCGGTTTTCGTTCCCTCTCATCAGCTACTGCTTTATTTTGTTTGGCCTCCTTCACCGAACCAGTTCTGGAAGGCCGTTTCCCAGTGACTGATTTCCTTCCTCCGCCCCCAGCTCCTGATTTGGACTGACGTTTCATGGACTGTCTCTTCCCTGGATTGGACTGGCGCTTCATGGACTGTCTTTTTCCTGCGTTGGATTTTCTCGCAGCCGATTTCTGGCTGCCGCCACCGGCTTTGGATGCCCGTTTCGCTACAGATTTCCTTCCACCTGGTGCTTTTGACGCTCTCTTGGCTACAGACTTCCTCGTGCCTTTCATTGATCTTCGGCCGCCTCCCGCGCTACTAGTTTCAGCCGTAATACTTTTTGGTGAGCGCGGAGTTCTCGGGGAATTAGTTGAGGTTTCATCAAGCTTTGGTTTATTCTTTTGGAATTTGAGTCTCTCACTAACGTCGATGGGCCCTGATGGAGACACTGATACCTCAACTGGCCACACGCGATACCTGTTTGAGGAATAAAAATGGAGATGACAGTACTTTTGCAAAGAAGAGTGCTAAATAGCCAACAACCGGCATCTGGTGCCGGACATAGGTGAAAGAGCGGAAAATAGCATAGAGATAAGGTAGTACATTTTAGACGGTTATGAATATCCATACTATCTAATCCGTGGATGAGTGAGTTCGGGAGAAGGGCAAACTGGTTATGATTAGTGGTGGAAACGTTAACAGGGTAGTTTGGGAAACATGTATGCTGTAGCACCTTCATATGTCTTCAGGACATAAAGTGACGTTCACGTACAAACATTTTAACGAATTCGAATCAACATAAATATTTTGTATTCAAATACGTGTTTTTTTTAAATATATAAGATATATCGTATATTTCGATATTCAAGTACCTAATCTCTCACTCTCATACCAAAGTGGCAAATACCTACTGTTTGATTCCATTTTCTGGGCATCTGCACCAGATCTACAGGACTCATTACAAAGTTCTGCGAATTTGCTGAACACTTCCGGCTAATATTGAAAATTACTGTTAAAAAAATGCAGGTTGATGCACCCTCTCACTTTATAATTGTTTCCTTCAGAAACGATTCGTGTTTCGACGTCAACCATATTCTTCTGAGTGAATTCCAGTTCACTCTAGGTTCCTTAGCGAGTGGGAGTTTGGTAAAATCAACCTTGATTTTGTCTTGATCCTTCACATCGTCGAATTTATAATTGATTCTGGGAAAGAAAATGCCTCTAACTCTTCATCAAAAATTTGGGATTTTCTCACGCTTCATGTGAATTTAACAAAACTGCTGATTAATCCGTGTCACTGTTGGATTGCGTAAACGAGTTCTAGAAAAAACTCAACACCCTGGAGACGGTCTTAATAAAAAAGTCATGAGGGAGTTACTGTACTAATGGTTGTTCAAGAATTCGTGTATCAGAAAACGCTTCAGGGAAACTAAGTTTGGGAATGATTACTTTTGGTGGAAAGAAATCTGAAATAACCGCTCGTGCTGGACTTTTATGTTACCTGTATTTAGTTAAGCATGTTCTTCCTGGCGAATTAGATATTGAGTACCATTTCTTCCTGAAGTTGATATCGACGTACTCCTCCACGAAACCGTTTTCAAAATGGAGCAATTGGAACTCTCGTAAATCCTGAATCAAATTGGAAAATTACAAAAAAAGCTCACGCTTCAAGTAAATGTTTTCAAGTTCCCAGTTTTCAACTCACATTTGGCTCGACAGGCGTCAGTGGAAGGGGTATAGTCGCATAGTAATGGCTGTTGGGATGTGTACCAATAGGAACAACGTTATTGTACATTGACTCAACAGTGAAGAAAGCTATGTTTTCGATTGGTGGTAGAATTGTTGTGATCCCATCGATATCGATCAATCGAATTTTCACCAGAGGCAGCGAGGTGTAAGGCCTAATGTCAGAACCCGTTAGTTTCTCGGGAACTTCCATCACGATGTCTTCTTCAATTCTGGATTCTCCTGTCAATCCAATATCGCTCGATTGACGCTTATTCTTCGTTGTAACCACGATCCACGATCATATCATCAAAGTTCCAGGAATGGGTGCAAAAGTGGAAAGACGTGCCTAACCTCTAGTTTGGAGAAACTCCCTAAAAATATCAACAAAACTCATAGACACCCACGAACTGATGATTGGAACACAGTCGAGTTTGGCGTAGGTTCCACTTTTTACATCGACAAAACCGATTGTTTACCGGAACATGATTCACGTACCTTTACATCCGTTATCTGCGTATCTTTTCCAATTAATTTTAACATGACTCACAGGTGAATAGGACCCACATAATGCATCTGGCTCACCTTGCAGTATCGGTAGCAGGTCAATATTTCCTTTGCCTATTACATTCGTCGAAGGTGCGCCGGTGGTCGATGTTCTGGACCCAGTTTTGCTCAAGGTTTTCTGACCAATTTTGACAGAAACCCTTCTCGACGTAGACTGTCTCTTGGCCAACGATTTCCTCTTCACTGACGATTTCCTTTTCATCGATTTTCTCGAACTGTTGGAACCCTTAGAAACAGTTGACGCTCGCTTCTCTTTACCAGTCACAGACTCCCTCTGGCTGTGTGATCGAGGTGTGACCACTTTCCCTCCGATTCCTGGCCTCCCGGCTAAACCTTTTCCGGTATTCAGTGTAACTTGAACACAAAGTTTACAAAACGTCTGACACATATTGACATCATTTTCTGATCAACGAGAAACAGAAGCCATTCTAAACAAGACGCGTTTATGGGATTTCCTTCAATACCTTCAACCTACTTAAGTGATTAAAAACAAAAACATAATAGTAATAACGTGAAAGTAGATCACTTAGGAAGAATTTGTGTGCGCCTAACACCTTGCAAAGGCAGAAGAGAGCCGCCGGCAACTGCTAGGAGCAGAGGTGGGTATGACGTCGGGACTTTCGGGGAAGTTTTATGCGACACAACACGGCCACTGAAGGCTAAATAAATCAGACTAATCAGAATAAATTTCAACCTACCGGGCTTTGGCCAATTGAAAGGGTATTTCGACTTCAACGGCCACACAGTAATTCACCAAAATAATAGTTCACGAGAGCAGAGTCATCTGATTAGAGCGGATATAGTCTCTGGGTCACGAAATTAGGTCAACTTAGGTCACACTCGTCACATCTTCCATCTTGTGAAGGCTCAATTCTACCTCAGATGCCCTCGGATCACTCACCAACGACTGGTTTTGACATCAAAGCAAATAGGTCGTCAAGAGTCGGTTCATTCAATTTTATCTCCATCACGAAGTTCAATTCGTGGGGTTCGACATTCGCAATGGACACCCCTTGCGTAATCCCGATAAGTTCTTCATCGTAGAACACGCAAACCACCACATCAATGGGATATTCTGGAACTACCTGTACAAATAAAGGATTTGTATGCTTTCACAAAAAAAAAAAAAATAATAATAATAATAATTAAAAAAAAAAAAACATTCATATGAGATACCAAATTTTCTATGTGAATGACTTCCAGCTCCATCGAAACTGTGACTTGCTCCTTCATGTCTGTTCCAAACGAGGAAATCCTGTTTTCTTTCTTGGATTCTGGAACCATCAGTTTCTTGCTCCTGGATTGTCGTTTTGACTGTCTCCTCGACCGACGTCTCGACTGCCTCGGTCCCGTATCACCCATGCGTCTTCTTTCAAAGTTTTACCTTCAAATCGTATACTTTGTAGTTGAAGCGGTTATTTTGTTTTAGTACACATTACGTTTGAAACAAAGTGAACAAAAATACACGAACTGCGCTCGCGAAATTGCAAAAAATAGGCACCTACACAGTCAAGAGTTCTCAGGATCAATAAAATAAAATCTCCTCGCTCTGCAGTTGTTCAAGGTAGTTTCATCTCCACTTGAAATCTTTTGGTTGCAAGAAACGTTGGTAACATGTTTATCATATTTAAATGTAGGCAGGCAACTGAGGCTGATGAAGCATGAGGCAACGGGGGTATTTTGCTAACTAACCTTCTATAACTCAGCGTTCCGTCTTATTTAACCCTGGAATTCAACATGGTGGATGTCATTACAACTCTCGTTCCCGATAGGTGCGTTCGTACCCACTGGGAGTTCATTTTGTCGATACTGAATTGGAACTGCATACCAACGAAATAACACGGACGACAGAGGTATTCGCGCAAGAAACCCGATTTACACGAATACATCCACCGAAAATATTTGGTGAGACTGTGAACCGAGTTGCACCACATATTTGGTAACAAATCAGACAGGTCCATTCGAGAGGAATAATGAGTGGAATTTGGAATACGAGATCTTTGACACTCTAAACCCGCAATGTGCAATATCGAACATCAGTCTATCAACCCTCGTATTGAGCTTGGCACGGCACCGAACGCAATATTGTAATCCTTCGCCCGGCCTCAATAAAAGAGCTTCCGAATGTCAAATCGTTTGCATCGCATGGCCAGCGGAAGTAAACTGATTGGATTATGCTCTCTTGAATGCCAAATGCGGTTTTTGGATCAAAATGTGCGCTTATTGATTAGTAACTCCTGTAAGGGGTTACTAGTTGTTTAGGAGGGCTAGAATGAAGCTGGATACACATTTCGTCGTAACTACAGGCAATGTATCTTGCTCAAGAAGCTTTAATGGACATAAAATCTCAGTATTTTTAAATTACGCCCCCTTTTCACCGGGGACAAAGACGCCATTTCAGAATTTGGGAGGACGATTTGAAAAAGATCTGCAGTAATGCATTCAGTAGAAACTTGAAATATTCATGTGAGGGTATATATAATAGGTTGACCAACTAAAATATGAAAATAGGGCGCATGGGTGTTGATCCTAAACATTCACGTTTTAGTAAGCAACACGATAGTGGACCCAAAAAATTCATCATCTATACCAGGTGCCTATCTCTTCAGCATTACTTTCTCCTCCTTCCTTATTCATGTTTGTTGTTGTTGTTGGATGTGTGTACGTCAGTTTTTACGGTGTTTCGTCTTAATCGTCGTTTGTAGGCATCATGGAACTATGCTGCCTTACATAGGAAATTGCTTAAAGAGCACGGGGTTCCAGAATTACCTTGATTTTAGTGTTTCCTCACGTAGATCTTTCTAGAATTTGTAGATGAATACATTTTAGCTGGATGAACAAATGGCGTTGACGAATAAATATTTTGGCCTCGATGGAGAGCCCATGTGTAAGGAATGAAATGAAGGCGCTTAATGTATATTATCTTGGGCACAGTTATTGAAGCTCAAACCCATCAATTTATTGCGGCAATTATTTGTTTCAAACGGAAGAAAGATTTCCTTCTAAACGGAGAAGAGACTTCAGGGCCACACGGTCACATTCTTCGGATGAGATGAGATGGAAGTCGACGGTGCGTTCAGTATCAGCAAAGTGGGAGTGCCTGGAAGACGACCGCCACTGGGGGGCTTTGGAAGGGGGATCAACCGACGGCTCAAGTGGGGACCATAGCGGTTACAGCCTCAAACCTCCGAGTTGTGACGGTCATGCCAGTGAGAACATCATGTTAACACATTGTTTCGTCTCCTTGGCGTTCGTCCTAGTGGGTGAGTACAAAAGATTGAGTTGTCTGAGCGCCTTAGGACCTCCCGATTTGAAACTATCGTCCCTCTTATGGGGCACATGGCGTACCGAAAACTCTGGTTCACGCGGGAAGCTTTTGCTGCTTGCAGAAGTATTTTGGTTACGGGTAGCATGTATCCGGGGAAACTGCTGCTACTGCTTATCTATTTCCTTTTTGCATCCGTAAGGGTGCCAGGAAGTCAGATGGATTTCATTCCTAAGACTCATCTTCCCCGTTGTGCTTCCGAAGACGGTTCATCAGGAAGTACCTTGCTAGCCAGTTCCAGTCGAGTGAAAGGCAGCGGACTTCACTTTCTATTCCTCTCGAGAGGCTACAGACTTATTTCACGTTACCAACTCCACCAAACATGGGAAGAAGTTATTCTCTGGAAGGATGTTAAGGACTTTTGCTAAAACGGGAAACTTGAATTTCCATTTCTGTGTTCAGCCAGATTTAAGATAATGGGAAATATCCGTATTGAAAGAGTCAAGATTCATCAGGCCGTCGTCACACACCAGGATTCAAGTAGTTCACATATAAGTTTTAGCGCTAGCGTCGCTCTCAGCTGTTCGCCCGTCCCTACCTTCACTTACTATCAACAAGTTTCGGTCGTATTCCCTTCCATTAGTTCATCCTTCATCCGCTAATACCGATCACGGACCGCCAACTCCTCACCATTGTCACTGAGCCAAAACATTAGACTAGACCAGTGGTTCCCAACCTTTTGTGGCCCATCGCCCCTTTCTTGAAGTTGACTAACACCTGTCGCCCCCTTTTCAATTTTATTGTATGCCTACCGTAATTTCCGGCCTATAATCCGCGGGTAAAACAATTCTGATTACAACCAGAAATTTTATTTTTCAAAATGTAACTTTCTAAATCACAGTAAATATTTCACTATAATTTTAAAATAAAATTTCTGGTTGAAAACAGAATTGTTTGACCTGCGGATTATACGCCGGAAATTACGGTAATTTTAATTTGATGTGAAGAATCAAATGTAAGTAATAAATCAGTTTTATTACATTAAACAGTTTTATTATCATATATAAAAGCTACTAAAGCAGTTTTATCCAGCAACTCTTAAATAAAATAGTAAAAAAATTAAAATGTACATTTTTGCAGATTTTTTTTAAGAACAAAGAAATGAAATAATTAACTAAGATCATTCACAAACATTTAAAAACAGGAATACGTATTTTCATTTTTAAATTAGAATCTGGAAAAATTTAGAAAGTTGACAGTTAAAATTCAAAAAAGTGAATGAAAGTTTGTAAACATTGTCATTGTTTTATTTTACCTTTTCAATGGCTGCCTTGTGCTTGGTGGATTTCAGATAAAGCGTGAATATCCGGTTTTATGTTGGTCAATTTCAGGCGCAAGTCTCCTTTGAGGCAAATGTCCAACTTATTTCTTTCTTTTGTGAGGAGCTGGACAACAGAACTAAATCCTTTTTCAACTAAATATGTTGACGGGAATGAGATGAGAAGTGGTTCAATTTTTCCCCACAGTTGTGGATAAGTGTCCATAAGCTTCACCCAGGCTAACTCGTAACCGCTCTTCTTAAAAATGATTTTTGCCTCACAGTCATACTTCAGATCTAGAAACTCTGTCTGCAAAGACTTATCAAGCTTATGTACATCAAACGAGAACGGATCTAGAATCCATTCTGGAATTTGCAACTTGGTCAAATCTTCAAATCTTGATTCCATGTCAGTTTTTAACTGGTCAAGGTGATCAGTAAAAATTAGGATTTTGTCTTCAGGGAGTTCAGGAGTCTCGTTATCTGACACTGAAAACTTCTTAAGGTTCGGAAACTGAATCAGCTCCTTACAGCTAATATTTGGCTGAGAACAGCCAGAGACTCTTGCTACCTAGCAATTTCTACTGTACAGTATTATTTTAATTTTTCGCCCTTTGAACACTCATCGCCCCCCAAATCGCCCCCCACTTATTCATCGCCCCCAAGATAAACCAAATCGCCCACTTGGGGGCGATCGCCCCCAGGTTGGGAACCACTGGACTAGACTCAAACTGTACACCGTTATTTCGTCGCACCAGTACCAACTATATTGATCCCCGATTAGTGTATTTTATCGGTTTGAATTTTGAGCCTTCTTGAGGGGTATGAAGCTTTCGATGCCATCGTCCGTTGATAATCCCATTCCACTGACCTGCCAACTAAGCCCAGCTACTTAGCTACGATTTGTAATTTGGCAGTTTTGATTCATAAATTTGTCTAATCACAAGTGCCGCTTTTATTGGAACTAGATGACTATTATAATTATATATGATGATAAATTATACAAATTACAGTTCAATGAAACAAATGATCTTTTTTGTTCGAGGGATAATGCAAATGACGAATGTAAAACATATTACATAATTTCATAATCAGATACAAATGACCCTTTTTTTTATTACTTTTATTGTTGTTTCTTTTGCTGAGACTTTGGAATGACATACTGTGCAACTTTTCTACGACCCTTTATGTACTCTCCGAAGAAATATAAATGGAGGGAAAAAGAGAAATAGAGACAAGATAACCTGAGGCACGCCCTCAAACGGCCGTCTCGGCGGAAACCAACAACATTTGGGAAGAAAATGTGGCAAAGAACATGTTGTAAAGCCCGAAGCGGCGTTTGAAATCTCGGTGGTTGATCGCAGAGGGTGATTGGGATTATCGCTCCAATGCCGCATTTGTGGGCCAAACGGGTTCGGGTCTGCGAGATTTTTTTCTTTTCTTTTTTTTATCAACCTTCCGAAATTCACTTTCGTCGCCCGAAAAGTTCCCAGTAATTCTCCTCCTGCTTGAGGATAAACTCTCACTTCTCTCCCCTCCTCTGCTCTGCGTCGTTGAATCCCGGTCCGTTACGGCAGACCGCCCTCCAGCTTGAAACAGCTATTAGGTCATGGTTTTCTTGAGGAGGTGCGTTGACCAGCCAACCCTATTGGCACTTCCGAGATAAACAAAAGTAGCGCTGGCACCACCTCTCTAATGGTGTAATCCGAATTCTTCTTAGCCAAACAACATTATCCCTAGCTCCGACGATGATTGAATTGAGATTTTGATTATTGTTTGTTTGCCATTGTACTGACCAATTAGAAGACTAGTCGCACCAAAGGTTCAAAAAGCCTAGATATTTTTCAAGGAACATGCAGACCACAATATAACAGACAAAGAACTATCTGCGTTGTGACTACTATTGGTCCATATGGTAGGTGCATACATATGAAATTTAAGGACTGCGTGTATATTAGACAGGAAAAAGAATGTCTTACCAACCTCATATCGTTCTAATTGAATGAAACCATTAATATTCATATCGAAAAATATAATAGAGCCGGGTGTGGCTCGGGACAATCTTGACAGGACGCTGTGCTCCCTTTACAATCTTGGCGAGGCAGAGGACATTATGCATTTTCCGGGGGCATTGTCCGGTCCTGGCTGAGTTTCGGGTTGCACAGTTTGGAGTGGCTTGGTTGACCCGCGACTCCATGATCGGAATGCTCAATGGTTTGAACTGGCTCCCACTCGCGAGATTTTGTCAGGCTGCTTGGTCATATCGATCCGAGCTGGTTGCCCAGTTCAATTGGGACTGAAACCTCATCCTCGCCTATCAATTGGCAGCCGTGTGCTGTGTTTTCCTTGTTTTCATATTCTGTGTAGTCTTTGTCGCTCTTATTCGTTCACGATTAATTGTTTCCTTGTTATGTTCAATTGTAAAATGGTTTTTATTTATTTATTTGTAAGTGCAATATAATCTCGGCTCTACAAGCATAATAAGGGCTATGTGTTTCCTCAATAGGTTGGTGCATCCTCTGGCAGACGGGCATGGCCCATTGCCATACCGTGTTATTGTTTAAATGCGAATTTATTATTATTGTTGTTCAATTAAAATAAACACGTTTTCTATCTATCTATCTATCATATCGAAAAATCAATCATCACCAGTTTTTCATTTTTCATTTTTCAAAGTGTGTAGATTCAATAATCAAAACGTCCATTCGCCGAAAAAGATTTTTAGCATGATTCGAGACATCTGAAGTTTGTTCAGTGATGGTCCTAATTTCTAGCCCTGAAGGCTTTAAACAGGGCACTATTTGGGCCAATATTTGTTAAATATTACTGTTTTCTAATTACGGGCAGATACACATTCCGGAGACCTCACAGATGCGTTCTTTTATGCGAGCGAGATCAACCTAGAATAATATAGCATTGTAAAATTAGCAGCTTTCGTCAAAATTTATTATCATTTTTATCATCACAAGTATTTGTAGTTCTTTGAGTAGCAGAACATAGATGCCTACTCGACGAAAATTTAGAAAAACTTTGAACAAATCGAATGATTGAGGAACCTTGGTGACACCTATCAGTGACAATGAAATTGCAAAGTCTAGGAATAGCACGAAAATTGTGCCTTCAAATAATGTTCTACTGAATTTTACTGCAAGAGGCTATTGAGAGATGTCCGTCCAGGGAACCATCTCAAATGCGGTAAATGGGAGGGAAGCGAGACCAATGTTTACCTCTCCAATCGATGAACTGAAACCCCTCTCTGAGAGAGCTGTGCGTTTTTGGTGTTTGCTAACATTTGGGACGATTCCGCTTTGACGCTGTCTCATATCAATCTCATACTTTGATCCATTCGAATCCTCCTGTCACGGAGAATTGACTCGATCCCGCTTAGGTATAGTAGAGCTAGGGATCATGACACACATATCCGTTTGATGAGAAACGTTTCAACTGAATCGTAGTTCCCTCAGCAGAAGGCAAACTTTCACTATTTTTGCAATTATTTCGCGTATAGAAAGTCGAAAGAGACAATGCCAAGGGAGGAAACTGTATTCTAGACACAAGTCAACTGACTCTCATTCCCCCATCATCCAATAATCCAATGCGTAGTAAGAATACTCTAGACCTTAACTGAAGCGCGGTCTCTAAAACGTTGATAATTGAACTATTACAAATCTTTTGCATTCTTCCTACGACAAGTAGGACCTGCTTACGTACGGTATTTGTGTGATGCTTCATTTTCCAGGCGGCGTGGTTGAGCCACAGAAATTTGTGGCTGATAGACGATCTATTTTTATCTGTCTTCATGGGTTTTCATTCAATACCCTATTAACGGGCAACTGAAATAAGAGTGTTAAACAGTGTTGTTGATGGATAGTAACTACGTATTGTAGCTATAACCGCAGCTTGAACGAGTAGAGTGATAACAGCACGATGGCAGGCAGGATTTTCTTTTCCTACACACAAACTGACTAACGTTGTCATTAAGAAAGTGAGGAGTTATAGATTGATGTCGTATGAACCGCTCCCAATCTATAGCCATCAAGTACTTATTCGCTTGATCACACTACTTGCCTTACGCTTTAGAACTCGCCGCAGCATAGGGCAATCCACAGCACGACATTAATTTTAAGCAAATATTTGCTTTGGGATATTGGGGGTGTCCGCGTATACAATCTTTTTTCTTCCACCACGGAGCTTTATTAGGTTTTAATGAGCGCTGGCTTATTAACCATCGTACGTACGTTGCGACCGCGATGGAATTTCATTTAGGGCTTGGATGAGAGATTAAAATAAACTCGGAAGTGTCGACCGCCCTTTCAGAAGCACTAAGCAGAATGAAGCATGATCTGATTATCACCTTTTCATGGTAATGTTTCCTGGTGGAAAGGATTTTCGCCATAAATTTTCTTCTTCTTCTCTTTTAAGTATACGATCAGCAGTTTCGTCCCGGGTTTCGTCATCGCGTGACACTCTAAGTGTTTCGGCAAGTGCACTGTTATTACTATATAGGATCCTGCGAGAAGAGGAGTTGTTTGAGCAGTGGCTTGAGGCAGTGTTTTGTGGCACGTCTTCCAAGATCAAACAAAACGTTTATTTTTGAAATTCACCCACATGTAACATGACTTCCCAGTTAGCGATTCTGATTAATACTACAGCATGGCGGTACATATTCTTCTTGCTGATGAGTATTCATTAATTCTCTAGTTCCCTTTGAAGATAAATATTCACGATACGTTAGATATTGTACAAACAGATTATTGCGACCCTGGCTCCAGATCCACCATTGGAACACTCGGGAATTCTTAGGGAGAAATGTTTACGAATCATCGCTCAGGCTCGGAGAAAGAGTCATTAAGTATGGCCGAGATAATGGTTGATCACAGAGACCAGAAGAGAACCTTGGCCTATACCTCCGCTCTCCTGCGAACGACCTTCGTTGGGAGATTCTTCTCGCTTTTGCAATTTAGCGTTTGTCTGTTGCAGGCATCACCGCTAACTCTTCCCATTCTCGGTCTCTCCTTCCTGTCTCTTGTTTGTCTTTGACCTTTCCACAATCACCGGCACAGACGGCCTGCCAGTCAGGGGAATGAACTTAGATAATCTCTCAGATGAGATGGGAATCAATACCTTAGTCAGTTGAGTTTCTCATTAACAAAGCACTAATCGGGGTAATCGAGCGGGTTGTTTCTTGGAAATTAAAACGTCCTCGTTTTGCTTCATCTTTTTTTTTTTCTTTTCTTTTCTTTTGTCGTGCATGCAAGCTTAAACACCGCCTCAATATTTTAATAATATTTCAGAGCCGGCACAGTTTCTTGTGGTATAAAATATTTATCCTAACGAGTATAAAGGAACAAAGTAAAGCTAAAAAAATTAAAGTAACTTAAAAAAGTGTCATTGTCAAATTCACTGTTTACTGTGTATAAATACGAATAATCTACCGATAAAAGGAATTGAAGATCTGTAGCTTCATCTTCAGGGTGAGAGTCTTTTTATAAGCATCATGTTTCTGAAAGGTGCGTTTGCAGATAGCTCGAATGTCCTAAGGCTGGCCGTCCACTGGACGCGAATTCGCGCGAAGAGGCGAAGTACGCGATTTCAAACGAAGAGTTCGCCTCTTAACAAACACTATTATTCGTATAGGACCCCGTCCACTGCAAGCGCCATGATCGATTTATCGATTTCCATCGCCAGGTTCGCCAGTTCGCGCGTTTGGAATCAAACATGTTTGATTCTCTTCGCGCGAATTCGCGTCCAGTGGACGGCCAGCCTAACACCGCATTTCTCGTAGAATGAGGAAGCTGAAGTTCAATCATTCAAGTCCCCCACAACAATTAAGTCAATACCAGAAAAGCCAGTTTGAAATATAAACAAGAAATTACAACGCCATGCTGGCTGGTGATAGGAAGCTGCCTCATGAATGTTGCAGGGCCGTTCTTCGCTTGCCCTCGAAGCCCACACAGCAATCGAAAGTACCTACTTACTTTTGAAACCGGTCTGAACTTGTCATACCTGTCCCATTTCGTCAAACGGATCCTCCAAGGCCGGTTTCCCTCACGTCCACAACCGTCCCCTCTCGCGGTCCTTCCTGAGACGGCCTGGTCAGCTTGTACCTTACTCCACCGCTCGCAGACAAGAAGAAACAGTGACGAAAGACCGTTTCCCTCGAAGCATTTACCTAAAAGAATTCGATATTTCACGAGGAAGTTCATCTCACTTTACCCTTCTAAAGAGATCTTCCGGGATCAAATAGCCAAATTAAAAATATTTTTTCAGATTCTTCGTTTGCCATTTTTAACATAAGATAATGGTGATGGTGGGTGTCATTTCAGATGGAGTGTGCGTATGGACCATTCATTCTGCCATAGTAAACAGCATTACTTCGACTGCATAGAACTAAAATTCTCCTACGACTCAGTTCTCCTACATGGAAATAAATCGTCCCAATAGACTTGCCGATATATTAGCGTTTACAGGGCCATTCACGAATTTCCTCTTTTTTGAGATTTGATCTGGCATAAAAGACGATTTTACAACATTTGGGTTCAAATTATAAATGAAAAAACCTCGTAGAACTACTAATAATATCGAAGTCACCTTTAGATTTTGTACAAATAATGATGCATATACATGATACTGATTACCCTGGCTATCCTTGACTTAATTTCTTCTTTATTTGTTCAGTGACCGGGCAAAAGGAGAAAAAAGAAGAAGCTGAGTTCGTGTGTCCAGATGGCGCTGGTAACGGTAACTTCGCGGACCCCGCCACTTGCCGCAGATTTTACCAGGTAATACATCCTTGGCTATAATTAGCCAGGTCATTGCCTGACCAATATAACGTTTTATTCTGTTCCCGTTGCAGCTTTTTAAAGTCTATTTCAACGTTTTCATTTTCTCATTTTGCGTTTCTTCGGCTCATGGAGAAAAAAAAAGAAAATTGTGCCAGCACTCGGTTGAGAAGTTGATGGAGGCGGTAGAAAAAAATTACAAAGCGCCGTTGAACGGGGAAATTGAAGATAAACTGGGAATGGAAAAAGGTAAATCAGCAAAAAGGGAGGACAATTATTTCATCTAGTTCTTTCAAACCCTCTTTCATACCTCCAACACTTTTCCTCATCTGCCGTAGTAGACATTTTCGAGGAAATCTTTCGTTAAATTCTGTTCTTGCGGGTTCTACAGAAAATTTAAGATTTCTGACTCGAGATTCTAGTACAAGTGTATCCTCTCAATAAGCTTACTGCTATATTATCGGATTCAATATGTATGTGTTACGCACTTATTGGTGGAATTATGTGGTTGATTGATAGATATTACAGGATTGAATAGAACTGATCGAATTATTGTATTTACGGATCAGAACGGGGTTTCACTCCAGTTGGGCTCAACGTACCCGCAGACATAGAACTTCGGTAGAGTATCAAAAAAAGTATCTCAAAGTAGCAGAAGCCAAAAAGTCAATAAGTTTGTTTTTCTTCAATCACTCTCTGGGAAAATGATCAATATTCTAGTGTACTCGTTATTCAACATAGCGACGTAATTTCCTGATTTTTCACTTCAGCGGTGGTCCGTGGGGGTTGCGTCACTCAGACATCTACTTCACGAGTCACCACCCATCTGCCGATTTCTTTTACAACCCCGCAAGAATCCTTCAATGAATCCGTGCTCAATAGTTAACCCAAAGTAAATGAGGGTTTCGTTGATATCGTAGGCGAAATCGTGTAAAAATTAATAAAATACAGCGTGAGATTGTGCAGGAACGTTTTATCTCTAATTTTGTACGGCTGCTTAATCATGACGAGGTGACGGTGTTCCCACAACGGTGTCGGTACACTCGACAGATCCTGAACATATTATAGATGAACAATGGATTTCACAGACCCTGAGCCATTTCCTACACCGCCATTGCCGTAAGAATTGCCGAAAATAACACAAACTACCGTCATTTTGTGGGAATTTCTCCGTCTAAACGTATATTATATTATTGATTAGCTAAGCCAGATCGATCTTTTTTCTGTTTTAAATTTCGTCTGTTGACGATGTGTTTGACTTTGTGATCTGCAGCAAACGTGTTTGCCATAATGTGGGTTGGTCATTCAAAGCTTCATCCGATGGTGCAGATCAGACACGTATGCCTACTGTCAATAAATGTTTATCAAAAACATTTGTGTTCACAGTGCGTGGACAATTACCCCTATCTGAACAGATGTCCTTCAGGTCTTTACTTCGATGACATCAACAAGCTTTGCACGTTCAAAGCTGAAGCCCGATGCGGGCCACTTCCAACCAGTAAGTTGGTAAACCCTCTTTTGATGGCTTCGGCGTATATTTTCATTCGACCTATCGATGTTAGACATCAGTGAATCGTCGGGAAGGTATTAGTTTTCAAATGTAAATGTAATTTAATAACCTTGCGGTGTCACCACAACCTCATTAAGGATTTTAGTGCCCGCAGTTCTCCGTTCCCAATTGACTTTGATAGTTGTGACGAAGCAACTGCGATTACTTGCTAGTGATATGCCAATTAATGAATCGTTATTTTTGAAAATGTTTTCAGCTCCGGCCCCCAGCACAGAACAACCCCTAGATCTAGCAACCAAATGTGATCTCAGTGAATGCCAGCTGCCGTACTGTTACTGTTCAAGAGATGGTACCCTCATTCCCGGAGGACTGGACCCTGATAAGGTAAATGGCAATTTATTTTTACACGTGCTACTAAATTTTGAAAATTTACGATTAACAACATGCAGGGATTGACATCTCCCTCTCTCGTCACTATTAAACTGAGAGCCCATCGTATTAATCTTTTTTACAATATAACAGTAACTTTACAGTTACAATGTATAAGGCAGGTATATTTGTGCATGTGTACACAATTATGAAGAGCATTCAAGACAATTCATTTTAAGAAAAAAAAAGAGAGAGAGAGTTGATATTAAAGTTTAACCGAATAACACCAATCAATCAGTCATGGCATACAACCTATTCCATGCATAGGACGTCCATTTATTGATTCTCAAGTGGTAAATTATTCGAGTTTGAAAAGAAAAAGTGACCAAAACTAAGAGAAATACGTCTTTCAAAACAGATCAAGCTAGGATTAACCAAAATACAAAATAATTTTCACTTACTGCAATTGGACACTCCGGCATTGTCCTCTTACACTTTGCGGGTGTCATCACGTATGATTTTCCTAGAGGGTATGCATTTTTTTGTGCAGTTGTTTTTTAGGGATTTATTCTTAATGGTTAGAAAATTGTCAACGCTGTTATGATAGCTGATTGTGTTTTTACTAAAATATTAATGAGAAATTTGTTATATATATTCAACATTTTTTAAAATACAAGCACGTTTCGCATTTTTAGACTCCACAAATGATCATCCTCACGTTTGACGGTGCTGTTAACCTGAATAATTTCGACCACTACAAGAGGGTCTTCTCACCCGAACGGACGAATCCAAATGGTTGCCCCATTAGAGGGACGTTCTTCATTTCTCATGAATACTGTAATTACAACATGGTACAAGAGCTGGCCCACGACGGACACGAAATTGGAACTGAAACTATATCGTAAGTTTAGTACTAAAGCATTGAATGTATTGACACCTTATCCCACATTGGACCTACAAAAATTAGACTAGGACTATGATAATTTGGACTCGGACTGGGACTAGGATAATGGCCGTAGTTAATACTATGGTAATCGTATAACGCAATTTAAGTGGTACGACCACTTATTTACTTCCCCAGGTTCGAAACAGTTCTCTTACGGTCTTGTTGGCAGTTTCAAGGCGCGTAATCAATGGTGTAACTGAGCATCAGTGGCATGACAGAGGCTCCATTTCGTCTCTCGGAGAGCGATTAACGAAATAAAGGAACAAGATAGGGAATTCTAGACCGGTGCTCAGAAGATAGGGTTATTACGATCATTCGCATTGGAGATTATATTTAAATGAGGGGGAATCATACTCTCCATTCCCGGTTAATGTTATTATCCAACAAGGGAAACTGCAGATGTAGGAGGGGCTTGCAAGTAGATTCGCGAATGAGAAAAGCAAGAAGAAATAAGTTGAAGGGAGTTGCTGTATCATAGAGAAAACCATCTTCCGAATGAAAAAAAGAAGAATACCGATGATTATTATCTTGAATAGTTCACGAGTTTTCACTCAGAAAGGCTTAAATTATTGTAAGAAATGAAATCGTGCTGCCTTAATGATTATAGACCAGAATGTTACCATACCTGCTTACACGCGCCTGTTCGTAGGTTGCAGCAAGGACTCCAGGATAAAGGATACGAAGAATGGGTCGGAGAAATGATTGGTATGAGGGAAATTCTTAGGCATTTCTCGAACGTGTCAAGAAGCGATGTTGTCGGAATGAGAGCACCTTATTTGAAACCAGGAAGGAACACTCAATACCAAGTAAGATTTCACTACCTCAACGCAAATTTTGATGAAATAATCCACCAATTAATTACAGTTTATAAACAATGGACTAATATTCTGGGAAATGATGAATGAAATCCTTACAAACCCCTTCCCTTGAGCTATGATTAACCAATGTCCGATGAGCTGGATTGGACTGTGTTTATATTCCATGTGTGGTCATGAGTTCATCCTTGTTATTTTAGCAATTGCATTTCAATCAATCACGTTCGACGGCTTTAGGAATCCCTTTGGCAAATCCATTGATGGCGATTTAATAGGCTCGCTTGAATCCAGCTTTTGTCCGCCAACTGATAAATTATGTATCAAGTCTCTTCTAGGCGATAAATTATGTATCAAGGGACCCGACCCGTTTCTATCTATATCTCTGTCTTTCCAACAAAACCGTTCCGAGTTGAATTCCTCACACCCACTCTGACCTTAACTTACTTCTGTAATCAGTTCTTGGACTCCCAAACATTCTAGCCACAGCCTCGCCTATTTCGTACGCCTCTAGATTCCATGATTACAAATTCTGGCATCAAAGGTGAATCGCTACATGGGTCGCTGTATCTTCCTGTGACCTACCAGGTTATGGGTCCTTGCTTTATAGAGCACATGCGGGCCTTTGAGGAGAGTCTCTATATACTTTGACATGAGTTTACCGACCGTATAGTACCCGCGTTCTTCGGTGATTAGTATTCATAACAGTGTCCAAGGTGTATGAAACGATGTACTTTTAATTTGTTAATGCTTTAATCATTTAATCAGTGCACTGGAATTATTCGCAAAACAAGCTCAGAGTAAAATGTGGAAATCAATATTCCTAGAATCAATGGTAATTATAACTGCAACCTTTCGGAGGACTGAATTCATCGACTAAATCACCTTGTGACGCCAAACTGAACAGTTTGTCGGTCCAGGAATTAATTATTAATATTTCAATGGGAATGATCCCATTGAATCAAAAGCAAAAAATTGATATGATTGAAGCAAACATAATGAAAACTCTTCCCTAACTCTTCATGGTAGGTACTGGAAATTTCAAAAATGTACCTATACTAGTTATTACATAAATTCTTCTTTCCACTGTTCAACCCCTGCTTTTTCAACTATACCGCAATCTATGCGGGGATGTTTGTCGGTTGTTATCTCAGAGTAAAGATCTAGATGACGCGTCACATTTTTGCGGTTAGTGCAGCTCTCCCAGACCGTTTCGAATGTTGAAAATCTTTACGTCTATTTATTAATGGAGAAAACGAAAATCACACTTCAAATAGGTTGGATTATACTTCAGGGTTCATGTACTGTAATTGAATTTAGGTTTATCTTGGAATATGGTGCAAGACAAATTATAAAAATTCGAGGTTTCATTCTAATTAATTCTCATTCTACATCAGGTAATAGAAGACTTCGGATTCATTTACGACAGCTCAGTCGGCATCCCTCCTCTGAAAATTCCTATTTGGCCCTACACACTGGACTACAAGATCCCGCACGAGTGCAAATCCGGAACGTGTCCAACCAAATCTTTTCCTGGTAAGTGTGAGTCAATAAAATATAAACAGTGAAACGTGGCCAAAATATCACCATGGCTCATATGACTGTAATTTGAGACTATTACAAAACGAATACTTTGGCAATAAGGTTGTTCAAGTAGGAGCAGAGGCCGAATGAGTTTTTCCTGAAACATATGAGCACCCACAATGCATTTCGAGGAAAAATCGGGTAGGAATGTCCAAGTAGTGAGATTTCACTTTCACCCTATCGCCTTTTTCTCAAACCAGAGCCATTTGACTGAATTTAATTCAATATTATGTGTTACGAGAGGCAAAGTGTGGTTGAGAGAGGTACCGCATCTTGCGAAATTCAATTTCTTTTTTGGATTTGCTCGGCTTATTATGAGCATTTCAGATGCTTCCAGGCTCGGTCTTGACACTCATTCACCCCCTTGGCCGCTCTCAATTTCAAAACTTTTCCGGTTCATCGTGAGCGAGAGGCAACGCAACCCAAGATAATGAGATAACTTAACAAAAGGAATTAACTTTGTAATTAAAATGACTTAGGCGGTCGAAGGTTTCCCAGAGCAGGGGCAGGACCACTGAAGCAGTGCTTAGGATCAACCGGATCTCCCCTACAGTACAGCCCTTAATTTGACTCGAAAAAGCGACGATGCCTCTCCTCTCCCTGTGGGGGCTAGATTTATTTGGCTCTCATTAAATCAGGATCTATAGTCTCAGAGAACCAAACGCCGAATGCCGGTCTAACTAACTGTAAGCTGATCGAAACTGGTCATCGACGAATAACACAACCAATCAATTGACATTTTCAATTCCCTTAACTAAGGGAAGCGTTTTTACTGCTCTTGATACCAGCATTATTTCGTTTTTACTTTCATGAGAGTGCTCATACAGAGGTAGTTAGTTATTTACAGCACCTTATGAACATTTACCACTTGAGACAACTTCAGTCATGGTGTCAAAATCCAACGAGAGAACTCTAGTGGCCACCTCTCCATAGGTTCAATATTTCCACCGTTTTCAAAAAATCATGAATGAAGATGTTTCATCTAGTGGTAATCTCCAGGTAGCCGCCTCGGTAATCTGTAGTTGATGTTCCTAATCCAGTACATATTTTGGTTACAATTTTTTTTTATTGGGGATTTCACCATCTCAATGTAATACCATTCTTGGCATTTTAGTTGAATTGAAATAACAAACCCTGGTAAAGGTTACATACTTAAAGCGTAAAGCTTATATATTATCTACAAAGCAGGACAATTTTAAATATTATGGGAAATACATAATCTTGGCAAAATTATAGTTGATATAGAATTATATTGTTATAATTATATTACTTAATTTTATTGTGTTCAGGAATTTGGGAGGTACCTCTGAATGCTCACTTCGTTGAAACCTACGAAGGTGGACACTGCCCCTACTTGGATCAGTGCGTCCTCCACAACCACGATGCTACTGAAGTGTTCGAGTGGCTCAGGGAGGACTTCGAACGGTACTACAGTCAAAACAGAGCTCCTTACATGATGCCTTTCCACACGAATTGGTTCCAAATTAAAGAGTTGGAAAATGGTCTACACAAATTCATCGATTGGGCATTGAAGCAGTGAGTAACATTTTGTACATGCATCGCATGAGTCTTGAATGGATGGATGGATGGATTTACAACAATATAGCTATTTCTTATCTGTACCAAGAGAAACGGTGAGCAACAAAGTGTAACTATTCATCCTATTTAAATGTACTTAATTTCAGGGAAGATGTGTGGTTTGTCACGATAACGCAGTTGCTAACATGGGCGACAGAGCCTCGATCAACAAAAGATTTGCTCACTTATGAGCCGTGGAAATGTAATAAGAAGGACAACCTACCTCCCAAGGCGTGCAATTTACCGAATAAATGCGCCCTGCCCTTTAGGCCACCAGAAGCTAATTTTACATCGACAAGGTGAGCTCGTTTGGACATCTCTAATTTTTAGATAACAGATTTACCAATGACTGTAACAATTCTAAAATTCACGGTACTTATCGTTTAAAATAATTATCAATTGAACGGAACCGTTTCAAAAATGCGGTCAGTCATTAACCAGTATTTAAACAGGATTGCCTCTGTAATCGAGTCCTCTCCTGAGTCATATCGCCTGAATGGGCACCTTCCAACACGAATGAAACTTATTGAATTTAGGTACTTAGTCGAGCTTTCATCGCTTCATGCTATTATACTTGGTAGGGTTTCCAAACCTCTTTCATACGAATGATCAGCCGTAAGAGTGCGTATACCTACACTGCTGTGTCCCATTGGCCACGAACAACCATACACACGCTACGTCGTGTGTAATGAAAGTTTAGACTTTAATATCCTATTGAATGAATTCCAATATTTCGCATTCATGGCAGCAATAAGGAGAGTTGTAAACTCTCGTTCGAACACACGTAGTAGCAGATATTCCTTAATATCAGACCGTCATTTTCGAACCTCTCATCTCTACCTTTCTACGATCTTTGAAGAGCTCTAACATTCTGTTCAATACAAATACGGTGAATCATGTCATTTCAGATACCTGGAAACATGCAGGGAGTGTCCTAACAAATACCCATGGCTTGGAGACTCTGAAGGAACTGGAATTGCCGGGAAAGACGTCTATCAAAGAGAGAACCGATGAAGAACATCGGAATAAAGGCTGATATCAACCCGTAAAGGCTGTAGGTTTCTTTTCATTAAACTCTTAGGCACTATCCATTCAACCCCTCTATATAGGTACACCATTTCAATGCTCTATTGACGAAGCCCAGCTTGTTTTCCTGTAAAAATCAGGCGAGGGCAGAACCATCATTCAGCTCAAACTCGCTTCTGACATTCAATAATCGTCGTTTCACAAGTTATTTCATAAATCGGATCATTCCTCAGATTAACATACCTAACTGTATCCCTTATCTGAGTTGTATATAATAGTATAATAATATTAGTGAAAAGTGAATGTATGTATGTACAATATTTTGTGTGATGCTTGCAGTGAGAGTGACTTGAATATCATATTTAACTACACTATTTTCGATGAGTTGAATAAAATATACATGATACGTTCAAATAGTTTTCATATGTGGTTCTCGTTTGTCTGAAAACCCCATTAGTGTTTATCGCAACCTTGGTATTCCTAGAGACGATTATTTAAAAACGGCAACTACAAAATCCGAGAATCATTTTTTAGTGTGAAGTCCGCGTATTCAGACCTTTGTAGGCCCCGAATCACCTACGATTTGTTTGTAATTATTGTATAATCAGGAGACATCTTTTGTGTGTTTCAAAGGTTATTAAATAACCTTTGAACCGAATAACCGAAAAAAATTTTCGGTGTCCCGTTTAACATTTTCATAACTTCCCCGAAACGTTAAAAGCATTGACAGCTACAATAAATTAAGATCGTACGATTAATCATGATTTAGGAATTCTCATCGTTGCAGTTGGCTTAGGTTTACAGCTTTTATTAAAATAATATAACGTAGCATCGGCCCAAAAAAAACTGTCTTCCCTATAATAGGTAGATAGTCACTCGGAACCCAAAGATACTTTTTCTAGCTCAAAAACCCTCAACCTCGAATAATGAAAAGTTGAAAATTTTTTCAGCGTTTTGGTAACGTGTTGATGGCGCAATCATGAAAATGTCAAACGTGCCATAGAAAAATTGTAATGGTCATACTACCTAGCCCGATAGATGCGCAATTGCTCAGTTGTTTGATTAAATATCAAGGAAGGGTTTAGGAAGGGTTTTGAAGAGTGTATCACATTCCTTCTCTAAAATAAAACTTTCTAAAAATTAGAAATTATTGTCAGGGACCTCTTTACGGCTCTAGCTGTTCCTCGAAACTCGTTTTTTTTGTAACTTAGCGTGTGGGGTATCATTTTCCACTAAATTGTGGACGTTGAATCCATTGAGATGAGTCCCGTACCGATTGGTGCCCACCAGAGAAGGATATGGGTCAAAATAGGTAGCTGCATACCATTATTAATTAATTCAATGTAGCCTCTCGTTCTAGCCCTATAAAAGAAAATATATAAGTAATGCTATATGACAATACATGCCCTGCGATCACGAACGGGCTGCTCGACCATTGTTTTACAACAATGAAATCCTCCTCGTCCCACTATTATATTTCAGATAGGAGACCGTTCGATTCGCAGGACGGAGATCAGTTCAAAGCAACAACAATTGCTGTCCAGTATCAGAGCCCTTCCTCTCCTCATTACCCAGATAATGGTCCCTTCCTTCACCCTATACGATACCTATCGCTCGACATTGTGTTGCTTGAATCAGTCCCGCCGTCACAAGGGCCAGTGACACGAGGAGCACTGGACATCGTATTCACAATCTATAGACTATCTCTCAGTCGCATTGTGATTGCATGTCTCCACAATTTGAATGTTGAAACAGGTTCTTTCTAATTGAATTGCCAATTTCGGAGCAAATGTATCTTGCTGGTGGTGCAAATGGCCATCAGGTCACTGAGAAATACGACACACGATAATACAGCATTTTGAGATACTAGCAACTAAAGGTACGTATTCAGCCTCTGAACAGATTAGCAAAAGAATTCACGGATTCACTGAACTGAATGAGATGTATGCCTACACCTTGAATTATCACTGTACTTATTATTTAATTTCTTCAGTACCATCCTAATTATGTATTGCAAAGAGGCGAATGGGAAAGCTGCACTGATTGCACTCGGGGAAATTGCGACCTACTGTTCTAACTTTATCTTATAAGAGTTCAGTCATCAAATGAATCCTACTTCAGGAGGGAAAGAAGAGAAGTTAATAGTTGGCAAACTTGAGATACCAGACTAGTTCACAAGTTTACTCTGCAGATGAAATAAATCAACGGGGTTGTCTCTCTACTCATCCCGTGAAAAGTGGGGTTATAAACTGCAAAGCCGGTACGTAGGTTAGTAAATTATATATTATGGAGCAGTATAGATGGTCACACAGTGAGATAAGCAGAGAAGGAGGGGATACCTTTAGCGTGCCGCATATCCTCTGTCGTTTGTTATAAACCGGACATCCGTATTACGATATTAAATTCCACGAGTGGGTAGGTAATGAAACGTATCGTGATTGCGAAGCATTACTGTTGGGTGCTCCCCTATATGTATATTTTTTTGGTTTTTGATAACCATTCAACATCGCACTTGTAGTCCAAAACAAGTCGATCGATTTGTTTTTCTCCGTCTTTGGTTTGTAAGTCGCTGGTTTAATCACGATCACATAGTGATCGTCGATCTTTACGAGATTTTCACCTCATATTATGGATGGAACGCGCTTCTAGTTGAAAATTCTCGCTTGTACTCCAGGGTACGACTATAATAATGCGTGAATATTTCAGCTATCGTAAATCATTCTGGAATGTAAGGGACTGACAAGGAAACCCCCGGGAGGCCTTTCCTCGAATCACATAATTTCACTCCCTACTGTAGACCATTGTCCCACGAAGCTCTTCCCGGAGAAGTTGCAAGCTGGTAAGTTGTCTGCCAATTGTTCCATTTTCCATTGGAAAAATGCGAATCATGATTCATGATGTTTCCCGAAATGTAGGAATCTTTTTCAGGTGGACAAACAATCGGCCACGACACATATTCATTGTTTACCTAATTAACTAGGGCCGTCAATCATACGAACGTGATTTTAATAAGACTATGAGGAACATGCAAAACTGTTGAGTGGCGCATGGAGAGAATTGTATAAAATAATATCAAATTGATGAATTAAGAACTCAAGCGCAGAAGCAAGAAACAGTGAGAGTAGAGTTCTATAGTAGACCTCTTGAATTTTGCAAATCGTTCTCAGTATTCAAAGATGGTCAAATTGGATCTGTTAAGTAGTATGATTCAACTGATATTGAAGACATGAAAAGAGTCAGATAATAATTTCAATCTTACTAAGGGAGATAAGATTTTCAGAGTTCCGATATCAGTTCGGAATGAGGCTCGGCCGAAGAGGGTGGCGTTATCTCAAGGCATGGGAGCAGCGATCAACATGCAGGTACCTACGCGTTAATTTACCTTCGTTTTCGCTCTCTGAGCACAATAATTAGGGATTAACATAGCGCTTACTCGGCTAAGTTACCTAGCGTGTAGGCAATCAATAGACTGGGTTCAATAAGATCCACAATGAAGGCGGGTGAAGGAAATGAGGAAACATTTTCAATTTTTTCTCCTGGTCCTTTTCCTAGACTGTAATTAGTGATTGAAAGAGGATAGGATCTCTCATTCGAGAAAAAAGTCATCTAGATCCCCTCATTCTCGCCAATCATAGGTTCCCCCTATTGATTGAATCAATATTCTCTAGGGCATGCGCTATTCCCATTGACCAGTTTAATTCAGAAAAAGTATTTACTATCGACCAACTAAAAAAATGGTTTTTGGCCCTTTAATTCCCTATGATAAGCTTTACTGAATTTGAAACTTCTTTGAATACTTAATCAAAATTTAAAATTAAATTCCTCGTGATTTTTGATAAGTCGACCTATTATTAGGATTTCCTATAACTTTGACGGCGTGCTGTATGTGCCAGCACGGACTGTGGTCATGATGATGGACATTGTTGACAACCACGGCACGTTTTCGTTTTATATTTGGCTACTTCGTTTCACTACACTCCCCCTTGTCACGGCCTCAGGCGAGTGCTTTTTGATTAACGAATTTGAAGTTGCCTATGGAAATGCTCGTGATTCCAACGTCTTTCGACGATGACCTGGGTATGAATGACGATAGGTCTCTACTTTTACAACACATAACCCGAGTGCCCAACATTTGAGCCACTGAGGCGCACATGGTTTCGGCGGAAAAAACTCTGAGCATTCGAATATTGAGCTTCAGAAGTACCTAGGTATTTCGCTAGGCACCTTACTTCCTGCGCCACCGATAAGCTCATCAAATGTGTTTGTTGGAACAGAGCTCCCCAGCCTGCCTGCCATAAATTGTTAGAGATAACCAAGTTTGCCGAGCCTCTGTAAATCAATCCCTGCAATGTCAGATTAAAATTGTGATCAACAATGTACTGTACCAAAGTTTTCCATGAAAGATCAAAAGATCCCAATAAACCAACAATTTTTTTTCAGTGGTAATTTGTTCCACATACAAATTATAGGTCCCAGTTAGAACGCAATCAATACTTCATCATATATTAAAGAAATACAGATTTCCATTGAGTTTTAAATTCTCGGGGAAGGCGCCAAGTGCAAATAAGCCAAACGCATCACCACTTTTTTTTTTCAAAGGAAGCTGCTGAAGGAGACAAAAGAAGCTCGTAGCGGGACGTGGTAAATAGAATTACCAGTAATCTATTATTGACATCTCGTGGCAGAGACCCAGGGCAGTTTCGCGACCGGCCTTAGGCTACCGACTAGTCACGTTAAAATTTCAAGCCTATCGCTTCTAGTTATGGAAACCATAGTGAGTAAAAATTGTGTTTCCAATGTAATGAAAAAAAAAAAAAAAAAAAAAAAAAAAAAAAAAAGGAACTGAATTTGAAAGGCTTTTTATTATAACTGGACTTTCCCCCCAACGGTGTATTTTCATTTTTCCCGACGTTGAGATGAGCATTCTGATGAAATAGGGATGTACATTTGTCCGAACAGGTACAATTCGATCTCCTGCTCAACCTGTAGGTACACCTAAGATATTTTGGATTTTGGCAAATCCAAATTTACTACATTCTCTTATCAAGCGGTCGTAACAATTTGGTTCGCAATGGAGGTATTAATATCTCAAAAGACATACTACAAAATCAACTCATCCTGAAAGAAAGGATGCAAAACCATCCTAAAACTCATGAATCCCCGTATGTGCACGTTTAATGAAGGCACATTTGCCTGAATCATTTTTTGAAATACGGATCATTGCCCAATGACTTTTGCAGCTGAGTTTTTTTTTAAAGCAATATTTATTTGTCTAATAATGTAAACAATGAATAGAAAAAACTCGGATACTTAAGTTTAGCCATCACATTTTTGGTAATGTTGTGTTTCAGCGCAGTAAAGAGCAGTAGCACTCACTGTGTGTTGTTCACATGATTTCCATGTGAGGTTTTGCTCTTTTCAAACGCCAGAGGTGGTTACCTCTCTTGATAGCTCAGACTTATTTTCCGATTACTTCCTCGACTGTTGGAAACTGCAATTCCAGGCTCAAGCGAGAATGTTTGGTGCAACGGTACGCATAAACACAACAGCGTATCGTATCATATTATTCTGAAAATGCTGAATGATATCGCAATTACTTGGAACATCTCCCAAAAAGCCAAGACATTATTTTTGTTGGCATAGGATGAAAAAAAAAAGTTGAACAATTTTTTTAATTTTAACACGTATCATCTCTTACGAAAAAGCAGCGAATTTTATAATATTAGTTAACTGTTTAATTTATTTGAACGTTACATGCAAACATGACATCTGTAGACATAGGCCTGTTACGTTTACTAGTTGCAGCTAAGCGTTTCTATTGTTAGCCGCAAATGAAGGCGTTGGGGTTTGCGCGGAATATAACATGAGCGGTTTCTTCAGAAGTATTCTTGGAGACGGGGTATCATAGCAACCGGCGCACAAGAGTGGGTACTTCATAATGAAATCACGAACACTGAGTATTTCGCCTTAAGAATCGAATATTTGTGCTATGATGTGCGCCAAAGAATCATCATGCCACGCACGAGTCGCCAAATGCATGTATAGAATTAGCTCAGTGTTTGTTCAAGTGTTTTCCCGAAGACGACACATAGCGTCGCCGCTCGAAGTAAAAGAAAATGCCGCAATAGTTCCCTTAACTATCAGTGGATTTATAAATTGCGTGTTTTCCGCGCTACGACTGAGTTTTATCTGTGCGTTTGGACGTCCCTTTGGCCTGCCCGATTTGATTGGAGTGAGTGCAGACGGCGTAGCGTACTTCTGTAATCTAGCCAATGTTAAGATAAGAGACATTGTGGGGTCAATATTATCTATGAAATCTATGAATCTTCAGACAATAAACTGTCTACTAATGGGAAATCACCGCAACTGCTACGGTAGATATAACTGTTTGGTGTCTATTTTCAATTTGGTATGTATGAATTGTTGCCATAATTTAGAATTCAGGCCGTTAAAATACGGTGGAGTATACCTCGTACATATATAAAAATGAAAATAATTGAAAGAAAAAAAATACGGATCCCTCATTGAACAGTGTATGAATTTGTATTCACCAGGAGAATTACAATTTCGCCTCCATCCTCAGGTGTCGCTGAATTGCTTGGCGATAGTTTCTTGTGGACTGGCAGCAGGTTACCCTGCCTTGGTTCTCCCTGCAATAAAGCATCGTGGGCATAATGTCTCTGCTCAACAAGTCTCATCGGTAGGTGCGTCTCCTTCGTCTTACCACAGTTTACGTTCGATTTTGGGCTGTTATAAAATTTTGTGTTAATACTTTAGCTATTAGTTTTTGTGAATTAGTAATAGAAAATTATTCGATTATGATAAAAATGAGGAATGCTTCATCAGGTGTTGCCTACTACGTTGTGGTTCTCGTCGGCTTACTCTCAGCAGAGCCGTTGATGAACAAATGGGGCCGGAGAACATGCTGGCTGATAGCAATCGTGACCAATATCACAGGTCGGTATGTACTTGCCTTCATATTCTATTTACCTACGCTGTAATAATAATATAATGGAGGTAAATGAAGTTACCGATTTATTTCAATTTGGTTCAATTTAAACGGTCAGAGTAAATTAAATCAAAAATGAAAAACAGCTTGGTCGTCTTATAGCGTTTTTTCTCATTCCGCAGGTTGGATAATAATATGGACTAACGATTCTATCGTATTTTTGGCATGTGGCATGATCATCTTGGCTTCGGGATTGAGTTTATCAACACCGTGTGCACATGTCTATTTACGCGAGAGCGTTCCAGAGGAATTGCGATGTCTTGTTTCTCCGATCATTGCTACTTCGTTTTCATTTGGGATCACAGGGGCTTACGGATTGGGCTATTTCTACAGGGTAGCTAATGCTTTGGCGAATGTTATATCTTCCATTATCGAACCTCTTTGAACTAGGATAATATCTCATATGGTTATGTTTTCTAGGACAACTGGACTAAAATTGCTATGGTTTGCTCGTTCATACCATCAGCCGCCTTTATACTTGCCCTTTTCTCTCTGAAAGAAACAAAGGTGTGGATCCAAAGGGACCAAACGGAGAAGAACGACTTGAAGAGTTTATTCAAAGAATTCAAAACTGTTCTTTCAACGAGAGCGGATGTTAATAAACTTTTCTTGACGGTGAACGGGGTGATAATCCTGAGACAGCTTTCAGGAATGGTAGTTCTTACGACCTTCGCAGTGAGTCAAACTATTAAGAAATACTTACTTTTTTGAAAGAAATAAGAGCAAGCACTTTTTAACTTCTTCAAGTTTTACGGTGAGAGTTTTACAATTTCATCTTCTCAATGAGAGCGTAATATAATGCTTGACAAATTTTTTCCCACGCATAGTTTTACTTCAAACATATCTAGTCATTATGGTGTCAATGTTGAAATAATGCGTAGGTATATTGTATTATAACTATTTAGGTAACTGCTGTAAATAATTTTTTCAACCACAATCACTTTTCTTCTCGCGAATTAAATTTGGACTCCTGATATGGTTTAATACGTATTCGAGAATGTTAACTTTTTCAATCATCTTTTCTTCTTGATCTTCTCAATGAACGCGAGGGTAATGCCTCTAATATAATCATTCTTAGATACAAACCAAGTTATTATTCAACCCTATGACCAAAAATGTATACCCAATTGAATAATAAATCCACGGATCTTCGTGTTACAGATCGATTTCGTGGAAGATTTCACTCCAAGGGCCGACGGCTACGCTGTGGCACTAGTACTAGGACTGATAATGACGGCAGGAAGCCCATTAGGGGCCGCATTGTCCATGTGTGTCGGATCTCGCAAAACCCTTGTGTATTCCTGCTCCTTGGCAAGTTTCTCAATCCTGATCCTCACGAAGCTGCACAGAATTAGCGGGCTGCCAAGCGATCAATGGCCTACGTTTACTGCTGAATCTCTGTTAGTGTGCTTCGTTATATCAAACACAGTTTTCCTAGGAGTTACCGATACCTTTTGTGAAGAAACTTATCCAGCTGAAGTTCGTAAGGTGAGTACCTACCTCGTAATATAACGTGACCTAGCGGTGAACCAGAGATGCTTTAACTGGATGTGGAACTGACTGTTCATTCTTGACAATTTCCAGTTTAGCGGTCTAATGACGACTTACACTGCATCAATTGGTACTGGATTTGCGGTCGTTACATACCCCCTTCTACGACATGATAACACGATGGTGATTATTGTCACAGCTTCTTCGCTCTGCTCTATATTGTCAATTTCAACCATGGCTGACGATTTTCAAAAAATCGCGACCAACTCCGTTGAAGGTATGTACATAATATGTTCTATAATTTGCACACGAAACTTATACCTACCTGCAGCAGCAAATTGGGTTATGATATTAAGCGGCATCAGAATTCAGGTTTTTCAAATCGTTAGCAGCTAAGTGAAAAGGCACCTCAGAAAGCTCAAAAATTAGTTGTCAGGGTTTTGCCTTGATCACGAGTGTTAGGATACCTATACTAAAACTGAAACGGTCAAGCTGGCAGCGTGAGTCCTTTATCTATACAATACAACGAGCCGCATTCTTAAAGCATAGTAGAAATATTGTTTCTTATTGCAGCTGCCATCAATAAAGAAGGAACTCGAACCCTCGAAACTGGGCGAGGGCTTTCGGAAAATGAGAGCACTCGGATGTGTGTGGATGCTGGAGGTGACATCCCTTTGGAGAAGCTTTGATTGCTCGTGACGAACGGCAACCCTATAAAACGGATGCAAACGTGTGAGATAATTTATTCATATAGCCGATATTCAGTGTGTTCATACGACAACGCAGTCATTTCTAAGACACCGCACTTCACATACGATCTTTGTAGATTCAGGTACCTCCTTTTTTGATGGGTGACAACATAAATTAGCTAAATAAGCTAAGATAAATAAACCTCTTCTCAATATCAGAATATTTTATTTCATTTACAATATATACACTGATCATATAAATATATTTTGGTAACTCATAAATACCTAGACTACCAATATTGTAGCAAAACCTACCTAGCCTTTAAAAAACTTTGTTTTCTTGAATGCAAACTATTAGAGCAACAACTTTCAAATTTCTCGTTAATTATTAAAACTTTCCGTTATTCCAATACATTATCACGATGAATAGTAATTTGGGTTGAATAGTATCTGATACTTCATAGCTTTGAATAAAATAAATAGCAGTCTTGGATGTAAATGAGCAAAATTTATTGGACTCAAATCAACTCGTGTTCAAAAATATTCCTTCTGTAAGACTAGATAATGTGTTAGGCCAATTTTACTATTCAGAATATCGTTGATTGCTTCGTGATAGTCATCATGATAGATTCGTGGAGGTAGTACGGAAGGAAATAAGGGCAACAATAGTTTAGTTTCCTACCCTAAACCCCTTTTTTTTTCAGTTCAAATTTTTAAAGGTGTTTTCTTTTTTCAAACTTGTATATGGCAACCAGAATTCAGCAACTGGCAGGTCGTCATGAGCCAATCATCGCTGTAAATGAAAAGGGTTGAACTTGCCCAAATCATTTTTATCGTCTTTACTAATAAGATTTGTGAGGAGATGGTTGTGGTTCACTCTATGAATGCTGCTGCTCGATTCCGGAAGCGGTCCGTATTTTTTCACTTTGGAATGCCCTTCGATGACGAAGGACAGCGGTGGTGGAGTCGTGGAAGAGGTGGTCGTCGAAGCCGTAGTCGTAGTATCGTATATGACGGTCGTACTGTACTCCTTGATGATGGGTAACGTCTTCGAAGTCTCATCAGGCCAATTGATAAAAGTAGGGACCGCGAAATGGTCAAAGGGAGGAGCTGGCTCTTTCAGGGTTGTTCCAGGTACGGGAGGAGGAGCAGTGGTGAAAGGGCCAGGAATTGGAACGGTGGATGTTTGGAAAGGGAACCCTGATTTTTTAGGAATGTGATTTGGAAAGAAAGTCACAGGTCGGCTGGGAGTCGTGAAAAATGGTGGAGGGGGGTCGGGAACAGTTGGTTTAATAAAAATTTGCACAGTCTCTGCTGGTCCCCCGTGAATCGAATTTTTCTCAACAAAAGGAGATGAGAGAGGACTCTTTATAAGGCGAAAAGGCATTTCAGGATAGCCCGTCGTTATTGAAACTGGTGTAGTAGTGATTGGAAGATTCTGTTGGTTGTGGCCATTGTTCCCCAAATAATGCGGTGTTACCTGAAATACACACGTTGAATATTGGTACGTGAGAATTCGTTGCAAAATAAAACACTGAATACTTTCGTGTAAATTTATAATCCTCAGTTATATGATGATCTTCCTAAAATCGATTTGAAAACTGTTTTCTGCACATCTAAGATCCCAAAAATGTGGGAACTCGTGATCAAAATGCCCATTTTCACCCTCTACACCAAGTACGGGGTTTCCTCATTCCTTCAATGGTGCGTTGTGCATTCCGATAAGAACATTAATTCAAAAGCTCAGGTCTCATTAACAAATGGGTTTTTTATTATCCCCTTTCCTAAACTCTCACCTTCACAATTGGCTAAGCCGTGGGGCATAATATTGGCATAACGTTGTTCAATAATTACATGACCATTGATTCGACATCGAATTTTCAACAGAAATCTTGAGAAAAAAATAAGTCTGGCCTTTTCGTGAGGCAATCCATAGACTAGATTGAAGCGAAGTACTGTAAAATGTGAAATTTCACGGAACTAACCTGTGGCCAACCAGCAACTTGGCCGAGACCCGCCGCTCTTGAAGGAGGTGGTTCGAGTGCGATAGATGGAGCTTTGAGCCAGTAGTGGACATGCTGATTCAGTGGTGGGCTGTACACGTGAGTAGGATCTCGAAGCGGATCACCCTGGCCCATTGGCCGCCAGTCGTCCACCCCTTTAACACCTTCAAGTATGTGATGAATGATTATTACTGAGTACATCAGGGTAAATAATGAAATTGATACCAAATAAACACTAAAACTAATGGGGAAATTAGTCTTTGGGAAACGTATTTCTAATACATCATTCACAGAAGGAAATGAAAATAAAATTTCCCAACACGTTTGTAGTCTCCTTTCTTGCAGTTTTCAATTTTTTGTCAAAAACATTGCGATTGAGTAAGTAGTAGCCTCTAGACTTATCAGAATGATATCTAACTAGTATGTTTATCTCAATCGCGGTGTTGACCTCGAAAGTCAAAATAATGTTGGAATACAGTATCATTCTCAACTTCCAGTGCCATCATAAATGGAACGCTCTTGTAAATATTCATATGTGACTTATACAAAGAGAGTCTTTTCACCCTTGTGAAATGTATGCGTGATTATCTCACAAAGGAATCCCTTTGTTTCACCAAACAACTTTCGTGAAAGAATTGTTTTAAGACCCATCATTCATTTTGGGGAGTTTAGCAATATTTGAGATCATTTCACACCAACGTCTGCTTTGTTGGACAAAGGTGAATCCTCTTTTAATCTCGTTATGACTGAAGATGAAAATGAAAAGACGAGGAGCCACGGGCGTATTGTAACCCGGTTCACACGGGTCGTAATGAAATTATGAGGGTTAGGTACCTCGAAGAAGGTGACGGCGCTCTTTGTTCCCACACACATCACTCTTTTTCATTCAACAAGCGCATTACGTGATGTGCATGTCTGCGTAAACTACCCAAAAAACTAGTGTTGCCGACGGAAGCCACGTGAAAGAATCAGATTCCTTGTGGACAACCGGTATCTATGAAGTTCATGGAACTAAGGTGTGATTTACCATAAAGGCAATACTGTGAAAAACATGTCACATTGCGATTGAACGGTTGGCTAGTGTAATAATTCATTCGGATTATTCGCATTAATTCTTTTATTATCATATTTTCCGTATATTAGTGAAGAAAAAATTCACCTATAAATGCCCCGATCGATAAGATTTCGCACGAGCAACTCCATTCTCTTCGTAGATTTGTGGCGGAAGAGGAGGTGAGTCCATAAGAAAGAGTAGTAATCTAGGGCGTGAACCAACCGAGTGAAACTAGATGATTTGCCAGTCGAGTCACGTCCATCCAAGGAACAGTGTAGGTACTTCTCCTGTACCTCGACATGTGTGTGTATGGTCAGCGATCCACTTCCCCTGTATTCTACATTGTCAAGGTCGAATTACTTTTTCTTCCTTTCTCTTCCTTTATGGCTCAACTGTAGTCACGTACCATTGATGTTCAGACTGCCATGGCACGAAACTTGATATCCATAATTGGGAGTATTGACGTTCGTCCCAGAGTTCTTTTCGCAATCATTTCAGAGGAAAGTCTTAAGCCAAATTTCTTCCTCGAATTCTACTGTGGTAAGCTTATCTGCCTTAATGAAACTTCCTCGGACCCGTGAACCTTGCCGAGTAAGAGAAGAACGTAACTAACTACTCCTGCAATGAATTACAGTTACAAAGCAACAGTAAGATGTCACACTTGCTCATCTCACGAACATACCTAACTACTCCTACCACGATTTACAGTCACAAAAGGGCAAGCAATAACAACCTAAGTGAGGGAGGAACCGTCATATCTCCAGGGAACTGGGAAATGTATTTTGGAGCTTACGCAACGCAGAGCATCCTCTTACTAACATGACGAGATGATGAATAAGTCATGTCTGATGCGGCAGGTAAGTGGATAGCCTCATGACCTCCTCTTACTTCCTTTGTTTAGGTACTTACGTGGGTCCGATCATGAATGTTTCCCGTGCTCGATGATGCCTCGTTCTCATATAGGTTCGCAAAGAAATGCTTTTCTCTAAAATTGATGGTTTTTCAACAATTCATGGTTAGTGCGAATTTATCCCATTCTCTTATTTTCGGACGTATTTCGTCTGCACTACACTTCCTGCAGGAAGGGCAAAATCTGCTTCCTCATTTCTTTAAGGCGTTCCGGTAACTAGAACGTGCTACACGAGTCAGAATGAACCAAGTTAGGAGCTGAGACAAAACAGGAATGCCCCTTGCCTAACCGACGTCAAACTACTCTCGGCTTTTCTGGGTCGTGATAACAATGTGTATAATATTGTACTTCCTAAGACAAATACTAACAAATCTTTACACGAATTGCAAATTTTTGAAGAACTTTTTTCTGTATCCTTAGTGCGTAAAACTCCCACTGAGGAAGGCTTCGTGAAAAATACCCTCCAACAGTGATAGATCTTTTTAATTGATTTAAAAATTATTTAGGTCACAGTCACCCGATTCGCAAGATTTCATGTATACACCAATGCGATCTGAGTGTATGAAAAACGCCATAAATATTATTGTAATTCTAAAAAAACCGGTTAACAAATCAAACAAATCGAATGAGGGAAGGTAAAATCTAATTCTGCTTTCAATGAACTTGTTTTAGCATATTCGACGGTAAAGCTTACTCTGCAGGTATGTTTTCCCCAGAATTATGAAGGATGAATACTTGAAAATATACCATTATTAAACCATCTTGTCGAACGTTGTTAGCGTTGAGGGCTAATATGAGGAAAGCATGCAAAGATAATGGGTTGAACTAGCACTCAGAGAGAGCAATAACAATGAACGGTCTCTTTTATTCACCACGTAGTTCTAGCGCCCATATAACCAATTCTGTCTTCTTGCTGTGAGCTATCCACCTACTGAACAGGCTTCGCAAAATATTGTTTTTCCTTGTGCTTCTAATGTCATTTTTGATTATAAAAGATGATGGATGAAGGTTGTAGCACTGAAACTAAATAATACGCCTACTGGTGCAGAGGTAGGATGCTTGCTTATATTGAGAGAAAAATGAAGTGACCACCATATCTCATATGGGGCCTATAGACCAAGGGTATGCAAAAATAGAAGAGATGATAGGAATTTTCAGAACGTACAGGTTTTTCTAAAAATGTCCTGTAGTTCAGAATCAATTTTTTATAAAGAAGAAAATCGTTTTGGAAGAGGATGTCTAAACAACTAAACGGCAGTAAGGTAGGCCATTGGGCATTTATCTATTCCTCTCTTAACTAACCTCCTCTTGAAATACTGAGCGTAAAAGGGAAGCTGGTTTTGACTATTCGTTGAACTAATTAAGGACCTATCTACACTGATAATATATTAAACTTGATGGCGAGACTTTGAGGGGTGTCTACCTGTTTAGAGCAATATCATAATCAAAACTTTTTTCCAGTACGTAATGGGTTCTAAGTATGTATATTTTTTGTGGATTTTTACTAGTGTTCTGTTTTCAAGCCGTTTTTCCAGGAGGAAAGTGAATACCATATGTGATGAGCTTCTCCCATTCGAGGGTCTAACGTCAAAAAAAGCAGAAAAAATGAGGAAAAGATATGAAAAACTTACTTGTTACAGACAATGCCAGGAGTAGGGCAGCAGCGTACATGTCTCATGAAGAATGGAGATATATGAATGAGTGAAGGCGGGCAAGCCGCAATACGTCCGGCCCCCACTCGTTCTCTCCACCCGCTCCTCGTACTCTTTTGCCAGCCCATACCAGCGGGGAGTTGCCGGAGGGCTGTCAGGAATCGTCGGAAAAGAAGGAAATATGTAAATCTCTGCGTTAATACCTGCAACCCTACCTGTTTGTATGGTTTTATAAAAAAAAAATTTTTTTTAAACAGGCTTCTGGTTCAGTTTGAAGCCGGAACTTTCGATTGCAGCAGCAGAAAAGTCAGTTCAGCTTCTGTTGAATTGTTTGAACTAATAGGTGGTCTGGACGAGAAAATAATTTGACATAAGAAGATATCTCAGTGATAAGGCCACGCATGCAAATTTTTCAGGTCCGACGTAGCTCACGAATACAAAGTCTTAAACAGAACGCCTAGTGTAACAAGGATCTGCTGCCAAGGCAGATAGGGCCTTAACAGTATAGTAAAAGTTTTGTGATAGCTGAAATGAGTGCAGGATAAAGGATTGAGAGAACACATCCAGGAAATTTAAATCGAATTTGAACCTGCATATATTTAAGGTCTAAGCGAACAACATATTCATTGTACGAACAATGAATTTTTGTTAATTATTCTTATTCGATAAATACGCCAATTTCCTAACTTGTATTCGTGTAAAGAACTATAAATTGTTCCGCAATGATTTTTTATTCAAATTAGATCTTGATATTGTTGGAGAGGGTATATTTGGGGCCTTCAAAGGAAGTTCCCAGTACCCATCAAGAAAAGTGTATGTACCTTTTAAAGATTGCAACAATTTGTTCGAGTCCTGTCTGAATCAATTCAGTCCAAATCGTAGCGGAAAATGATGGCTTATCTTGAAACCAGTTTTGCAATTTGCGTTTCCAAAATATACTGACACAGACCGGCCTGAGTCTCGAAGTATCTTGAGGAATCATTCTCAATAACACCCGTTTTCCTGAAAATTTTCCTTTGGTCGCCACGATTGGGCTAAAAATTAGGTAGGCATATACAGGCTAAATGGATAAGAGATGAATCAGCTTAATTATTATTACGGTTCGTCAAATCGCTCAGAGATAGTCTACAGGTCCGCCAAGTTTTTAGGAACTGGAATTTCGTCGAAATTCACCAACAATTTCTCATCTTGCTTAATACTTCTGACATTGATAAAATCGTAGTCTAGTACGACATCTGTCGAAATGACACGGTCATTCCTATCAAATCCTCAGCTGCCCTAGTTTTGAAGCGTAAAATATAGCAGCGATTTACTTGACGAAGGTCATGAACCGGGCGGATGTTCAGGCGTTGATAAGAAATCTTTGTTGAAAAGAAAAAAGAGAGGCCTCTCTGTGAGTTGTGGAATGAGGGGCTCACGAAAAACGTTGATGAATCACCAGCATCAGATGGGCCGGGTGAAGGTGGTAAAGCAAGGTTTAATTGTCCTAAGCAGACTTTTTATGGATACAGGTAATATTGGAATTAATTGCCGGCTTGGGTTAAGCTCTAATCTGTAGAGAGGAACGCTTTCTCTCCCCTGTACGCGGGAGTAGCAAGGGGGAAAAAATGCCGCTCACATTCCCTCAGAGACCTACTCTGTCGGGGACGGAAGTATTTCTTTGAGGACAGTGTCCGCTCCACGAACGTTTTCAAGAAGGTAGGTGCCGGGTGGATGCAAACACTGATTTATATACATGCTGTGAGAACGGGAAATGGAACCGATCTAATAGTCAACTCGACGAAATACATATTCAGTTTAATGCAGGCATTGGAGAAGGTATTACTGGCTAGTAGGTGCTAAACACAATTTAGGAATATTATTGTTACTACAATAATTATGTTTAAAATAATTGGTTTTATTATTTTACTTCATTCTATTTTCTAAGTAATTTAATGTATGTTAGGAATTCCTGATTCATTACTCGGCAGGCTTCTTTCGAGCAGAAATAATTTTCTAGAGCCACCATCTCTAACCATCTCTTTAAAGAATACAGCATATATTGGGCGAGTTGGGAGTTATCCTACTAACTGTTCTAATCAGTTCACGCCAGACGAGATTGAATTTATTTTACTATTTCTTTCTGGCATGGGAAGAAGATGCATGACTCATGAGCCGCTTTCTCATATGTTCGAACGAAATGTTACAAAAGCCCATCGAGGCTGTGGATCGCTCTCCTTACTTCTCTCCATGCTAAATAACGATATCTCCGGTTAGCCTCCAAAATTTAGGAGTCTCGAGAGTGCCATCAAGGAAGTCGTAGAACAATGTAATTGCCGATATTTTATTTTATCTTCTAGAAAGGTGCCTGTGGATGGGGCAGTGAAAAGAAGGGTTCACTGGCTCTAGTAAGGAAATATATTTATGGGGTACTGTCCTGATGAGGCCTAAATTATACATGTACGTTGCATTTTTCCCCCTTATATTAGTTTCCACAGTTTTACCGACTTCACACCGAAAACTCGTTCAGCTAAAAATACCTCATTCTAAAATAAATAGCCTTGTAAACGTTGTTGTTGTAAACGGGTTGGGGATCATTCTAACATACCCCCATGAAACTAATACACTTCGTTTTAAAAGGGTAAATAATATAGTAATAAAGTAATTCACAGCAAAAAAAAAAAAAAAAAAAAAAAGATACAAGCTTTTCTGAGTTCATTCGTGAACTGATTGTTCAAGTAGTCCGGCCTTTACTGCTCAAACTTGAGCGTGACCTTTATTTCTATCTTGTATTTAGGATGATTATATAAATTAGCTTTTTGGTTTATAATTCATGAAATCACTGAAATAAGCTTCCAAGACGCGATGTTTTTCGTTTGTCTTGAGTCAAAATTGCTCTAAAGTGGCCAGTAAGGGAGTAATTTATTGGTTAATGCTATTAAGCGCTTTTAGGTAAAAGCAACGCTTCAGCGGGCCTTTTTTCCCGACTCCTCCAAATATCTAAGTGGAGGAAAAACGCCGTCACGGTAAGCTTAAAACGTAAATACCGTTGTGTCTTCTGGGTTGATGCCTATCCCTTCCAACCTTTTGAAGTGATAATTCTCCTCGAGAGGTAGAAATTCTTCGAAGAGAGGAGGAATATTCTTATACTGTTCGTCCTTCTACGCAAGTGTCTTCTGGAAAATAACATATCTAGAGCCTCTTTGGGTAAACGCTACTTACTTGAGTTACTTACAAATACTTCAAGTGTATGCATCGCGAGGACAGTTAAAAGCTGACATTTGGATCATACAACCAAGGGTTTCAAGTAACAGAACAGTTCCTTAATTTGTTCTTCCTCTCGTTGCTAAATGAAATTCATTGTTATTTCTGCAGCAAATTGCCTACCGACCAATATGTTATTTAAAGAGTACATTTGTTCTGCCCGGAAAGTTACGGATAACAATATATATACTTCACGGGCTAAAAGAAGAATAGCAACGTGTATTCCGGCGTCTTCCTGCCCATTTAACCCGTTATTTACCTTTCTAGTGGTCCCGATCAGTCGAACAAAACATAACATAGAGTTTCCATCGTACATCAAGAACAAGTGAGCTCTTCTTATTTCGTTTTGGTTGGTTATTCCTTGAATAATCAACCTATGTTTTCATGCAAATGGTCAACCTCTCCGATTCGGCTCAAAATTTTTTTCTGGACGTTTCATGGTGTATGGATCAAAAAAAGTCAATGTCCGTCCGCCGTACTCCGTCCGCCGTCCACGCTGTTTTTGGTAGTAGAAAATTTTCTAAAAATCTGAAATTTGGGTCAGGGGTCTGTTCCCGTCCTAGGACGGTCCTCCAAGCTTTTCAGCCCAATCGGACCAAATTTGGGCGGGGTAGGGGTCAAAATTTTTGAAAAAAATGGGTTTTTTGAAAAATGAGTTTTCGAGATTTTGGGCGATCTAGGCGAGTGGGGTATAATTTTCCACTAAATTTTGGACGCTGAATCCAATAAAATGGGTCCCAAAACGATTGGCACCCACTGGAAGAAGTTATGGGTCAAATTGGGTATTTATTACCCAATTTGATTATGTGTTTTCGGGATTTCTGCTACCTAGGCGTGTGGGGTATCATTTTCCACTAAATTTTGAACGCTGAATCAAATGAAATGGGTCTCAGGACGATTGGCACCCACTGGAAGAAGTAATGGGTCAAATTGGGTATATATTACCCATTTTGAATATGTGTTTATGAGATTTCTGGTACCTGGGCATGTGGGGTATCATTTTCCACAAAATCATGAACACTGAATTGATTGGAATGGGTCTGGGACCCGCCGCACCCACCGTTTTGCCCATTTCCCCCATGTTTTTAAATAAGTTTCCATGCGCCTGGTCTGACGAATAACCAACCCCTGTGTAAGAATTTGCAGCGTTTTAATGTTATTTATGGGGATAAGAGCTAGGAAATTATCTTCCTTTCATTTTCAGTTCATCAGTTGTGCGAGAGGGAAATTCAAGGAGGCATCTCTCTCTAAACTTCATTTTTCCGAACCGAAAAGGTTTATATTTTTTAGGAATGTGGGTTTAGCAAATTAACACAGCCATCCCGGAGTTGTCTGCCCTCATCACCAATAATGATATACAATTTACTCGTAGAAAAAAAAAGTACGAGCGGATTTCTTTGGGTTGAGACTATCAAAAACACGGGGTGGTAGATAGAAATATCGTGTTTTCTTTCCAGACCTTTTGAATATCGGAGCCTCTCATATTAAACTCTTTGTTTTCGAAAAACAAGCTTCGCCATCTATTGTGGCTCGAGGCCCTTCATTCATTACTTTCATTGTATCATGCAGGGGGCTGTTTTAATGGCCTTCTATTCATCCTCTCTTTACAGCCTTTCCTAACTTCCCTGCTTCCTTTCATTATCATCACCTCTTCTCCTTCTTTTTGACCCGTTCCATCTCGTAACTTCAACACCCAGATGAGCTAGGTAAGTTGCGTACATTTTGTGGTCAACATCACAATAATTGAACGCGTGATCTAAGAGCAACGGGACACTTCATCGTGTTTTCTGAGTCGGGCCTAGAGGCCTAATAGAGCGTATTGATATGCATTTGTACTTATTTCACTCCTTATTTTCCTCCGTTGAAAAAGGAAAAGAAAGGTTCAAAGGAACTCGGTGTTGTAAATTATGTAAAAGATACGTTGGTAACGTGACACGACGTAACGTAATTGTAGAGGTTATGAGAAACAACACTCTAGCAAGCAGACTGGTTTATTCCATGAATAATTACGGAAGGCAAACGGTAGAACCGATTTTAGTAAGTTTCGTGAACTCTTCTATGAAGCAATCTTGAGGCGTAATCAGACTTGTCAGTTGACGACCATAAACTACGTCCACTATTGTGAGTAGATAGCCTCCTTTCACGTCAATTTTTTTTTTTTTTTTTTTTTCTAGCTTTAACGACCTGCTCTATCGAAGGATTGTAAATATTACAACGATGTTGACTCCAAAGCTTGGGTCTTTTGTTTTCATAATATAATTCATCCATAATATGAAACGTGAAGTTTTATTCATTCCTAATCTAAACTAATACGAATCATCACATGCGAATATTTTAATAGTACAACTCAAATTTTCACAGAAGAACAAATCACAAATAATTTTAATTTTCCATTACACATCATCTGAATTGTGGTTGGTACTGATCGTTATACCTAGTTGTTGTTGATTTTTTTTTTTTTTTTTTTTAACTTAGGTTGAATGCTTAGCCCGACAGCCCGAAGCGGGCCTTGTTACACCCCTGACACATTCCATCAAGCTGCCCAGTCAAGAGCTAACTTTACCTTTTCAGTAACTATGGGATTCGGATAATCGATGATGTTCTCACCTACTTTTTGATTTGGCTGGAAACAACGACATCAATGATCTTCATGCTCAGATTCGGGAACTCCATGTAAACCAGACGGGTTTGACGGATATACGAGATTTCTGAGAACGAACGACTCCTTATCGCCAAATCAGAGAGGATCGCGGTGAACTCGATTTATATTGACGATGTTTGGTCACTATGAGACAACAAAAAGTTGGACAAAAAGTTTAGGCAAACTGCTAAACTCGTGAATATGTTTCATACGCTTTTCAGTTTCGGGAAAACAATAAGGCCAGGTTGATGAATACTGAATGAGTGTATCTCCATCCATCGGATGTCACCCCAATTCAAATTGAAAAAAAAAATATATATATTCTTGCAGTTTTCTAAAATTTGGAGTAACATGGAATAAGAAAGTGATAATAGGGTCGTTTAATTAGAATTAATAATCAGAGTTTTGATTAATATTATGGAAAGTAGGCTCGGAATGACGTTTCCAAAATGCGATGCGAACCTCTTTTTCATTGTACTTACCCTCCAGCTATGGTCGTACAGGGTAATTAGTGAACATACTTACCCTTTGGGATTAGCAGTATTCATAGAGAAGAAGTGTGTTTATGATTGTCGTCCACAACATTTGATGAAATTCATAAATACGTACATAATGATAGAAATGTATATTCAATTCGTTCCCCTCCACCTTCCTAATACTTCAATGCTATTCTAGGATTGCGTTTTTAACAGTCGTATCCGGTTACTAATAAGAATTTGAGTATTCCTTATGATACTAGAGTACGCACTCATGTATAGCGGAACATTTTATAACATCGATAATAAAAGAGAGGTCGAGGTTTTTGGAAAAGGCTCCAATTGGTCATGCCTAAAAGCATTCGAGTGCAGCTGTTCTTTTTTATTCTCCCAAAGGAAATCAATACGCCTCACACGAAAAAACGTTTTCTCTTCCAACACTGGGTCTCCAATTAATTATTATTGTAAGAAGTGATTTTGAACTTTCTCGGACAGGAGAGAAATACCAATCAATGGGACGGTCTACTTTTACAAAACGACCAGTCTTTTTGTTAAGCAAACGGAGTGCCCAGTTGACTCTCAGTTTAGTGCTTTGAATACTTGAACACTCCTTCTCCAGAAGTATAGTCAACTGAGTCTACCCTAAACACTGCCAAAGGTTCCCTACTATGATTTATAACCATGTACAAATAGCGTCGTAATAACCGTAAAGCAGCGTGGCATATTTTAAGGGGATTTAAGGGCACGTTGGGGACATTGGGCAAGTACAATTAGCACCTATACATACCTACCACATAAAAATCTCATGATCACTCCCCACTCTAATCACCACGTTTTTCACCACCTACCCAAAGCTCGACACCTGTTTTTATTCTTGAAAAGACTCAACACTGCATCTAGGGCCGAAATGGAGAATGAAATAAAATGAAATTTGTAGAGAGGCGTATTATTTATGAGACATTTATTTACAATAGAACAATTCAAATGGACATAACTTATGTTTCTACGTGTATTACATATCACAAAGTATTTTTTACACTTAGAACCTATGACTTGAACAACCGAAGTAAGTACATAATTTATATGTACAGGATTTTGCGCTGGTTTCGTACAGCAAATTTTTGCACTCTTTGGAAAAATAAACTAATTTTTTCAAAACTAATTCTTAAGTATTATATCACAAAAAGAAGAAAGAAATATACGACTAACATCAAATACAGTTTTTATCTTACAGCGGTCTTTGGTAATTTTGTGTTTATTTAAATAAAGTATACTAATGACACGGAGAAAAGGATTCATAGACATTTATTAAGACGAGGAGTAACACGATGAGGGGTCGGAGTTTGAGCACGTCAGCATTCGAAGTTGAGCCTAAAAATCAGATACCGAATTCATTATTAGGGTGAACCGATATTATGTCTGAGGTTGACAATCATTTGTAAAACTACTTTACTTTGGTATTTCATGGAAATAGTAAAATGAGCAAAAGAGATTGTAAGTACGAATTGCTTTCGCCGAAGGAAAAACCGACATCAGAAGATGTTCCATCTATATAGCTTTGCGTACGGTGACGATGCAATAAGAATGAGTTAATTTGTTTTCCTGGCATTTCGCGTAGTTTTTCCAATAAGTAATGAATAATCGACTAATAAAATATTAGATAATCGGTAATAGCAATTATGTTTTCCAGTATCTACTAATATTTCATTTGGCGCTGGTCAAAGTCCATCGTAAGGAATGTATGAATGTAATGAGATAGGATGAGCTATATTGAGATGATTCCACGGTAGGAATGAATAAACTAACCGACTTCCTAATCGAGTTTGATGGAAGTCAGCTCAAAACTGACAATAAATAAGAATCTAACTGACGTCATAACTGATAATTGTTGTATGAGAGAATTACGTGACACGGAGTTTAGGGAATTCCAACGGGGCTCGATATCCTACGGTTATGCTACCATGTCACAACAGTAAAGTTTTGTGGGACAAGTCTAACCAGTTGTAGTAGGCGAAACCTCCTTTTCAACACCCTAAGGTATTATCCTACCAGCCACGTCTTTTGGTTGGTTATTCCTTGAATAATCAACCTATGTTTTTTCAATGATCAACGAGGTAGTAATTTTGACATCGTATTGATATAATTACAGTGTGATTTACTCACCCATCATATGAGGAAGTCGTGCTTGATGTTTGCGAGGTTCAAGTGGATCGAGCTCATTTGGCAGATCCTCAACGGCTTCTTTCGAGTTCCAGTACAATGTGTCGATAGACGATGTGCATTTCATTTTGATTTCACCGTCTTCAAAGTGTCGCTGCTCTGTAGTAAACTCAAGATTGAGCTCAATCCTTTTCAGGCCATTTTCGGCATCAATTTCGAATGGCCCTTGGACGTACGAGGAGTTTGTCTGAAACAAGAACGATTCAAGAATAGCTAATCTACTGAATTATCATATTTGGAAACATAGTTTTCTGTAATATTTTCTGCTTCTGCGGGGAAAAAAAATTGCGACCGTTTTTTGGTCACGAGTGGAACCTGCAAACGTATTAAAAGCTAAACGTAACGCTCATAAATCATCCCCCTCGCAGTGATTGCCGTAATCTTCTCTGTAGGGGAAAGCCTCTCATATGAGGCGTTAATATCAAATTTATTGGGTAGGTTATCCTGCGGTGAGGGCAACTCCCGTACGCAAAGAGGGCTCAGCCAGGAATAATTCTCAAGGGGTTGCACAGTGTTTCAGTGGAGAGGCACATAAGTGAATTCCTCACCAATCCCAAGAATACTAATGGGATTCCTCTACGGAATGTTTACCTATGCGGTATCTCCGAAACATCCATGTAAGCATGTGGTTCGAACCCCGCCTCGGAGTTTCCTCGCCGATAATGTCATGAGGAGGAGTAATAAACTTCGTTTACAGGCGAATCTCATCGTAGCGGAAATATCTAGGGGTGTGACAAGATTTTGACAGAAACATGAACGAACCTTCCATCCGGTAAGCGGTATAGACTCGTACCATTATGTTATTACATGTTAGTATTAAATACCTACCTAATTTTAAATGGTAAGATTTTCAACAAGAACGCAATCCATCAAAATAAACCTTAAAAATGTAATTGGTTTCTAGGTTCCAATGTGAGGAAAATCCAGATTTTATAATATATCTAAACGGCTCGTTTATCCAACCCTCTAACACGTTAAACGGACCGATGCAACAGCTGCTGCTTTGTAGGAAATTATAAAGGCCAGTGAGAGCATGAAGGCAAAAGCGTACTAAAAGTTTCGAAAGTTAATAATATTCAATTCCAGGGATATGGACCCTAATTTTGCGCTTCCGCTTAGTTCAACTTTTTGCAAATTTAATTTCAACTTTACCAGTTTTTAAATGACCGACAAGTTGCGGGAAGCTTCCGACGGATGAGATATCCCAGACAGAAAGAAAAGTAATCAACTTGAACAGATGTGAAAGGCTTCAGGCGTGACTGACTTCCAATGACCATATTCGAGACATGAACAAGGAGTGATTTTCAATTCAACGAGAGCTTTTGAACTGAGGAGTTGAAGAGTCAGATTTACGTCAACGATACAGACATGATCGGCAGATCAAATTGAATTCGTCAAAACCGAACTTTGTCAACGGCTCATCGCTTGGGATTTGATAATGATGAGTACTTTCTCATTATTTACAACTGAACCTTACCCTACTGCATGCTTTTTATTTGATTTCAATGAACCAAACGAGTTATATAAAAACTTGATTAATTTTATCGTCAATCTCACTGAAGTTGTGTTTGCACATGGAAAATACATGTAGCCCCACCAATATCCATCGCTGAACATTTTTCAATATTGCATACGTTTTTGTGAACTGCGTATCGTTTAAAAGGGTAGTAGAAAAACGAGAATAAAGGTTTTTTAAAAACTAATTATACAATGTACATTGTAGAGAGGAAAACCTCCAAATTATTCACCGTATTCCGCAGTTATTTGTAATTCTAGATGAATATCGCTTGTGTCGAAAAGCTATCATTGAGTTCTTCAGAGTGGATGTACAAACCAATTAAAAAAAAAAAAAACACGGAAATCAATTTTTTCCGGCCCGGGACCCTTCTGAAATTGATTTTGCGTACAAATTTCAGTATATAATGATACCCTCATCCCAAGGTATCCTACGATCTAAGAAAACACATTCAGACTACCAATTTTCACACATACCCTAACATGTTATTTTGTCACAAAGTTGAATTCAATATTCACACGAAAACTGATCATTAATATGATTCAACCAATTATCCTAAAACTTTTTGGTGGAAACGGTTCAACAATGTCAACTCCGCATGATGCGATGGATAAACGGACGAGTGGCAGTACTTCAACAGTAGAGTAAACGGGGGTGTGTAGAGAGCAGGAAGGTTCCGAGCAGCTATTCGTTCCGACGAGTTTCCACTCATGATTCATCGTATCTTGTTTCCGGTTGGTTCGATAATTACTAGAGGCGAATGCTTGGTGTGAGCCCTATAGTGAGAAGGAAAACGTAGTATATACTTGCGGTGTAGGCATTTCTGAATATTTGTTTGTATTTAATTGATTAATGAAGAGAGTCACTACACTCAGACCATGTCACTCCATCCTGATCCAGGAGTAGCTAGGTGCCCCATGTGAACAACATACTAGCTTACGTAGCTAGGTATGTACCTGTCAGGTGTTATCAAACTAGAATACCAATTTATACCTACTTTGGGGAAACTGGGGTGTGTAAGGTCTTACGGGAGAATGATAGTTAATCTTCTTGGAAACGATCGCGTAGGAAGCGCGGAAATTGACTTCCAGTTCTCGAGCTCATACAGGCCTCTCAACCCACAATGCCGGTTTCCAGAGGCATTCGGAAGATTAACTATATAATTTTCTCGTGCCTGCTTTCTACGTGCGCGTGGGCAGTTGATTGGGGGGTTTCGACGTAGAAATTAGATCGTTTCAAAGGTGAGAAAAAATTTTGACGTGGGATAGTTAGGGGTGAGGAGGGGAAGACAGCTGCAGGAAGGCACTTTTGTCGGATGAGCCCACCATAACACGATTACGATGATGTAAAAAAAAAAAAGAAGGTAAAACAATTCCAATATGTGGAACAGTAGCTTAGACCTGAGACAAAACGGTCTCTTTCATCGTTTACTAAAAGTATAATGACTTACCGAGAAAGTTTAGGGCGTCAATAACAAACGGAATTCGAGATTGCCTAGCGGTTACATAACATAATGTACAGTAGGGATATTGGTTATTCCAGCTGTCTAACGACCCAATGCATGTGTGTCCGGCTAACGTGCAACGGCTAGTGTGCAATATTGTTCTCCTCAAAGAGGAGAAATACCTTGGAGCGACACATTACAAAGAACTGAGAAGGGAACTAATGTCAAACACAGCAGAATGTCAGCATGGTGAGCAAGTAGCAGAATGGTCTGTAACACGGGAAGACTCATGCCCAGGATTGTAGCCCGACAATATTCAGCAATTATGTTTGCTTGAGTACAATATGCTTTCTTTGTTTGGTGGAAAGGTTCTAACGGACTCAGACTTTTCACTATAAACACGTACCTGCCCCAGCAACGGAGGCTGCAGGGAGAATGGCATGGGGAGTGGGGATAGTTGCACTATTCGGCGATTAGCATAACACCCCTGTTCGATTCTTGTAATAGTTTTACAGATTAGCACACTTTTCCTTACCAAAAACGCAAATAAACAATTCTTTCACACTAACGATAGCCGTTTCACGATAACGAAGGTGGGAGACATTTTAAGGTAAGTAGGTAGGTAGTTAGTGCAGATAATTATTATCAAATGGAAAATTCTTCAATCTAAAAATGGTCAACAAAAAAGAGGATTTTTTCATAAAAAAGTGATAAGTTGTTATGAGCAAAAAGACCTTTATTATGATCTATAACATAAAATATCAACGGATCATCATGAGAAAATCAAATAAGCGAGAAAAGTTTGCATTAATCGTCCCTCGTATACTTGACCTTTTTGAGCCCAAAAACTGTTCATCATTTCTGTTGTAGCTCTTTCATTCATAATAATGGTACCAATTTGCTCAACAACAAATAGTCAAAGAAATTTCCTCTTTATTGTTGTTGTGAAACTTCCTTGAATGGGAAATTCATGGAGAAAATTTGGAGAGCTATCAACTCGACTTGGAAAAGCCATACAAGCCAGACTGTGAAGGAGCGTGTGAAAGGGGGCGTTTGTCCTGTGGTATAGGATACAACCATGAAAGCTAATGATATATGTACATACACGTTACTTAAAGCCTATTATCTTAATCTAATTTACGTACATACATACGAGGACGGACCTTATAATATAGATTGTCAACAAAATTCACTCACATGCAGTCCATTGATGAACCAAGTGAGATGCGGTGGGGGACTAGAAGGGCCAGCAGAACAAGTTAGGCTCACTTTGTCCCCGGGTTTGTAACTCGGCCTCGCTCCGTATATCACAGGACCAGTCTTCGGTAAAGCTGCACAAAAAACAAAAAAAGTGTCGAGATTAATTTATTTATTTAAGTAACACGGACTTGACAGCCCAATATAATAATAAAGATATTTAACAAGTAGCTCGTGATAGCATAAAGAGTTCATTCTACTGGTACTCTTTTCTTTTTGTTACTGGACGTAAAGTTTAAAGCTGAACAAATAGAATGTGTGAGTGCACGTGTGCAACAATGTTTGAGACATGCTACTTCACGATAAGCTCAGGGACGGGGAGGGGAGTGTAAAATCCACGACACGATTATCATTCAAAGAAACAACGAACAACCTCAACGACCACCGTTGTCGGAAATATCAATAAGTTCTTCGTAAAAAAAGCCTCGCAAGTTCCATACAGGACAATTGGAACTGGTAGCGATATAATTTTAATAGGGATTTTAAAAAGGGGCTTTCCGCTTCCTAACCTAAGGAAGGAATAAGAGAGCTGGAACGGACAAGCGGAAAGGGAGGATATGACAAGAACAATGGAAAAATACGATGAAGGCAAGGATTCTCTGGGAATAAAATGCGAATACGAGCCAATAATTCATTTAAATTAAAATATTATTTTTTACCTACTCACTCGAATATTGTACTTAGTTTTTGAAATACTGAATAACTAAGCGTGTCTGCTCTCCCACACCGAAAAAATAATCATTCTTCATTCATTCTTGCGGTCATGACAATGACCATGATCGCCTTTGGAATGATTGCTTCGTAAATCATTCCATATTTTATTGTAATTAACAGTGGCTTATTAATAGGACCGTCGGTTACCCTCATTTTATCTTGTGATCCGACCGTGAAAACTCGATGGTTTCGTTCTGGGTATGCAAATAATGAGATGTGATTTAAGCAATGACGAGGGTTGGCGGGGCTTAAAATCTTGTCACTCGGCCGAGAATATCTTGACACCCGTCACAGACTGCCACTACCGAACGGAGCCCACACAGAAATTACTATTTACACCTCTCAAAGTGCTCACGAATTCATTCATATTCTACTGAGCTCGAAGAACTTGGGGAATAGATTAGAGTGGGATACGTGGTGCTAAGTCAGGAGACGTCTGACCTAGGTGACACCTGACCGCAAAATCCTGATCACCTGCATTAGGCGACGTCCTAATCCTGCAGGTTTACAAATTATCATAGTTATATCAGAATGGAAGGGAGGAGGGTTGATATCCATTTCCTGTCATAGCTGTACTAGCTGAGTGTATTGGACCTATTTGGCACCAGTGCCCATTATCCGAATGGGTATTCACTGAATACGACCTCATGGTTATGTATGCTGCTCAGAACACGTTTCCCCGTATTTTGCTTCCAGGTGAGCCAAGGAGCACGAGTAATCCGAATATTATTTGGAGATTCAAGTACCTTACTGATCGTAATCTGAAATGAAGAAGACACTTCTCGCAGCAATTGGACGCTAGCACAAAACCATAATCACTAAGCCGATTACATTCGTAACCCATTCCTTAACAAACCGTGGAATTGGATCATTATCGTGGAGTTTGGAGGGATAAGTGATGTCATTTCCGATGAACAATCGTTCGATCAAATGGTGAGCTTCACATCGACGGAGATAATGCAATAATACCAAGGGTGAATTTCGATCGAGGCAAGACCTAATAACTTTAGTCCTTTTCAAGAACGAGAATTTCGCAGCGGCTATGATCGTTAAATGTTCGTGAGTGGTAGCGAGTGAAGGAGAATCCAACAGAGTGAGGATGAAGAATAATAATCGGGATCAAACGGGAAGTAATATTTAGTAAATTTTTCTACTTCGTTCTGATAAGATCTTTACGACATTTTATATTAGTATATAAATCAACCTTTATATTTTATAAATTCAGAGGAGAACTCAGAAATTTCATCAAGAAATTTACACAACATGACATCGAGTCAGCTGATAACATACAAATTTGATTCTTCAATAAATACACTACAGTTTTACACAACATTCTCATACTAAAATTGATTTTCAAACGGTGAAAACCTGTTGAATAGTTTTTAAAACGAAATTAAAAATGGAGAGAAGTGAAAGAATAAATGTACAGCAGTTTTAAGCAGCGTTTGATCTAGACACCTTGAAACGTCCAAAAAAAATTTTGGCCCGGATCGGAGAAATTGATTTTTTGCATGAAAACATAGGAGGAAAATTCATACGTTTTGAACTGTTTCAATAAAATACCCATTTTCAAATGTCGATTTAGCGCCTAAAATTTAATGGAAAATGATACCTCAGGGACTGAAGTCCTTAAAAACCATGAGTGAAAATTGTGCTAGTTCTTCACAAAATTTCATGATTTTAAGTGGATATCCGGCATCCAGCCGTATTGGGCCCGATGGTGGATTATGAGACAATACGGATTTTTTGGAGAATAACACTTTTTTTGGTTGTCAATAATATTGGGGTCACGACTATTGTGTTCACGACATGTGTATATTGTCTTGGACTGAACGCGCTACACAATATTAAAGTTGTGTGCTTGTTTATTATACTACGAATATTTTGGTTTATTATACTCGTAGTTTTGTGGGTGAATTATTTTGTCAATATCACACTCGAGGGAATCCGGTTGTGCAGCTCACCAAGAATAATAAAGCATTGTGGAACAGTTCGCAGTGTTTTTGTATGGTCAACGTAATTTGTTACGCTATGGCAAGTCATCAGCAGGCGGGTTTTCTATCGTTTCATGTGCGAATTCATCATTCATCGACTTTATACCTATGCGCACATTGCACGCTCAGAAAAAAGTTGAGATGATTAAACACAACTTACAAACGACTGTCAAGTCCTTGAAGTGTGTCTTGGTGTCGAAGTACGGAGCCTCACCAGACACTTCGCATCGGTAGCGACCGGTTGTTTCAATTTCCGTCTGCGTCAAAGTAACGACGCTTGCGTTTGATTTGCTCAGCTGTAAGCAGAAAGGGCCAAAACCAATATTATAAATGTATCAAATACGAAATACCTATCTGCTTAATAGCACAGGGTATGAATGAGTTGAAAGACAAGCTTTTGGGCATGAATTAGGTGTATACAAGTACGGAGACCCAAAAAAATGATACTAGTCTGCCTACAAACTCCAGAAGTCTCATGGTATTGGTCCCCAGGTAGGTCAAGATAGGCTTTTTGATAGGTACCCATAATATGTGGCTACAGGTACTTCTTGGGGAAAGAGATTATTAGTTTTTTTTTTTTTTTCGTTTTATGTTGATACCTACTAGGTAGACCTTGAAGATACGCTGTTCACAATATATAAAAAACCATTGGGAAATCATTTGCAGCATTTTTGTAACGTGAAATCAGCTCTGATAAAAATAGTCGTAATGGATCTATCATAGGTACCATAACCCATAACATTGGGATAAAGGCGATATCTGGAATTTTTGCTTGAACTTCCCCCTGGGACATCACACTGACAGTCCGAGGAGGCGCTCGGAAAACAGCGAAATGCTTTCAGCACAATTCTATCAAAAGACCTCGAAACGTCCGCCAGTTCAAGACGGGTGTCATAACCGGTCGATGTTCGACCGTCAATGATTATTTAAACCGGTTGATGCCTGCCAATATGCAAGCCATCAAGTCACAGGAAGCTAATTGGGGGCCCATTGTAACAACTGTCGTACATCCGTTGTATAAATATATATACATGGCTGCAGAACATGGGTGGGGACGGAAGGTAGGAATGACACTATGCTAATGTTTTCTTAATGCTCCCTAACTTAAACTGGAAAATCGCTAATTTGATTTTTCTGAATGCAGTAATTTGCAACGTGAAACAGGTGAGCTATTTTAGGAGCTTTTCGGACTTGGTAAGCTTGAGCGGTAACTTCAAACTTCACACTAAGCAACTCGATTTTGGACGGAAACAGGTTGACCTGATTAATTTCTTACCTACGTTGTGTTACTCGGAAGATGAAAAATTATAATTTATCCTATAGGGTTATGTGTCGTTTGAGGAACCTAGAAAGCAAAATTTCCTTTCTCGTGATATTCACTCAACATCCGGTTGTCAACGAATGACTCAGCCACAACAAAAATGGCGATAGGAATCGCTCACTGTTTCGTGAGAATACGACTACAGTAGTTTCTTCTCTTGGGCTAATTATACGCAAATGACTAATATAAGTTTTTCCGAGATAATGCGCGCGAGGGTGAGTAAGCAGTGAGAAGGGTGAGTTATAGGTGAGTCCCCAGACGCCACCCTCTTCGCAACCTCCCACCGGCGCTGTGTTGAAACGATGTTGGCTCTGAGTCACCCGAGCAGCATATGTTAATTTATTAGATCTCCCTTCCCACCCACTACTCTCCTCACGGTTCTACCAACACCGCTAATGTTAATGGGCACTACTACCACTCGTTGTTTATCTCGTGGGTGGTTTTTTGAAAATATAGCGGGAGGCCCTTTGCCGCGCCATTACGCACATACACGCCCAATCCTACACTCTGGAAATACACAGCTTCCCCATTCTCAATTTGTTTCGAGAACGCTTCCTACTCTGATATGGAAGAAATTTAAAGATTTTCAAGTGAGAGACATTTTTAAATATCTGGTAGAACCTATGCTCTAGAACGTAGTCCTGTTTTCGGTGTCACCAAAGATGTGCAATCGCAAATCCGAACCATGGAATTGGGTCACACGCATTAGGCCCCAATGATCTTGAAAACCCACTTTCAAAATAGGCAGGTAGATAACCGTATTGAGGCGTTAAGATTTGGAGAATTCTTGAGGAAATTTTAGAGCTCTAGATCTATTAGTAACCCCTTAATTAATTTGATAAAATGTATTTTCTTTAAGTAGAAACGAACTGTTTTAGACGGAGTGTCTTCCAACTCAATCACGTGGTGTTGTTACTTCCGCTACTTTGCCGTTTCTCGGTTTGTCCGTGGAAAAAAAACTTCTAGAATGTGACAAAAAGCTTGAAACTTTGCTCACGGACTCAACGCGTTCTGTAAAAACAATGGAGCACGTAGAGGTAGAATGCCTTGAATTGGCTGGTTCTAGGTGAGGTGTCTTGGCTGCAGGAGTTTTAGTAGGGAGCATATTTTATTCTTTACAAAGGGCTTTACAAAACTTTCGGGTAACAGTAAGAACAGTATGAACGACCTCAATGTTGAGTTGGTTTTTCGTACCATCTGTCAAATATTGAAGCATATCCGCAGTCGACGTCAACTTAATATAATCACATTTCTTTTTTAAGAAATGTTCCCTCTCTTATATGAATGTGAAACGTCTACCATGGTTTCTGGGAACATTCCCAAAACAGAGCATTTTTCTGATTTGAAAATGAATTTAATCCACCAGAGCCTAGCCAGTGGGTTCCGCTCAACTTACTTCCATGTTTCAGTTTTTATTTAATTCATTCTATATATTGCAAAATCTTTACACCATCAGCCATTCGGCGTAGACTCTAACTTTTTTGCCAACTCTGACTGACTCGATTTCACCGTGCAAAGAAAACTGAGACCACAATAAATAAATCGCTTCTATCTTTCGAGCCTCAATAAAAATGATCTTTTGATGGCTGAAACAACGTGTGGAATTTGATTCGTAACTTATCAAGCCTACAAACAAACCCACGCTTACGTTACTGACTCCGAAAGGAGGTTTTACAACACTCAATGTTCAATAGAAGGAGGAGAAAGAGGTCCAAAATGTAAAGCAGCCTCACATCACTTCATTAAACTGCTACAGGTCTCCGAGTAGCGCAGCAAGACCGACTAGATTGATGTAGGTTGGACGGGTTGAACTTTTCACTCATGAATATACAGTCGGTGCAGCAGTTAGCCTCCGTGTGAATCGATTCATCTCCAGCTCTCTTCTTGCTAAGTTTGGACCATGCCCATTTCCATACGCGTCGTATTATGTTACTTTGCTCTCATTCTTTACGTAGTAACCACGAAATGGGTATTTATATTTGCGGAATATGGAAAATGTTGGGAGTTACCCACCACATAATAAAAAAGATAGAAAATCGTCTTATACTTGCGAAAGAAAAGTTGTTGAAAGCCTTCTTCCGTTGAAAAATTATAGCCTGGAAGACCGATCCCGAAAGTTGAGAATTTTCACCAACGATTAAGTGGTAGCAAACTTTTGATACTCGCAACTACCTACATGCCTCACGAAAATTGTGAGACTGAAGTTTCTATCCATTGGGGTGTTATCGGAAATTCAGTCGCTCCCACCGCCCTAAGATCCTAGATTTTACAGAAGCAGAATACAATTGATAAAAGTCACTCAATTAATAAATCAATAATATACGGTAATTGAAACGTCATGAAACAATTAGAAAAAAAACTTTGAAGTACGAGTTGTGATGAACAAATTTTGTGCTCACTAATCCCAAGAATATTGATAATATCAATGGTTATGGTATATTATACCATCCGAAATTCAGTAGAAAGCGATACCCAGCCCAGGTTCTAAAAAATAACTTTTTTCATAATCTCCGCTCGGTACGATTGGGCTTAACATTAATTTGGCACATTTGTGATCTAAATGGAGTGTGAGCGCAACTTTTTAAATATTTCACGGCATTCTGACGTATGATTGGCATGATACAAATAGGTATTAAGTTCATTCCACTAAAAGTGATGAACCGAAATCTCGATACTCTAATTTGTTGGGTCTTTGTTGATCGAACAGTCTCCTCGTTGATCTCAACAGCAGAGTCAAAAAGCGACGGCATTTCCCTGCCGGCAGTCGGTGATAGATTTTTTATTCGGTCCATTTAGTTTAAGCGGAGCTGAGTTGGAACGCAATTTGGCGACAATGGGAGACAGCCAAGCAATGCGAAATCTCCATAATTGCTCCGAGTGGTAATTGCGGGGGAAACAAAAGATCCTGCCCTGAGGAAAGAATTGGAATTGGAAACGTTCTTTTAAAAACTGCACGGTCTGGGCTGTAAGTCGCAGGGTATGCAGTAAAAATCTCTTTGAAGAGCCACACAGGCCATGTCATAACCCCCTAAAGTGAAGGAATTCCATGTTGCAAAAAGTTGAAAGAGGAGCGTCGACACCGCGAATTTCTCCGGTTTATTGTGCCGAGTTAGTGGGAAAGAAGAGTATGGGAGCAATGGAATACAGACCTGTAAGGGAGGCTGGCACGTTGAGAGCTTTGAAGCTCACTCGAGTGCAATATCACTTACAACGCTCTGAAACGGCTGCAGACGGAGCCGGTGAATTATATTATTCGCGCGAAGGACGCATATGAGACGCCTTTACTAGTTATTCAAGTGCTTGGATAGAAGCAGGTACTCTATTTGCCATTGTTAGGTGGCGTAATGTTACCTATGTTACTATTATTCTATCCAGCCGGTTTACTTATAGTTTCAGACAATATTCATCGTTTATTGTTAATGCTGACTGCAACTCAAAACTAGAATTGTCGTTGTTACATCACTATCGAAATCAGCGAAACAATATATATTGACTATATTCTCCACTAGCACAGTGTTCATACCTCTACCGTGTTAGAAACTTGAAAAAATAAATTATTAATGAGGTCAACGAAAAATTTTTTTTTTTTTTTTTTTTCAATATGGAACATTGTATTTATCTGGTCCCTACTATCTTTTGGAGTGTCTGCTTTAGGCCCAAAGCGTATATGATTCCCCCATTAACCGCCAGCCACGATCCTTTCGTCTCCGCCAGTGAACTCCGCCTGTGGGAACTCACACCCCTAAAACCCTTTCTCCTAAGGCCTCTTCACCGTTGGAATTGGTTAATTTTCGCTGGCAAGATTCAAGACGAATTAATGTTCTCAAACGCTTACACAACGCTCGTATCCAAAGAACATGATCCGTGTTTCCTTGCTTTGATGCTTGATCTAAATAGAGGTTATCAAGGGGTCTGTGATCCCCTAGTTATCATTATATATCTTTTAACATTGCCCCCAGCTGCAGTACAACCAACGGAGGCAATATTTTGTATCAACCAAAAACATATTCCGAACCTTAATTCCAAATCCAAACGCTGCTTTAACCACAATATAGTAATATATTTATGTTAGACGTATTATGTCTTTCCAGTAGCATGCCTGTTTCTACCCTAGCTAGAGTTTTATCCCCTATTTTTCAGCGTCGTCGCATGAAAATTCAATCACCTCCAACTCTCATGAAATCAATTAGAGCTTCTCGACACGGCTATTTTTTCATCTAAAATTTCTCTCCGTGAGCTTCCAATCACAGTTCGCCCGTTTGAAGGGATGTAGGTATAATTCCAACAGTGTTGTGAACCGTCTTCGTCCACTACGCGGGCAGGGTGGGTTCCAATTTCCATCCATGATTGTCACAGTATGCCGGGGCCAGGGACGCTAAAAAATTAATGTTCCTTTCCTGATGGAACTCTCGAATATAAAACCCTCACGTTTCAACCATGTTTCAAACAGTCAGGGCGAACCATTGATGTCACATCCATTCGTTCTTACGGAATAACATAAAGATTTTTTCATACTTACTACCTAGCTAGCGACACGTGTATTTAATCATATTATTTTGGGTTAGATATATTATTTGACCACCTAGGCCTCGATTTGTTCAATCACTTTCATTTTTCACTATTATCTCGAAAACGCACGTTGTCAAATTAAATTAATTGCAACCTTGCCAAGTAAATCCATCCACCAGCATTAGTATCGTTTCCAGACGTTATGGAAGCTAGCATACCTCATCATTCTGAATTCTGATGAAAAACGCTATCATGCGTGCTCAAATTGGGAAAAATGACACACCTTTTGCATGAGTTCAAGTGTCCTTAAACAGTCAAAATTTGGATTCAGAGCGTCTAGCTTCAGTTAGGGCGTTAACGACAAAGTTAAAATCGCGGCACTGAAAAAGATGAGTATCCATTGTTCAGATAGATTTTGTCTAGATTGTCCAGATAGATTTGTAACCTCGCAAGCAATTTCACAAGGTGTAACGGATAGGCTCACTCCACCGCAGCAAAGTTATTTTCAAAAATGTTTGTCTCAGGGATGTATTTTCTTAGACTCTTTGTCTCTATGATTTTTTTATTCATAATTTTTTTTGTGTGTGTTTCTGAACTTACCTCTCTCGTTTGGCCTTATTACCTCATAAAATTCCTTTTTAACAGCTTCCTCAGATACCAGCTAACTTCTGCATTAAGAAATTTATGGTCTAATCAGTAATGTTAGGTCGACAACTCGTAAAAAATCTTTGAAACAAAGCCTCTTAAAAAATACCAGGTGTGAAGAAATGGGGAATAACGAATAGGAAAACAACGATTGAATGTTGGGGAATCATATTCGAGAGTGCCCATTCTAATGAGAAATGTTTAATATCCCACCTGATCCCCCCCCCCCCTTCTCCGACCAAACCTTTTTGTACTTTTTTCTCATTTCTTGCACCCTCACTTTTTTCCATTCAATGAGGCAAGTCGTTTTATTAACCCAGAAGCCGCCGAGCTCACCCCTTTTTGCCAGTAGCAGGTGGCTGGTCCAAGAAAGTTAGTTGATTTTATAATGGGAACTTCTTGCTCATCATTGTTGCCCTAATAAGAAGGGCGGTTCCTCTGCGCGGGGTTATAATGTTACCCCATCACCCGTCATTCGTCATACTACGTGAAATCCCGTTTTGGATACTGGGACTCGTTTTTCAATATAATTGGTTAGAAGGCATATATGTACTACTCAAGGGTTTAAGTGGAACATAATGCGACTGCCGTAACAAATATTGGACTCCGCGATAAAAATGACCGAGCAGAGATATACTTTAGGGGTGAAAGGCAATTAATGGTGAATAATGAGGGGCGTTTTCCTTGTTTCCATCATCAAATACTTATCATTTTCAGAAGAATCTCTTGCTTTCATGCGATTAATCTTTCCAACTTGCGCAAAAATTAACATTTTAGCTTTCATGACAGCTGGATTTCAGAACCGATGTGTGTGCGTCCGTCGTACGCGCTCGCTTTGGAAAAAATTATTGGTATTTGGGACGCACAATATTTTGATAGCAGCTTTTGATGGTCAAGATTTTGATGTCCCTTGAGATAGGAGGTTGGACAATCAAGAGAACAACAACATTGTGCAAACAGTTTTTCTTTTGGCACGATTAGTGTAATCGTATGACTAACTACCCCACTGAGCTGGAATAGCTCGAAATACCCCTTTAAACTCAACTATTAATTGTTTTTCGGTTTCCTTGTCACCCATGATAAGGCGTATTGAGGCAACTTATGAAAATGACCGGGGCAGAGAGACAGGAAAATGGTAAGATGCCGACGGCGAATCAATGTCTTCCAGGTCGTGCAATATATTTTCAACCTTACATCACTCATACAATATTTGGGAGATTGGGGACCACTATCGGTCCCTGTCCACTCTTAATCATAGTCCATTTTGCGATAATTAGGAGCGTTATCCTCTGATCATGCAATAAAGATAGTAAGCACTAAAACACTGACAGTAAAGAGGCATTGACGCGTACATATTTCGCTTTCTCGGTAGATGAATTAATGTGGCAAAACAGGGACGAAGCTCCCCGCAAAAAGCGATGTTTGTGATAACATAATTTGATAATTTATCACTGAGACGGCAATACGTTACCGATTTTAATAATTACGTGTCAACTTAGTTCAAATGTTTGAATCTACCTTTAGTTGAAATGGCACAGTGAAAATGGAGTTCAGGCAAAGTAAACTCAAAGTAACTAGTCGTAACAGCATTCATCAAAATTAATTGAACAAAATGTTCCAATAATTTATTGATTTTACCCACAAGTTTTTGGGGCTGTCCTCTGTCTTATCTGAGGATCCCTTATTGGTTATCCGAGCTACCACGGTCTATTTAGCCACAATTACAATACCTACTTGTAGTACCTCCTTCTCTCCACAGAGTAAGATTGAGACCAATCCAGTTCCAATCAAGAAGTTTGCTTTGATACTGAACCTGGAGCTTGGGCTCGAATCGCTGTAATCCATTCTCACGGCTATGCAAGCAGAGGCTTTGATTAGGAGTAAACCGTGAGTCTCAATCTCAACCCATTCGGCATTTAATAATTAATGTAGTCTGAGATTCCATTGAGAGCCGATAAATAAACAGCTTTCTTAGCCTCCCACAGGACTATTGTGTTCCTCTCTAGCCATGCAACCACGGGATTCAAAGGATCAACGGAATTCTAATGAGTAGTGATCGAATAAATTAGGATTTCAAACCGGTGCGAAAGGGGCACAGGATAATTCACAAGATCACGGAGGAATATCAGAGTGAGAGTCGCGAGGACATCATGACGCTTGACCTGTTCTTTATTCGAATCCATTAATAGCCCCCTAAAAAGCGATGGGATTTATGTGAATTATTTGAAACAAGGAAATCTCAGACCGGTATGCAAAGAACAAAATAATAAATGAAGATCTTTAGAACCCTCAGTTGACAGAGGAGCATTACTGCGACCCATTAAAGACATTAAAGGTACATCAGTAAAGGAATTGAAATGAGAGTGGTGTTTTTTCCACCTAACTGACTCAGAAAAATAAATAATAAATCTGCGCAATTCTAAAGTTGGGTTATTACTCGATTCAAGCACCGATATGGTGGAAGGGGTTAGATTGGGATCGATTGGACAATGAATTTTCCCGGAACAAATCAGGGCATGCAACATAACAACGGGAACTGCCATTTCGATATTTTATGGGCCCTGATCGGCACAGCCTACCTATTTCAAAAATTTGTGGTCACCCTCGGAGGCGTTCTAGCGTGAAATTATTTTTCGGCTGATACCCAGCTTTCTACCCCTTCTGATAGTATAGCTATAGCTATTTCGTGTCCCCAAAACCTTATCTTACCAGTGACCCCCTCCACAAAATGAAATTCCTTCGAAAATCACCCCGGAAAAGAGGAGGGACATTGAGTAGAAATATATAACGAATAATATCGAACGGAAAGACCGATAATCGAGCAAGTATTCCCATAAAAGTTCCACCCCACGTCCGATAAGATTGCGAGAGTTTTTATCGAGGACACCAATTTCGCGGCACCCCGACCGCCTTCAACTCAAATGTCAAGAGTATAAAAAACCTCGCACTTGGGAACTTAGTTTTCCTCCATAGTGTCTTGTTTGACTCGTCGACTTTTGAGGTGGGGTAATCCCGTTGGGCGTTGCCCGAGGTCGGAAGTTGAGGAGAAAACTCTGTTTTTGCTCAATCAACTCGTCAACAGTGTGTCGGAGTGGGGGGGGGGGATGACTCAAAACTAGCAGCAAGTGTGACGAATTGATTTCAAATTATTGGAGAGTTCGAAAAGAGGTGTGCAAAGTAATCGCGAATATCTAGTCCTTTAATTAACTTTAATTTATACATTTTTCTTTTATGCATTAACTTATTAATTATCTATTTGCTAATTTACTAATTTTCGGCTCGATTTTTAGTCCCATATATAAATATATGTATATATATGTTTAGTGAATTTTACACCACCTCCAGTCGTGTATTTCTGCAGGTTCTGTTCCCACGCTATTAAGATTGTGATCCTTGAATACTGCTTTATATACCTATTTCCATTACAATCTGCATTCAGAAAAATCTCACGTAGATATGCCTTTATCAGAACTCATGCACTGCCACTGAGCTCAAGCCATCAAACATCAAGGGGCTTCAAGATTACATAATGAGGGGGTTCTAACTCCTGGGCGCGAATGATCTTCTCAGACGATAACTGAGGACTGAACCGCACGTGCTGATCCAATTTGTGTGAGTGCTATATACAATAAAACGATTGCGAAACTCATTATGTGTTCTGGTATTATATTAAGGAACAATGAGAACTGTGAACTTTCGGTTTCCATCAATCTATAGTTCAGAATATTGCTCATATACAGACAGTACTTACTACATTATCCAGTACAAATAGATACAAATACAAGAGTGAAGGAAAAACAGCCTTCCACAATCCTTTCAATGTGTACTGTTCTTATAATTGAGTAAACACCGCTAGAATCTTGCTTGTTTCTACGTTCAAACAACGATGCCTCGCTTTTAACCCGATCAAAATTGTTCAACCTCATGGAAATCAATAAAGCTAATATAAGAGAAACTTACGTCAACGTAAACACCGGAGACAGGAAAGACTTGGACCATCGGCATCTCTCCAGGTGTATACCTGTAGAATTCTTGGCCGGATTTGTACCATTTGATCGAGTACAGAGTGTCACCCCGTAGCTCGAAAATACAGGCCAGCCGAGCTTCGTGGCCTAGGAGAACGTAAGGTGGAATGACGACTTGACTGAGGTAGATGCAACTTCCTGTAAAGATAACGCAATACTGTAAGTAATTGTGACAAACCAGGTCTAGAAAATTCAGTTTCATTATAAAACTTGCATAGCCATCACTTTTTGTTAACTACGTGTAGGTTAGTCATTTCATGTGAATATTATTAATGCAAATATGCAGTTCGACAATGGTCGAAGGTCTACAAGATATGTGTGTATACGTGATGATTGTTGTACTGCAAACGATAATAGTTAAGGATTTCGAATGATGGAGATCTGTGAAGACAGGAGAATCTCGGACATGATCCGGTCAGAGGTGTAAGTCGACCTGGGAAAAGGGTCTTCTCCATAAAATCATTTGTAATCTCAATTCCACTTGCAAAAAAGGTCTTCGCTGTTTCTGATGTTTAGTAAACACCCCGTTTTCATTTCAAGCGTCCGCTTTTACTTTGTTCAGCCCCAGTAGAAACAAACCCTCTTCCGGGCAAGAGCCAACGGGCCCGCATTTTTTTTTTTTCCTTTTATGCTAACGACCGGGAAAACTTCCTTTTTTTCGCCAGTCTTCGTAGGAAAACCTCCGGAGCATTCCTGAACGGTGGTTCCTTTGAAGAGTAAAACAAACTGCGGGGAAACCCATCCATGAGCTTATCGAGGGGATGTGAGAGGAAAGGCAAAGTCGCTTGATCATCAGATCGTCTGAAGAGAGGCAATGTCGGCTCAGTTTTCGGACGGAAAACTCTAATCCGTATGCTTGGGTCTGAAGTTCAGAGTGGTCTGAACGTCTCTCCACCAACCGTACCTATCTTTATCTACCTCTCTCGCTGTCGCGTTCCACAATGACATGCTCTAGTAACGTCAGTCATTAAGATGATGGATTACTCAGGCAGTTTTCATGATGTCATCAGGTTGATCAGTTCTCCCACTTAATGGATACGCTTTAAAAATACCAACTAGACTGAAACAGGACTGCCAGCGATATTCGCCAACATTTTAACCGCTAACGCTTGACGGTATTTTGGACCACTTAGACTTGTAATGGAATCCAGATGGAACCTAATTGAAAGATGAGGTGAAACTTTCTAAGCAAATGTTGCAAGTTTTCCACCAATTTCACTGATCTGCGCCTTCATGAAGTCCTTCGTCCGACATGCGGGATCCCGGCGGCCCTCCCTTAGATTTTCCTCTTTTCCATTATAGATATATCTAGAATAATCTAGGAACTGAAGGAACATACTTTAGCTCTAAAGGAGACTCTAAACTGTATAAAATAACCAATATATATGAGGTGAATATCTTAAGAGTACTTTTCGGAATAAAATCATGTATTTACTTCTTCAGTAATACCACCTTAAGTAACTCTCAGCTCATAGGATGGGATGACGCATTAGAAGGCAGAACTCGCGAGAAGATACGGAAGGTCCTTCATACCTCTTTCACCCATTCATTGGGTACACGCCTTCGAAGATATCCCGAATCACTAGATCATCTTGAAGGTGAGACGTTTCTCAGATGCCGCTCCAGTACGGCCTTTTCCAGCCATCTCATTCGCATTCTCCAGTAGGGCGCAGTGCCTGAGGACGTGTTTTTGAGGGATGCTGCGTGCGTATCTTGCGAAAACCAGAAGGAAGGGCGAACGCGGAAGGTTGAACTTGGCGGTCGTGATGGATAAGGGCGAGGGGTGAGAGGTACGGTTGAGGGGTTGAAGGATGAGTGGGAGAGGGGGTTAAAGGTTACATTAGTATGCCGGCCATTTCCCCTCCGTTCCAAACCTCTCCGACGCGGCACTTCCTAACCACAACCACCAACACACCACCGATTTTCTCTTTCATTGGTTTAGCCGAATCGTTAAGACAATTCCCAAAACTTGTAACCAAAAATGTCTTACAACACTAACCCTAACTGTCACTAATGATCCAAAAAACAAAGAAGCATCTTTTCATTGAGTTGACATTTTCAATAGCAATTTTGATTCGTTCAAATCCCTAGACGGTTTTTTGACAAGCTCAAAAGTCGCAGATCCATTTTGTTCTAGGCAAAAAAAAAAAAAAAAAAAAAAAATGAACCTTGGGGTTTTTTTTTACTTTCTATTTCACATTCAAATTTTAATCTGAAATGTTATAGCGTTACTTTATACGTCGGTAAATATGCAGTATATATAATTTCCGTTGTATTTTTTTTTTTTTTTTTTTTTCATTTACACTTTTTTAATTGTTCATCTCAAATGTCAAATACGTTGATACTTGATAAAACCGGTTCTGACAGGCTGACACCTTTTTTTGTAATAGTAATAATATTTACTCATTACCTACAATTTTGTATGAATGAAACCGTCCGTGGAAATAATTCGTATACAGTTGAAAGAAGTACTCACAGCAAACTTCATATTTCTGAATGTAGCTGGGGTTTTCGGGTGGAGTTGCAAAAGGACGCCACGCATGTTCGAGTAGTTGTTAATGGTATCTTGGTACTGTGGTATCTGATGATATTAGATTCTGCACCCACATTGTAGGATGAAAGCGAGAAAAGGAAGCCGCCTCTTAATAGAAGTCCGCTTGCGGTTTACGAAGGAAAGACAGTTCGCGTTTAACCGTTGAAAGAGCATGGGCCGGAAGTGAATTTCAGTGTTCTTGCCACCCTATTTTTAATTTGGGTCGACCGGCTCATTCCATTTGAAGTCGCTTGACCCCAAAAACCAAGTAGCTTTTTGCTCGTATTAGCTTAATAACCTGTATTTCCTATGAGATGAATCGGCGTTCCGGTACTCACACATTATTGGAGTAATTAGCTCATAATTTAATCAAGTATTAGACTTCTATAGTTTTCAATCAAGCCCACTTTATAGCAATGGTCATTTTTACGAAAATTAGAACCGATAAATCATGCTTCAGCCGCACGTTCTCCAGGTGACTCCAGGCGACACCAGGCCACTCACACGTCTCGTAGAAAATATTCCTCGGTTTAGGACCAACCTGTTTTATGTTCATACATGAGTCGTTAAAGAAATAATCACTCGCATTAGTGAGTCATGTATACTACGATGGATTTCTTGTCTTCTTCGCCAAACCCTGATTCCAACTGAACATTACATACAGTTTTGTTTTTAATTCTTTGCCTATTGTTGGCTACCACTTCGTCAGGTAAGAATGTCCAGGAATGTAATGCAAAAAGCGTATTTTCTCAAAAGGACATTCCACCATCTCAAGGTTGACTGAAGCCAACTCGATGACCCACAGAAGCATTGAAGTTTTTATGTCCTCATAAACTCGATGGAAAAAGACGAGGGGTTGGAGAAGAGGGAGTCGTCGGGGGGTTGCAGGGCCGGAATAAAGGGTTCAAGCGAAACAGAATAAATTGAAGGGAGGCCCAAACCGTGGAAATGTTCCCGATATTTTGGGGGGTTGATAGTATAACCCTTTGAGAAAGTTTTAAGCGGAATAGTGGGCATTGGATAACAGTCAAACCAGCGCAGTAGAACCCAGCTTCGAATGGTTCCAAACCTTTCTTGATTGCTTAATAAAATTTACCCACTAAACCCAATCGACTTTATTCGTTTCTTGTATATTTAAAAATTCTTACATGCATCATTAATACCATTAATACAAACAAGAAGAGTTATGTTTGTGTTAACAAAAATATTTCCTGCCCCTTTCTCTGAAGTCAACGGTACCTAAAGACCACACGTTACACTACCATCTCTTTCAAGAAAGCCATCTCGAGTAAATTTTTCTAGTTAAATTCCAGGAATATCCAATAAAACAGGAATTAGGCTATTTCTGAGCCGCAAATTTCTTCAATAAGAGTCATCAACTAGATTATCAACAAGTGTTGAATAGTGTAATGTTGTAATTTCCAAAATGATTCGGTTTTTCAGTTTTGCGTAAATTTAACGCAAATAGTACCTGAAAGTCAGGCTGATTGCGTTCATCTTACTCAGAAGCTTGTAATCATTGCAGAGGAGACCTAATGACGTGTGAGTTTGTTTCCAACCAGGTAGCATGCTTATTCGCCCACCAGTTATAATGGTAATTGCAATGCCTCAAATGTATGTGTACGCCTACCAGCCACGTCAACTCGGTGGTATATGGGTCTGAGGGACGGAGAAAAATCCTCCCCGACGCCTACCATTTAACTTTACGGCTCATTCCCACACCTTTAATAACGAAATGAAGCCGGCAGTTGACTCAGAAAGATCAACCCTTTTACACTCAAAAAGCCAACAATTAACCGTCCCTCACCATTTAGAACCACGCGTAAGAGACAGTTGGTCGTTAAGGTCTGTTGGGCAGACACGCAGCTACAACTGTCCGAAACCGAACCCCTTCTGTGTAGACGAAGCGTCTGCGTAAAAAATAATTATCACACGCGAGGAACTTCCCAGCCTTGCCGTAAGTCACCGAAAGTGCAACCCTTGGTAAGTGCAACACCCAAATGGTCTCTCCGACCTTCAAATCACCTACCGTTTTGGTTGGGTATTCCTTGAATAATCAACCTATGTTTTTATGCAGAAAGTCGACCTCTCCGATTTGGCCCAAAAAAATTTTCTGGGCGTTTCATGGTATCTAGATCAAAATAAGAAAATGTCCGTCCGCCATCCACGCCGTTTTTAGTGGTAGACAATTTTCTAAAATGCTGAAATTTTGGTCAGGGACCAAAGGCTCTAGTCGGTCCTCAAAACTTTTTAGCCCAATCGGACCGAATTGTGGAGAGGGGGTAGGGATCAAAATGTATATTTTGAAAAATGGATTTTCGCGATTTTCGGCGATATAAGTGTGAATGATATCTTTTCCTCTGAATTTTGGACGCTGTTTCGATTCGAATGGGTCTCAATGTTCCTGGTCCGAGGGATAACGAACCCCTGTGAAAGAGTTTGCAGCTTTTTTCGTGAGATGAAAATTGTATGTACGAATCTTTGACAGTAATCTTTTCATAAATACTTGTAATAGGGAAATATTTGTATGTGCTCTCCTGATGTCAGTGGTTTACAATTGCAGTCATTCTTCAAACAAAATTATCTGCTTGACGCGAGCAAATTTTCAAAATGCAAAGATTTTACTGAGTTGCAGAGGTAGTTAGCAACTAGTTAGGTAGTTGCAACTCCCATCATCAACATTGAGTTTGTTATTAGCTGAATCATGCGCAGTGCTCCAAATTTTATAATTATTTGACTGATTCTTCTCGGATAACACCCATCTCTTCCCTCATTGATCCTGATGGCTTTTGTTGATCTTTTTGGGCATCTAGCCACCACTTGCATTATTGATGACCTTTATTAACATCATTCATCGAACCAATGTGCCTACGTGAGGGTTTTGTGTGGAACATACGTTCAAAATGTATTGAACGTGTGTTTATTTTTATCAGCATCATAAATTTGGCAAGTTGAGCATCTTCACAATAATAAAGGGTGGCACACAATTTACCGCTTTTTTTGCCTCAAAAGTCAAGTTTGACCGAAATAGCACGTCTTTCGGAAAAGCTACCGGACATTGTTCAGCAGATGAATGAAAGGGCTGCGGCGGTCAGCGTTACCAGGCAACCAACCAACTATGAACTGTCGACAGAATTGATTAAAAATGAAAACGCTCAGGTTCCCTTATACGGGTATCCCATTCTTCATCTCTGAACAGAACCACGGTGAAAGGACCGACAGAGAAATTGTGTGACTCCCTCATCAATCCCGCAGAAGAAATATTTGGTTTCCTACATTTAAACGAAGTCTGGCTCACAGATTAACGACAAGTCTCGTGTGAAAAAAAAAAAAAAAATTAAGCCAAACAAAATCAGCACCCCTGAAGAACCGAATACGATCGGTAAACTAAAGGGAGAGATCAACTTTCAAAAGTGGGATTCCTCTCTCTCCATTGATTTCAGAAAGAACGTCGAAAGAAAAATGAGAGATCCGCGAACTGGAATGAAAACAAATTATCAAGAAGAAAAAATGTTGAACAATCCTCGTGTTGGTCCTCCCAAGCTAAACGGAATCGATTGTTCATTCTGTGTGGGAGTGAATAAAAAGGTATGGGGGAGGAGTCGTACGGTCCTTAATTTCTGGAGGACGGTAATGGAAGTAGAAACCCGCAGGGTTGTGGTCACAAGTCCTGCGGGTGGTTTATCAGAATCCTCTCATAACTTTTTCACCTAATAAGCCAAGCTGATAATTGAACTTGAAGTGAACATAGAACAATTGTTAAGAGCCAATGAACAAAATAATAAAGTAAAGGTACATGAACTCCAGCAACCGTGGCAGCGTAATAATTATCATAGCTCCTCACCAATGTCTTAAATAACTAGAAAAACAATTTGAAAAGGTGATTTATGTTTACTTGAAACATACTCGAGCCAATGAGAAAAGATGTCTCCCCGAACATCCACATTTTGCATTTGTGTAGCAGATTGCTTGATGTGTAGAGTCAAAATATGCAATTTCCCATTGTTCGTTGTCCCCGCTACGCAGGCATGTCAACAAGATTTTTCAAGTTTTCAAAATGCTCCAGAATTATTTAAATTGGCACAGACCATATTCAAGTCCTTAATTCCTTTTCAGTCCGATATCCGAAATGGAGGTAATGCATTGGCTAAAATTGGTATACTGTTGAAAAAAATAGTTGAGATTTTCTGGGACCTATATGAAGGTATGAATTTTCTCCAAATTTTGGACGTTAAACCCAATAGGTGGGTTTCGGCCCTGATGTCGCGAACGGTGATAGGATGAGGGTGAAAATATATCATCGAGATTTTCAGGGGCCTGGTCTTCAGTAAATGATGGACGCAGAATATATTAGAACACGCCGGTTGTCCTCGGTCCGGTGGCTCAAGAAAGCTATTCAAGAAATTGGTATCTTTATTCAAATATAAGTGTAAGCTTTTTTCTCGAGTGACCTGACACATAGGTACTCTCTCCGACACGAGCTAGGTCCTCCTGGAATAATAAACCATTGTGAAATAATTTGCAACTTTTTTATTCTTCTCATGAATAATATTATTACATCAAGGAGCAAAGAGCAACTCGTTTAAGAACTCGACGGTACGAGTATGAAAACTCAATACTTGTAGATCAAGTAGTAAACTGAAGAGCGAAAGGAACCCCAACAAATTCCAATAAGAGAAGTATGCAATTCTATACGATCGGTTTCATACTAAATCTCACATAAATAGATTGTTTTATTCTCAAAGAACTAAATAGATAGGGAATCGAACAACCGAATACACTCAACTTTCAAGAATAATAACATTCAAATTATTAAAATAACCCAATAGTAGGCATTACCAAATTCTTTTGGTGCATCAGGCACAAAGAACATCTTCAGCTTGCTCCATCAACTGATAACTTCTGGATTAAGGCGAAAATAGCTCCGTATTGCCCATATGACACTCGTTGTGCGTCATTACGCTCGGTCCCAAATTTACTCACACCCTCCTGTTCCACTGAACTTTGACAATAACCGAGTTTCATGAGTGATGCTGATTGTTTCGATTGGTTCTAATCACGTACGAATGAGTGTACACGACTTTCATGCTTGGGCCATCTGTTCGCAAACGTGCTCGGAAATTCAATGAGTCAAACGAAAATAGAAACATCCGATCTAAACACAGACGTATGTGACCTTCACAAACAGATTACATTATTATTCTGAAGGCGAATATCCCGCATAAATAATCACTGGTATGCAGCTTTGTTTTTTGTTGCTTCATAAAATTTGAGAAATAAGTAATATGTGTGCTACTTTTCATAACTACTCGGCTAAAAGTAGCCTTTTATCATCACCTTAACACGAACAAAAATAGCAATAAATCCTCGCTGAACAGCTAACAAGTGGCCGGTTTTCCAGGAATAAGACTTGCTCTGGCCGATCAAATATAGTGGAGAAGTAGTGAACGCCCAGGTATGTTGGTCCTGCCGGGCATACACCGAAAGTAATGTGCGACAACGTGGAGGAAATTAGATGCCAACCGTTCTCTGCGTTATTTATTATTTTTCAGGTAAGGAAGAGGACGAAAACACGATTCTGTTATTCTTTCACCCGTGAATTCCAGATTACCCGGAACATGTATTTGAAGAATCACTCTTCTTTCGCTAACGAAAATTCACTGTCGTAATTAAAGGCTCAATTGAATGATCGGTGTTCTCAAATCACATCCTATTGCACACTTCCGCGAGAGACTGAATGATCAGTATGTACAGTTCCTGGTAAACCGACAAAAATACTGATGATCATTATTACATTGCAAAAAAATGTGGTCGAAAGGGCGGATAAAAGAACACAGATTTTTTTTCTTTTTCTTCGCATTTCCCAGGAATCACTAACTTTGGTCTACCGTGCGGTATTATCTATTCGCTATATTTACGGTGATGGGCATGGAATTTCGAATGATGAAAAGGAATAGCCTCGTACGCTCAGACAGTAGGTACACATATCATGTAAGGCGTTTCTTCAAACACGACTGCACAAAACTGCACAAAAAATTCATTCACAGGGGTTGGTCATTCGGATCAGGAGCAAGGAGACTCATTGCAATCGACTCAGCGTCCAAAATCAATTCGAAAATAATACCCCACACGCCTAGATCGGCGAAAATCTCGAAAATCTTTTTTTCGAATGACACATTTTGCTCCCTACTTCCTCCAAACTGTGGTTCGATCGGGCTGAAAACTTTTTACTACCAATATCAGCGTGGACGGTGGAACAAAATTTGCTGATCTAGACACCTTGAAATGCGCAGAAACTTTCTGCTTGAAAAAATAGGTTATTATTTAAGGAATAATCTAATAACCAAAATCTGTTCTGCTTCCTCGATATCCGTTCTCTTCATAAAATCTAAACCACGCCATTCAAGAGTCATGTAACTACTACCACTTTTTCAGAGTTATACATGAACTTTTCTTTATACATAGGGAGCGTGGCGTTTCTCAGCATTGTATGTAGTGTTCTAAGAACCGTGCAGGTTTGTTAGCAGTTCTTAATCACCTACGGATTTATTAAGAACGGAATACAAGAGTACCTCAGCTCCAAGGTGAAGGTGCACATTCCCTTTCTCGTAGTCCTACATCCACGCTGAAAACACAAGGGATCGCTTTAAAAGCTCTCCCATTTTCTGTGCCCTAATTCGGTCGACAAAAGAAGATTAGGTACCAACCTAATGTATTTCTGTTTAATAAATGCGCATTCTCAATGAAAACAGAAATACGCTTCATTTACCGAACTGTTCGAACAATCTACGATATATGAAAGCATTTCAGGATAATTATGTCTACATTTGTACGGTTACAAAAACATTTGCGGAGTGTGTAAATATCGGATCCAGCGATTTTATCGTTAAAACATTGGATGGAACGCGTAATAATTTTATTTGATCAATGTTTAGTCTCAACATTTGTATTTTCACCGTTCGCAGCTTTCAGAAGATAACTCAAGTTGATGTGACCTATGTGACTACCGTGAATGAGTTTTATAACAGTGATGTTTGATACTGAACGAATAACTAATTTTTGTGCATTTTGTCCTTGCAGATTAGGAACGAACGCTGTCCCTTGTTTCCACTTGTCCGTTATTATCGAACCCACGAACCCATTAAAGGAATGCTCATTCGAATGTTGCATATGTATGGCACAAGTATGGTGAATCCTTTATCCGGAGGGAACCCTGGAGCCAATACTTAGGGCATAATTGCTTGAATATTTTCAATTCAAGATAACAAAAGTCGTACTTTTGCGTGTTAGCATCAGACAAACTATTCTGTATATGGTATGAGCGACGTCCATCCTTCATTTCTACTCTCTTATACAGCATACACGAGGGAAAAAACTCTCTTTTACGAGTGTTTTTGTTTCGAGGAGTAATTAAAGCGGTTGTGAAGTAGGCCACGGTAAGGGTTCAGTATGGAGGAGTGGGGAAGGGGTTACAATCAACACACGCTCCACGTTTTGAAAAATACTGGAAAGAACTTTAGGTTCTTCTTAATAGTACTAAAACGCTGCAGATTCTTTCACGCGGGTTGGTTATTCCTCGGACCTCGGACTCATTTCTTCAACATGAGGAAAATGGGAGAAACAGTGGGTGTGGCGGGTCCCGGTCCCATTCCAATCGATTCAGCGTCCAAAATTTAGTGGAAAATGATACCCCACACGCCTAGGTACCAGAAATCTCGAAAACACACATTAGAAAAGAGTAAATATGTACCCAGTTTGACCCATAATCTCATCCAGAGGGCGCCAACCGTTCTGGGACCCATTTCATTCGATTTAGCGTCCAAAATTTAGCGGAAAATTATTCCCCACACGCCTAGATTGCCAAAAATTTCGAAAATCCATTTTTCAAAGTATACATTTTGACCCTTACCTCGCCCAAATTTGGTCCGCTCAGGCCGAAAATTTTCTGCTACCAACAAATTTTTCTATTATCAAAAACAAAGCGTACGGCGGACGGACATTTGACTTTTTTGACCTAGACACCTTGAAACGTCTAGGAAAAAATTTTGGGCCGAACCGGAGAGGTTGAGTGGTTGACCTTTTGCATGAAAACATAGGTTGATTATTCAAGGAATAACCAACCAAAACCTATTCCATTGAACGCTATTACACAAAAAAAATATCGTAGATGGGCTTTGGAAAGGTTGTGGTATAGAGGTATTCGTTCAATCAACTTTAATATAGAGATTCAGGAGTGCTTCTTTTCTACGTCAGTCGACGTAAAAAAATTGATCCTGGAATAGATCTCTTTAGGAAGAGCGAGTGTCTTGGAACTGACATTTTGTGTTTTATCATTCCGATCGGGCCGTATAATCCAATCAGCAGCTATTTTTGTGACGCTAGGGTGGGATTCAGTCTGGTCTCAGAAATAGAAGCAAACTTCATTCGCAGTCGGGTTTGGCTCTTACCTATATCATAACTAGGCTGCATTCCCATTTAGAGAATAGAAGTACCTTTTTTGTGTAGGTAATCACTCCCTATTTCAGAAATGTACCTAGGACCCATATGAAACTGAAAAATGTTGCGATAATAATACCTACTAACTTCATTCCCTTGTTTACTGCTAAGCGATCCACAAAAAGCAATTGAAATTATTATTTGAGTTCTTTTGTCTGAAAATCACAACATTTTTTCCTATTCTGAATGTCCTTTTTGTTCCTCTTTGAGGAAAATGCATTTTCCTCCTTCGTTAGGTGAGACAAACGGCTTCCTACCGCTATGTAAATGAAGAGTGGGAATATAAAATGGAAATTCCCATTTGACCCACACAATTACCGTCCCGTTTCATTACTGTTGGTGGTTGATAAAATTGCAAAGGCATACCTACCTCGTACGTACCTTGAGGGAAACGGAATCTTGAAGGAGAGGCAATACGATTTCAGTGGAGGCAGAGGTAGGTACGGATGGTGCAATTGGAACCAAATGAAGGAGGTCTATAAGGAAGATACACTTGGGTAGGAAGGTGATTGCAATTTACGAAGGACGTCAGTGATGAATTTTATACGGATTCACGTATATCAACGTCACAAGCAATTGAAGGAACAGGTGTTACAAAGGATTTGTAAAGTGTTCAGCAGGTAAATAACGAGATTGGTATTATTGATCAACTTATCATTTGATCATCTTGATCTTGAGGTATCATTTGATCAACTTTCCTTATTATCAAGCGATGAGCCACTTGACTTAGAGAGAACGTTTCGTTTTTAAATACCAGCGTGTAAGGTTACAACAATATCAAGCAGAAACGTTATGCTTATTTTAATGGATTGATAGTGATGTGGGACCCCTCGCCCCTCTGTTCACCAGAAGCACTGCTTGAAGGGGGGACTAGCGATTTGGAAACCTATGCATTCTTTTAAATTCTTAATACCCTACGAATTTGTTTAGAAGAAAACCTCAAGAGCTCAGCTTTACTTTTAATCAAATACAAAGGGGAGTAACTGTATAATGTCGCAAATATTTTGTCTGTAGCGTCAGAATGCTCTCTTCATCAATCCATTACACATCACGCCGGATTTAAAGGTATTGTTCCGCTTGTTTGACACTCGAACATTTTTCTTTTATTATATTATCTGTTATTATTATTATTATTACCTTCCCGATGATAAATTCAATATCTTAATTGAAATTTATGGGGTGACTGAGTAGGTAATGTTCAGTAAATTCTGAGTACAACAATCGCAATAATTCGGATGCTTAATTGATGACACCATCAGCAGATTGGTCCCTCGAAGCTATCCATATCCTGAAATATACCACATTGGTAGCGTTGCAAGGGCGATAAAATAAGCGCCATGACATTAATCTAACACCTCATCGGACCTCGATAAAACCGGAGCCGTGTTCCCTGCCCGCTACTTAATTTTCATTACAGGCAACCTCATTGTTGTATCGATGAGCCACATTCGCCCGGGTGGTACATAATATGACCTTAATCAAGCCAATTGTTCATACCTATTATTAACTTTAGATTCTCTAAATGAAGAAATACTTCGATCTGAGTTGTTTACACCCGTACATTTTAGTTTGTATATAGTATTGAAGGGTTCGGGTAGACATGAACTGGACAAAACTGATAGGCCAACTTTACCGGTAACCCAAACCATCTCGATCGACCACGCTTTTCAACTCTAATAAGGGCTTTGGGATGGGAGGAGGGGGGGGGGGATTCTGTTCATGACACATTGCTTCAATGCCCAATTATGCTTACCTTGATCGATTTTTCAGTGCTATTGGTAAGGAAAACTAGAATCACTTCGTAAGGAAAGATAACTCTGCAATTCTCCATTAGTAGTCTTTGATAAATTGAATGTTGATTATCGTAATAGGACGACTGTAACCTCATGCCATCATTTACATATTATGATCAGTGTGATCTCGATCATCATGTTGTACTTCATTATAACTGTAATAAACTGAACCCTACCCTAGGAACCGAAACTGAAAGAAGCAAAGTACAACTACTATTTTCTTTCGACATTGATTTTGATTCGACGCGGTACGAAATTAAGTTTGTGTCGGTTGAGCTTATAGACTCGAATTGCTAGCAAGATTCTGTATCCATCGAATTTCTACCTAGTAGGTAAGAATATAGAACAAAGCGAAAAATGATGTACCACTGGATTTGGGGAATTCGATAATTTTGACAAATGGCCGTTTGTACAAAGTTACACACTTGTTGTTTCACGTTCCATTCGGGACATATCCAGTTTATGGTCAGGCATTACTCGGTTGAGGCGTATTTGCACGATAACTCTTGTTTAGACCATACGAATGGGTTGAGAACCGCGGCCGGAGGATATGAGCGACAATTCATCCGACAGTTCATGGGATCACACCACAACTACAGTCGATGCCGAAGGGTTTTAGATTGCAACGTTCAGTCGGATACAATATTAGTGCTTTGTAGCTGTGAGAGCTCAGTTAGTTCGCCGGTGGCATGGTTTCAAAATGAAACCGTTCCACATCCTCGCACAGTCAACACAACATCTACACCTGAGAAAATCCTAGATGAGTATTATAGCAGAAAAAAAGATCGTTGCACTTGAGAGCAAAATGAATAACCCCTAAACTACAATAATAATTGTCTAATTATTTTTATTCACACGGATGTATTGTATTGCATGTATTATAATGTATCATTTATTTTCATAATGTTTCATGCGGACAAAGATCCCAATAACAAGAATAATTGCCCTTGAGGCAAGTAGTAATATCATCTACCCAAACAGCCATCTGGTTCTTAAAACTTTATATGAAGGAGAATGCAACCAATTTCACGCGCTTAGCTACGCTTTTGTAATTAAATTTCCAAATTACATCAAATGGCTTCACCAATGAGTCTGAAATAATACAACCCTTGAGCTCGAATCGTTCTCGAGAGATTGCAGTTTGGCTGGGATCAACTTGGTATTGTGTATCTATAGGAATAAACTGGGTCGATTCAAATGACCGAGGATTAATCCATTTCATTGGAGAAAGGAGTGCCGTTCTGAAACTAATCAGGGGCTCTTCTCCCCTTAAAAAGTCCTCAGGAGCACCGATCATCTGTATTAATGAAAGGATTTATCCTATTTATTTATTATTTATACATGAACTCATTCGTTAAACTTGAAGCACGAATAAAAGAATATTTAGAGAAAAATATTTTAGAAGTTCGTGATGCGGTCTCAAGTCCCGTATATGTTTTTATATTTTGTACTTGACAAGTATTTGCTTCCTCCTCTTAGGAAAGACTAGGATAACTGGCTGCAATTTTGTAAGTGGGCAGTGGATAGTTCCATCCATAAGAGATGGTGCTCTCTACCGTCTACATAAAGTGAATGAACATTGAAATGTAAATTTATTGCTGAAAAAAGCGACTCCTATGGTAACTCCAGAACAAACATCTTCTTAAATTATAAATTCAAAGGTAGGTACTATTCAGAATAAAGTAAAGAGATTGGTACATGATGAGGCCACGGTAAACGGCCCTAGGTCAGGAGCCAAAGAATATTTTTGTTCGTCTCGAGTCCTCAGGAGTAATTCATTGATAAAAAAGTGAGTGATGGACGGAGTTTCAACGCGCATTGATTTACTGGCAGGTCGAGAAGGCAGGACGAGTCTATCAATATTATTCGTAACCTAAAAAGGTGCAAGTGGAAAGAGCAATGTGACTTTTTGGAGAAGAACAATGAAAACGCCTGACCCTTCTCTACAGAGCCTAAAAATAAACACCGAATCCCTCTTTCCGTCACATGCTGCTTTTTTACCTTTAATGCCCACCTCTTGATAACAAAATTCTTTTTTCCCATCAACGTGTGTCGCAAAAGTTTTTGCCACTTTTTGACGACGTCCTCACACTCTCATTTAAATGAAGATTAAACTCATGAGTATAATCACCTTTTTGTACAAAAGTATCCCTCTTCAAAAATTGTGTGGACGTCACTGTATTGATCGAAATGAATACCTATACCTACTGTACCTACCCAACAACGAGCATGAATAGACTTTTCATCACCTTCCCAGAAACATACGCGTAGTGTGTTCCATTTAATGGCCCAAATCGACACAAACTCCACTGAACGTACGGGTCTTGACGAAAAAAGAGGAAGCAGGTGTGAATCAGTCAGATAACGCTGCGCCCACCAACTCCATTCTCCTCAGTAATGCTCAAAAAACACTAACATTCATGTGACTTCCCCATTAACGATGGTATTGAAATCGTGATACAAATAAAAATCATGTAAGAAGATAATTTCTCTTACTGGATGGCGACTGGTGCTTTGATATCGTGATAAAACCAGACATACATCCTATTTTTTTTTTTTTTTTTTTTTCAAAATCAATTTACAAACTTGATAGAAACAGTTTGTTATTGCCATCAAGAACTTTTACCGACCGAGGCAAGGTCAAACAAACACAAACCACGTTGAATGACAATTTGAGGGTGCATGAATAAAATATGCTCGTTATAATGGTCCACCATAGCATTTTTATAGTCATGCCAAAGTAGGTACAACCCGAAAACTTTGCTCTCAAGGTAGTTCTACCCTCGATCCTTGTTTTACTCAGCCCTTCACATTATCCCACATGGAACTTTCTTCACCAACTTGGCCTCGAAACGCTAAACCATTTCTTGGTAGGTATATTACCCCTGTATGAGGGAAATATTTAGCTAAGGATCAACCTCTTCTTAGACCTGAACACGGCACATCTCTACAGCCTTGACAACTTTAAGAGTTTTCTTCACTTAAAATTCTTCTCTTCCTTGAATAATTTCAGGAAACTAAACACAACGTTTTAATTGCGCAACCGTTAAACTAGAATATTTCTAACCCAGAAGAAAAACCCTTCAAATTATTTCACATCAGATTAATTAGCTAGACCAATCTTGCTACCTATATGGTAAAAATCAGTAACAATCACTTTGAACAAAAAATCAGTGGAAAACACTCATTTTCAAAATATTGGTTTTCACTCATTCCGTAGGCGAAAACCGGCCAAATCTAATAATAATCGATTCAGCGCAAGATTTAAGGGAAATGGTACCCCGCAACACCAAGTTTACAAAAATCATGAAAAACCTTTATCTCCTTTATGCTCTCGTTTTGTGCGATTGGCTTCTATAGTTTTAATAACCAACTGGGGCTAGAAAGGAGACATTGGCCAAAATGTAAGATACCTGGAGAAATCCCACTGCCCAAAACTCCCGGACGGCAGACGTGGATTTTTAATAGTATATCGTACGAAGCTTGATATTTTCGTACTCTTTTAATTTTGTTAGGTTGAGCGAGGACTGACATTTCTGCGTGTGGATTCAATATCAAGCAACAAACGAGAGAGAACAAGTTCTGAGAATAGAAGAAAATTTGTCGTCTATCTTTTTTGGTGATTTATTATGTTGATTTACTTATCTCATTTTTTATAGTGGTCAGAACTTCTCGGTACGAACTGATCTTTGGCTGAGCAATCTACAAACCTACCACGTCCCCTTTCTTCTCCTGGCCTGACGAAGGAATATTACGAGTTTAGCGTAGATAAACAGGTATTTCTCATCTAGCTCCTAGCTCTACCGCATCATTGCTCTCAAGCAGTTTTTGAACGATTCACCATTGAATTTGAGCACCACCTGAAGCTTCGGAGGTCGGGGTTAATAACCAAATAACTGTGAAATGATATATGGGCAGCTAGTTCTTCTAATTTCAAGTAAATTTCCAAAGCGCTTCACGGTAATATTTCGTTTTCTAGGGGACACAACAGGAAAACGATGGCCACAATGAAGTGGGGTGAACACATTGTTTTACCCTCGACGTCAGTCTACAGTACCATAGGTCTCTAATTACTCAAAATACAAACCACGCTCGAGCCCACCAGGGTATAGGAGCTTCTCTCGCCTTTCAATGTTCCAGGGTTCATTAGTGTACCAAACGCCCATTCGTTCGGATGCAACAACACATTTTCCGCTTCCTTCCATCTGTTTCGATCTTCCCTTCATTAAGAAAAAAAAATTGAAAGCAGGCTGAAAAAGCGGTTTGGTGTTAGCGGGCCACACCTAAAAGCTCGTTTTTCTTCTCAACTTCAGGCAGATACGAAAAGTCTCACTCGTTTATCAGGCAAAGGGTTTTCTACTCAACTAAACTCGACGTCCCTCCATGTGACTACCTTCGTACAGTACGCTCGCTGATGAGTGGCTTTGCCAACCAACTTTTAAGTGGTAACTGTACGGAGTAAACCCGCACTCGCTCGTAGTTCCGTGCAAACACTCATCAGAATGGAAGGCGCGTAACCTGGCTAGTCGAACTATTGTTTCTGCAGCGGCTGCTACTTCTCACTGTCAGCCGTCACGATAGATTCATTTCTTGCCCTATTCCCTCACAATTTTCTCACGCACGCTGCTGATAAACGAGTGCACCTGCTTCAACAGCGTTTTTTGCTTGAACGAGTTTTATCATATTGGTCAGTAATTCAGGAACATGAAGATGACGCTATTTAGAAAAAAATCATTTTACCGAATAATAGAACAAATACAAAGCCCTTGAGT